>CM033646.1:116058045-116306332 GCA_019512145.1 Engystomops pustulosus
TATTCGCATCATGGATGTGCAGCCGACAAATCTGCGGCAACTGTGTGATGCCATCATGTCAATATGGACCAAAATCTCTGAGGAGCTTTCAGCACCTTGTTGAATCTATGTCACAAAGAATTGAGGCAGTTCTGAAGGCAAAAGGGGGTCCAACATGTTACAAGCATGGTGTACCTAATAAAGTGGCCGGTGAGTGTATATATTAGTGTTATTTTACCCACCTTTCCTTGTTATATAATTGTTCTTTCTAGCTGCATCACCTCTTTATGATCTAAAATATCCGTAGTACAGCAGTAATTATTGGACAGTGATTGGAAAGTGCCTGTGAGGTGTTCTGTTGACTGTTGATTTTTCTGCAGCTCAGTCATACCTTCTCCGAATATGGACCTGGAGTGCGTTTTATCCAGCTTACACATGGCGGTCAAGACTCGGTCTACTGGAAAGGCTGGTATGGAGTTCGGGTGACCAACAGCAGCGTAACAATTGAAGCCTAGAAATTGAAGATGCATACAAAATATTATGCTTGTGTCACTCGAATGTTTCTTTGTATAACATTGGACCAATAAATGGCTACAAAATTCAGGCTGCTACTGTTATACGTGTATTTATGGATATAATCTCAAGGGGTATCATAAGGGCCATTGAAAATAACACCATGAAAGGCGAATCTCGCAACTGGCAACTTTGCTTCCTTCCAAACTGAACTGCTTATACAGCTCCCCCCCCCCCCAGTGTGGGATTACTCCTCTCTCTTTAGGCACTCACACTTAATAATGCCGCCTCATTGTGCCACCCACCCAATAAATTTGACATAAATGTGCTACAATGCCACCCACACTTAATCCTTGTGGACCCCACTAATTCCCACTGTGACTCCTAACACTAAAGAATGCCCCCTAGAAGACCCGACAATTTATGCCCCATAATTGTGGCCCCCTTCCCCAATTGGTTTCTCTTTCCTAATAATTCCCCTTGCGGGTAGAGGAGGAGGAGGTGAGCACTGCTCACCCCCCCCCCCCATAGGGATACATGCCGCACGGCGCCGTATGCCATGAAAAGATAGGACACCGTACCGCTCCCGTAAGGCGCCGTGCGCCCATTGCCATGTGTGGGGGACATATATCGGCCGTATATACGTAAGCCGTATATACGCCCCCCCCCCATGCCGCAGTGTGAATGTAGCCTTAGCTATGAAACACCAAAAGTATATAATATATCACTTATGCATGTCAGAGAGTAACATGGATAAATGGAAGTGAAAGGTTTCCTGCCAATGTGGAAAGGATCTATTATTATCATAGACTATTGATCTCCTGCTATATTATCACATGCTAACTATCCGAGCTAAGTTCACTGTGTGTTTGGATATCTATGTCTTTATCTTCTCCTAATCTGTTTTTATTTTCCAAATAACAGCGCTACTGTCTGCTGTGTAGCATCCTTCATTCCACCTGTAGCCTGTGAGAGAAAAATGAGGGCGTACAGTTAGTGGAGACACTACTGGTAGAGTTGCCATCTGACATTGGGAGCTTAGTGGCAGCATGAGGAGGAGGACATCGGCAACACAGCAGAAGCACTAGCACCAAATCAGGAGGGAGCCTTAGGATGGCCACAATGTGGAACGTTAATGAGGATGGGTCCTTTGCCTTTCAATTTCTGGGTGGGAAAACTGAGCACATGGCCAGAGCATGTTCTATATGCATTGCAGGTGCCGTTCCTGCCCTGTGACAAGTGTACTGTCAAAGAGTGTCTTTACTACTGCCGGGATGTCATCACCAACAAGAGAAGGCGCCTATCGACAGCCAACATGGACATCCTCAGTTTTATTAAGATCAATCAGGCATGGATCCAATGGAACTTGCCAGGACCTGAGTGAGTGATTGAGTGCAATTAAATCAAATACCACAGAATCTGGATTTTAACCACATTAAGATGAAGGGTTTTACATCTATGAGAATAACAGGGGGTGAACACCCAGAGTGCTTCTAACCACAGTGCGAGGATGGTTTGTAGTTTTCCCATTGCTTTTTCACCGCAGAGAGAATAACTGTCTGAGCACCAAGAGTCGAAGACATTAACTAAATTTTATTATTTTTTAAATGAATTTGTTTTTAATTATTTCTTTCTTTATTTTTTTATGTTATGCTATTATTTTAAGTACTTTCCTTTGCTCATTTTTGTCAGGGCAACTGCTCTGTTTCTACACCCATTGTGCAGCACTCTATCCCTTCTCTACACTAGTTTTATAGCTTTGCCCAATGATAACCCAGGCCGGAAATGTGATCCATCTGTAGCTGGAAAAAGTCCATCAAGTTCAACCTTTAAGAATTAAATCAACGTTTTTTCCCCATAACCCGTCATATTTTTTATCTCCAGAAAGTCATCCAGGTCTCTCTTCAACATGTACATGGTGTCCTCCATAACAATCTCCTGCGGCAGAGAGTTCCATAGTCTCACTGCTCTTACAGTAAAGAACCTTTGTCTATGTTGATGGTAGAATCGCCTCTCCTCTTGGCGTAGAGGATGCCCCCTTGTCCTGGTCACAGGCCTAGATATAAAAAGATGTTTGGAGAGATCCTTGTACTTCCCATTCAGGTATTTGTACATTGTTATAAGGTCTCCCCTTAGTCTTCTTTTTTCTAAACTGGATAATCCCAAATTTTGTAATCTGTCATTGTATTCTAGTCCCTGCATTCCCCTAATAATCTTTGTTGCTCTCCTCTGCACCCGTTCCAGTGCTACTATATCCTTTTTATACACTGGTGCCCAAAACTGTACACAATATTCCATGTGTGGTCTGACCAGTGATTTGTATGATGGCAAAACTATGTCTTTATCATGAGAATCTATTCCTCTCCTAATACATCCCATAATTTTATTTGCTTTAGCAGCAGCCATCTGGCTCTGGTCACTAAAATGCAGATTACCATCCACCAATACCTCCTTTGCAGCTCCAGTTTTACCAAGTAATTGACTGTTTAGAACATAATTATCCTTTTTGTTTCCATGACCCAAGTGCATAACATTATATTAAACATACATTAAACTTCACCGACCATTTCTCTGCCCACTCCTCAAGCTTCGACAAATCCCTCTGTAATGCTAAACTATCGACCTCAGTATTAATTACTTTACACAGCTTAGTATCATCTGCAAATATTGAAACTTGACTTTGTAAACCCACTACAAGGTCATTAATAATAATATTAAAAAGAAGTGGCCCCAATACTGACCCCTGTGGCACTCCACTGGTAATGTCAACCCAATCTGAGAATGTGTGTAACAGGTGTCCATCGCGGCGCTGCCCCGTTCCCTGGCCCGCACTCACCTGCTCCCGTCCTGACTAGGCCACGCATGCGTCCCCACTCCCTAGGGCGTGTGCGTGCCGACACTCGAAGATTTAAAGGCCCAGCGCACCGCTGATTGGCGCTGGCACTTCCTGTTCCCTGCGATTGTACCTGTCCCGTTCCGGCTTGATTCCCTGCTGACCCCGGACCGGTGCACTGACCTTGCATCTCTGCTGCCTGTCCTGACTACTTGCCTGTGCCTGACTCCGAGACTGCCCACTGAATCTGTACCTCGATCTTGGCTGTCACCATGGGCTAGTCGCACCTGTTGAATGCCCTGGTGGCACCATGCCGCAGCAAGACCATCTGCTTTGCGGCGGGATCTGGTGAAAACCGGGGGGCCACTTAGATTCTGGTCCCAGGTGGTCCAGGGGTTTCACTGACCCCAAGCCTTGACAGTAAGATCCGGCCATGGACCCCACCAATGTGCCGCTTCCAATTCTCGCTGATCTTACCAGCATTGTCACCCAGCAGATTGCTTCACAAGGAGAGCTGCTTGGCCAAGTCACCACCATGCTGCAACAGCTGCTTGCTACTCAGCGCCTGCGTTAGGCTCCAGCGACTACTACTGCGACAGCTCCTGAGACTTCTTCTGCTACCCTGGCTTGTCTACCAGCAGCTGAACCACGGCTTAGAGTCTCGATGCCTCACAAGTAAGAAGGGGATCCCGAGCTGTGTAGGGGCTTTATTACACAATGCTCACTGCACATAGAACTGATGCCTTCCTAGTTTGTCACCAAACACTCCAAGGTGGCATTCATTGTCAATCTCCTCTCTGGCCTGGGCCACCCCTCTATGGGTCAGAGGCGATCCAGTCATGGCCACCCATACTGCATTCCTGGTGTAATTCTGGTCCATGTTTGAGGAACCCGCACGAGCCTCCTCAGCTGAAACAGCACTGCTGAATCTATGCCAGGGGGACTCGTCCGTAGGCGAGTATGCTGTCCAGTTCCGTACCCTGGCTTCTGAGCTCTCATGGAATGATGTGGCCCTGTCAGCAACATTTATAAAAGGACTGTCCTCTCAAGTCAAAGATGCATTGGCTGTCTGTGACCTGTCGGCTACTCTGAGCGGTCTCATCACCCTGGCCTCTCGGATTGACATACGAGTCATGCAGCGTGCTAAAGAGTTGCGTCATGAGCGACCTCAAGCCCGGCTTTAACGTCTACCTCACTTGGCTCCTGTTTTCCAAAGGCCGCTCCAGCCTATGGCCACACTGTTTGCAGAGGAGCCTATGCAGGCGGACCAAGCCCGCCTCTCCAGCCTGCAACGTTCCAAACGTTGTAAGGAGAATATTTTCTTGTATTGTGCCAGTCCTAAGCACTTCATTGGGGCCTGTCCTGTCCGTCCCCAACGTCCGGGAAATGACAGCACCTAGGGCTCCTGGGAGAAGCGTCCCTAGGTGTGAATACAGCTTCTCCACACCTGACAGTTCCTGTGCTCCTCAGTGCACCCTTGTGCAAGTCTCAGCCTACCTGGACTCTGGTTCCATGGGGAACTTTGTGGATGCCACCCTGATCTCCCGGCATCACATACCGGTGGTTCCTCTCAAGCAACTTCTTGTCATTTCCTTGGTCAGCAGTCAGCTTCTCTCCGATTCGGTCTGGTACCGCACTGAACCTGTCTGTCTTCAAGTAGGAGTTCTTCACAAGGAAAAACTGATTTTCTACGTGTTGCCACGCTCCACTTCATCCCTCCTCTTAGGTCTTCAGTGGCTTCAACTCCATGCTCCGGTCCTCAACTGGAGGACTGGGGAGATCCTGCGTTGGGGTCCAGAATGTCAGTCCACAGTCCTGTCTTGACTCCCAAGTCCCTGGAGGGGCTACAAATGTGTTACCAGGACTATGATGATGTTTTTTCTAAAAAACAACCAGAGACTTTGCCTTCACATCACCCTACGATTGCCCAGTGGATCTTCTTTTCACTTGGTGTGCACTTCCCATTTTTATTTTTACAAAAAATTAATAAGTTTTTCTGCACTTATGCCGCACATTTGCACTTTAGTTTCCCGTTATATGGGAATATGAGTCTTCCTTTGGGAAATATATGAGAGATTGCATATATTTTGCAATTGTTACAATTTTTATGTCTGCATGTTATAAATTCTTTTTCCTGGACACTATTCTTCACCTTTTATCACATGTGCATTTTGTATCGTGTAATAGATGGGGCATGGTTATTCTTTTTCCCTATACACGATACCTTTAACATTAGCAACAATTTTATTGTCACTAATATGCTGTTTTGCATAAGTTGTATTCACAATGTGGCTATAATACACTTTATTAGGAATTTATCGTATCAATATGATGTGATGATGTACACAGGAATTGTAATATGAGTTGAATGGGGATTGGTCTACACCAAAATGGCCACTAACCTGTACACATTATGTATCTTCAAGAAAATGGCCGCTATGAGTTAAGTGGGGATTGGTCCACACCAAAATGTAAGAGCTCGTTTAATGGTCCAGCCATTCTTTATAAGGTAACAGAATAAAAATATTTAATAAATAAACATGCTGCAGCCAAGATCTTTTATAAAAAGTTCAAGGTCAATGGGACTAAAGAAAAGCCTGGAGCTTGGTATCTATCTTGGGTTTGCCGAATAACAGATGGGAAGAAAACACAGGATGGATTAGTAAAGAGAGAGTCGAAATTTCATTCAGTTAGCGAGTGTGATAGACTTGCCTAAAGAGATGGGTTTTAAGAGCACGTATGAAACTTTGGAGCTTGGGTAGTCCGGGGAAGGGCATTTCAAAGATCTGGTGCAGCTTGGGAAAAGTCCTGCAGACATGATTGAATGGTTCGAATTAAAGAGAGATTAATTTAAGATCACTGGCTGATGAAAGAGCACGAGTTGGGTAATAGACTAAGATGAGAGAGGACAGGTATGGAGGTGCAGTAACATGCAGAGCTTTGTGGATGAGGGTGATTTTTTTAAACTGTATTCTGAAGGTGATGGGACAAACTAATGGCATCCGTGTAGAATTTGGTTCAAAAGACAAGCGTGGCTGCCTCTACCAGCCTATAGGGCAGCATCTCCAGGCTAAGCAACATGGAGATCTGGACGTTGAGGGCTTGGGCGTGTGGGTGGGTTGCGCTATACCTCCTTTTGCGCTCCAGCGTCTGGGGTATGGAGAGCTGAACGCTGGTGGATGCTGTGGAGGATCGTGGAGGCGAAGATGGGGTTTTCGCATGGGAGGTGTTTGGGCCGGGGTCCTGGGCAGGGGGCTGACTAGCAGATGACACAGGGGAAGGAGCAGTGGTGTGCCCGGCCGGAGGTGAACGGGCTTGGTGCCATTGAGTGGGGTGTTTAGCATTCAGATGCCTGCGCATACTGGTGGTAGTTAAGCTAGTAGTGGTGGAACCCCTGCTGATCCTGGTTTGGCAAAGGTTGCACACCACAGTCTGTCGGTCATCCGGTGTTTCTTTCAGCCTAACGCTTTCCCTGACCAGCAGCAGCTCTCTCCCTAGCGGCATCCAGACACAGAATGATCCGAGCAGCGCAGGCAGGTGCTAGTCTATTCCAGGGTCACCTGATCTGGCCAGCCAACCACTGCTATCGACGTGTAAGGGTACCACGTCATGCTGGGTGGAGTGCAGAGTCTCCTGGCTTGTGATTGGCTCTGTTTCTGGCCGCCAAAAAGCAAAACGGCGGGAGCTGCCATTTTCTCGAGCGGGCGAAGTATTCGTCCGAGCAACGAGCAGTTTCGAGTACGCTAATGCTCGAACGAGCATCAAGCTCGGACGAGCATGTTCGCTCATCTCTAATGATTATCTTTCTGCGAAGAAATTAAGTAATTAATAAAATCTAATTAATTCATAAAAAGTGTTTATGAATGAAATGACGATCTTTATTGTTTGGATTTGATATTATTGGGGCACAGGATTTAACAGTGGCACTCAAATTAGCTGCCCTTATCCTCACCTCGACTCACCAGTTTGATGTGACTATAAAACTAGAGTAATATGCACCGGAACTGACATGTGCCCCATTATTAAGGGTTTTAGACTGTTTTTAGGCAGTTCTATGACTTGACCAAAATAGGGATGTTTCCTCTGTAAAAGGGGCGTGGCTGTGCCAAAAAAGACCCAGGCACCATAAAGTTCAGTCTGTGTGCCATAAAATTAAATATTGTGGTGCAGCAAATTAGACCAACTAATAGGAGGTGCAAAGTACAACCCCCCTAGTCTTATCCTGCTCCAGATTCATCATCCAGCATCGGAGACAGGGATTAATCTGGAGCAGCAGAGATCTGTCTAGTCCTACTCTACACTGGTCCAGAGACCCCACACATTAAAATATCTTCTCCCCTGAGTTGTGGAACTTTCTAACAACATCAAACTCCACATTCAAACAAAATTCAATTTAAATAAAAAGTCTTGGCTCCTCCCTTAATGTACCAGAGTATAACGGTAGCGCCCCCTCTGGCACTTGTTCCCCCCATGCTGTACATAGATTCCCCCATGTAAATGCTGGGCACATGATGGTGAATGTTACCTACAGTAGAGATACAGGTCTATTTATTGATAATAAATAATAATTATTATAGGTTTTACCAATAATCTATTTCTCAATATCTTGTATTATTCTAGTCTATCTGTGTCCTGCTGTATGACTCTCTGTAATATTAGGTGCAGTGGTCATATGATCTGATAAGAATGTATTTACAACATTTTTCAGACTATAAGGCGCACCGGAGTATAAGGCGCATCATCAATAAATGCCTGCTAAAACGTCTAGGTTCATATATAAGGCACACCTGATTATAAGGCGCACCTGATTATAAGGATGAATGACTAGCAGGTGGCAGACCTGTGCACAGTTCAAGGCAGCTGTTGTCTGTAAGTTCATATATAAGGCGCACTGGACTATAAGGCGCACCTGATTATAAGGATGAATGACTAGCAGGTGGCAGACCTGTGCACGGTTAAAGGCAGCTGTTATCTGTAAGTACGGTTCATATAAGGCGCACTAGACTATAAGGCGCACCTTTGATTTCTGAGAAAATCAAAGGATTTTTAGTGCGCCTTATAGTCTGAAAAATATGGTATTTGGATGCAGAACAGGGGAATGCTGGGAGGTTCATGCTCAGGTTCTATCCTTTTAGTATTGTCCTCTATAGACTCCTGACTGTGCAAATTGTACAATGACCTGTAATAAAGTTTCATCCCTTCTGCTTTGTCTGGACTTTTATTTTTTTTTAAATCAGCAATAAATTTGATTGCAGGAATTGTTTAGATTAAAATTGGCACAGTAAAAAAACACATGTAGGTCGGTCCCACAGGACCCATTAGGAGAAGAGAAACAAAGAGGGAGAGCACGATGGATATACATGAGACATCTCCACAGGAATGTAAGAATAGACGACCTCAGGTCAATTGTTTTACATCTGTACAGTCCAAAATGGAACCAAGAAAAGGCGAAATCAGACAAAGCACATAACCGGGCACCAGCACCGCTACCCCGTGGTCCCCCTTTCACATTCACACAGGGACAGCAAAGACTAGTAAGTGTTTTCAAACATGGGAAATGCATTATACGTTCCAACAAAGTTAAAATTTATTTCAGTTCATCATACTCACAAGAGTCAATTAAAAATGCGCATATCACAAGTTCAAATAACGGGACACTAGCTTTCCTATGCGCCCGACCCAGGATTTCACCAGCAAGGCTTCTTCCGGGGCGTTGCTAGCGTCTCAAACACCCGTCCCTTCTTTTATACATATTCCTAATCTACTACACATAAAACTTTATTTTCAACTAACATGTAACTGATTTTATGGGGTTTTTGAATATATATAAAAAATATTAGTTGCCTTGCCGGCGAAACCCTGGGTTGAGCGGATAGGAAAGCTAGCGTCCCGTTATTTGAACTTGTGATATGCGCATTTTTATTTGAATGAACTGGAATAAATTTTAACTTTGTTGGAACGTACCACACCATCCGCCTGCATATTTTCTTCCAGCTACAATATAATTAAAGGAGGATGATGAGAGTGCGATGGTGCTAGTCTGAATGGTGACATACTTTCAGCAGGAGAAACTGAGGATTGGTGCTGTTCATCGGTGGTTCAAGATGGAATAACGAATAAGAATAATAATATTGGGAGCTCCAATAGTGAAATTATTTTCTCTATTTCTGGAGGTAGCAGCAACATGGTAGGCCACAGTGTGGCACAACGACAGAGTGTGGAGGTGGCGGCAGCAGCAGCAGGAGGTCAGAGAGTGGCACAATGCAAATTCTGGAGGTGGCAGCAACATAGTTGGCCACAGTGTGGCACTATGACAAAGAATTGAAATTTGTGGAATATAAAAGCCCAAAAACTGACAGCCTGCCACATGTGAGCAGTAACTAACAGGAAAACCCACAATGATAAATCTGATGAGGAAAAAAAGGAAAATACTGGCGCACAATTCCAGTGCTGCTTTGGTGACCGAGCACCAGAGCTGTTTACGGTTTTTACGGATAGCTGCGCCGTGATATTATTCAAATAAAGTCTTTAAGAAAAATCAAGTTCTATCAAAGTGTAATGATGAGAGAGATGTTAGATAATTGGAAAGTTTGGGAAAATTAATTTTTCCTCAAATAATTTATTCAGCAGGAAACATCTTCTTATCATGAATAATAGAAATCGGAATTCTCCAGTATATTATTCCAGACTGATACATATTGTTATTATCAGCCGAAGAGACGGAGAGAAGACAAGAGCCGGACACCTGGACAGGTAAGACACAGGTAAGACGCTGCACAGGCCGATCATGGAGGAAACATTTATATTCTGTATTATTTTACTAATTGCGGAGATAAAATATGCAGAAAACCTGGGATGAGGGGCAGAGTGTCAACTCGAGACCCCCCAGGACAATAGGACAGCAAAAAGGGAAGAAAAAGCGCACACCTCATATAATATTGCTAGACAGAATATATGGATCGTGTGATCAGGTGGAAGTAGCAAGACTGTCACCTGGAATAAATGATGTATGCACTTATCTGATGATTATGAGTCTGGATCCCCAAGTTTCAAAAGTACAGCCCTCAATATACTAAAAACTGCTTTTAGGAAATTTTTTACCCCTATGAGCGCTTCATAATTAAAACAAAATTTAGGGGAAATTTAGAATGATCTAATTTTGTCGGTAATACATTCATTTAGCCCTGAAATTTACACAAAAGACTAAAGAAAAAAGACACATTTATGTAATTTCTCCCGAGTACGGAGACACGCCACATGTGGACTTTACTTGTAGTTACTTGTTGCATAGCGAGTCAAGGAAGGGAAGGATGGGCAGGCAGCTGAGTTTTGTCCTATAGAATGTAGCGGGTTTTAGTTTCCTCAATGGTGTCCTTTAGTAGGCTATAAAATATTTGTTTTTCCAATAGTGGGGCCAGGTGAGAGCAATTTTGTTGGCGTGATTGAAAAATTTACTTTTTTAGGGGGTAGAAAAGCATCAATTCTGTAATTGATTTTTGACTTTTTATTGGTGTTCACCATATGGCCAAGTAAACATTGTATGCTTTATCCTATTCCTCAGTATGATTATGGGGATACCATACTAAGATATTTTTTCTTTTGTTTTACTAAATTTGCACAGGATCTTACATGCACTGCCTGTGGACAGCTCTGGGATCCTTATCGGACCTCAGGTGTGCCATTGCAACCTATTGCGCTCCCCAAAGATGGTGCGGGGTGAAAAACCCCCAGAAGACAATTTTAAAGGGGTATTCCCATGAAGTCAAGTTTCTTAAATGTACTCATTTAAGAAACATTTCACAGATATAAGTCCAACCTGTATCAGTCCTGGTGTACACACGTCCCTGTAACTTCTGACTTAGGGTCGTGGATGCCATCTTGGATTTCTGTGTGACAGCAGTGGAGCTGAGATTTCTGTATTTCTCTCTCTGAACTTAAGCTCCAACCCCCTGCAGTCCAGGGTGGAGCTCACAGACACTCACTCACTTCCTGCCAGCAAACAACACATCGTGAAAAGGGAGAAGTTGCAAGCTACAGGCAGTTATCCAGAAAGGGGACAGGAGGCAAGCACAGGAGATCTCATAGTGTGAGAACAGATATATAGCAGTGCTGACAGTGTGTAACAGGCATCTCATCATATCATCTCTAATCTGTCTCATCTCTATTTTTATATTTCAGATGCTAGTACACTGTTCAGAAGGTAAATGAAAGTGTACTGTACATACTTGTGTATAAGCCAAGTTTTTCAGAACAAAAAAATGCGCTGAAAAACCTCACCTCGGCTTATACAATAGTCAATAAAAAATTAACTTACATACTCACCTTCCAGTGCCCCTGATGCTCGGCAAAGCTCCCCAATGCTCTGTGCGGCTCCCCGCAGCCCCTCTTCTTTCTTCTCTGTGCTGTAACAGGCAGCAGAGACACGCCCATGTGCTCTGCTGAGCTTCGCGCACACTATGACGCAGCGGTGTCACAGCTGATTATGTCATAGTGTGCACCAGCAGAAAGAAGAGGAGCTGCAGGGACAGGAGCATCGGGGAGCTGAACCGAGCATTGGAGACAACCGGAAGGTGAGTTTGTATGTTCATTTTTTTTAATGTGCTGATCAAACTGGGGGTGGGCTGGCTACTAAATGGGACAGGCTGGCTACTTAAGGAGCTGACTGGCTGTATGCGACAGGTGGCTGGCTGGCTGTATGCTACAGGTGGCTGGCTGTATGCTACAGGTGGCTGGCTGACTGTATACTAAAGGGCGCTGGAAATATACTACTGGGGGGTTGGCTGGATATATACTACTGGGGGCTTGCTGGCTATATAGTGAGAGGCTGTGACTACTGCATTTCCCACCCTCGGCTTATACTTGAGTCAATAGCTTTTCACAGTTTTTGGTGGTAAAATTAGGGGCCTCAGCTTATACTCGAGTCGGCTTATACTTGAGTATATATGGTATACAAACCTTATACACTGATAATCTAACCACACTGTCAGCACATAGAATTAGATGTAAAATGAAGTGTCTGTTTAGAGAGTCCCCGCCCACACCCTGGAATTTTGCACTGATAAAATTTTATACAGCAATAAAACTGAGTAAAATTGTGAAGTAAAGGGTTAAAAATAGTGCGTAAACATCACTAAAGGATTGAGAATTGCTAATTTTTTTTTTCGTGGGAAAACCTCTTTAATCAATTAACGACCAGGCCCTGTTTTGTTTTTGAATTTTTCACTCCTCAACTTCAAAAATCCACAACTTTTTCATTTTTCCATTTACAGAGCTGTGTGAAGGCTTTTTTTCTGTTAACAAATTGCACTTCATAGTGACAGTATTTGATATCCCATGCCATGTACTGGGAAGCAAAAAAAATGCATTTGCACTAGAGATGAGCGAACACACTTGTTCGAGCATTAGCGTACTCGAAACTGCTCGTTGCTCAGACGAGTATTTCGCCAGCTAGAGAAAATGGCATCTCCCGCCGTTTTGATTTTTGGCGGCCAGAAACAGAGCCAATCACAAGCCAGGAGACTCTGCACTCCACCCAGCATGACGTGGTACCCTTACACATCGATAGCAGTGGTTGGCTGGCCTGATCAGGTTACCCTGGAATAGACTAGTCCCTGCCCGCGCTGCTCGCGTCATTCTCTGTCTGGATGCCGTTAGGGAGAGAGTTGCTGCTGCTGCAGGTATAGCGTTAGGGTGTTATATTAGCTTACTGTTAGGCAGGAGTGAGTCTACAAGAACCCAACAGCCCTTGTTAGGGCTACAATAGCGTTATATATATTTTTTTTGTTTGCTTGTGGCTGGGCTTGCTGGCACTAATAGTGCAGCTAGTACCATATTGTGAGGAATTTGCAGGGAGACTTGCGACCATTGCGTTTAGCTCTTAGTGACACACATATCCATCTCAAACACCGAAGTGGACATTTATTAAGGGGTTTGATTTGAATTAGCACAGTCTGCTGATTTATTTTTTTTACATTTTATTTTATAACTCAAAGTCATCTGGCAACAGCATGTGCTTTCACTGTAGGCTAGAAATAGCCATAGCGAACCCAACGGCTTACTTATGCCTACAAGAGCGGGAAGATATGGTTTTGTGGGGGGGCTTGGGTGTGGCTTTGCTGGCCCGAGGAGTGCAGCGAAACCATATTTTAGGAATTTGCCGGGAGACTTTCGCTCGTTGGGTTTAGAAGCTCTTAGTGACACACCTATCCATCTCAACAACTAAGTGGCGACAATTTATTATGGTTTTGATTTGAATTAGGCACAGTCGGCTGATTTATATTTTTTTTTTACTTTAGTTTTTTTTAAACTCAAAGTCATCTGGCTAGCAGTGTGCCTTCAGTGTATGCTAGAAAATAGCCATAGGAGAAACCCAAACACTTACTTTGGGGCCTACATAGCGTTATCTATTTTTATTTTTTGTTATTTGCTTGTGGTCTGGGCTTGCCTGCAATAGTGGCGCTAGTTCCATATTGGGTGAGGAATTGCAGGGAGACGTGCGACCGTTTGTGTTTAGCTCTCAGTGAACACACATACTCCACTCAAACTCCGAAGTGGACAATTTATTAGGGGTTGGGATTTGAATTAGGCACAGTCTGCTGATTTATCGCCAGCTCCATCCCACGAATTAGGAGCCTCAGAGGCATCCATGCAATGCTCGACCTGCTGTTTCCCCCTTCCTGTCCATTTGCCCCACGATCCTCCACAGCATTCACCAATGTCGCATGCGCACTTTCATTTCAACTCTCTATAATACTACCAGACGCTGGAGCCGAGAGGATATGCACACATCATCCCCTTATCAAACGAGCTTGTCAGGCAGAATTTTCAGGTGTTTCACCAGATACATAGTGGAACTCGGCCCATCTGTCGCCGCCATGCTGGAGACCTGAAGTTGCAATCATAGCAGCGCAATATGGATGCCCCATACTGTCGCTCTTAATCATGGAAGTCGTCTCCATGGTTGCCTCCACATGTCGTCCCCTTATCAAACGAGCTGTGTCAGGCTCATTTTTCGGGTGTTTCACCAGATAAGTTATGGTCACTATGTTGCCACCATGCTGTGTTATCGACTAAATATACCGTCAAGCTTTTGTTGACATAGGAAATCATTTCAGCGCTTCTTGCTCACCTCCTTTGGTTCCTCTCTGCCACCCATTGGTTTGAAGCCTGAGTCCATTTAGGGTATGTCGCCATGCCACTCTCTAGCCTGCCACTGCTGCCGCTGCCTCTGCATGCCGTCCCCTATAGTGTCAGGGTCAATTATTGGATGTTTTAGATGCTATCTAGCCTCATTCGGTCACTCTGTCATGGCCATGCTGTTGCCCATAATTTTGGCATAATGGTACGATTAAGCAGCCTCAGAGGCATCCATGCATGCTGCCCCTGCTGTTTCCTGTCCATTTCCGTGGTGTTTCCATCCTTTTCTGAGGTTCCCAGGTGTTTGGCCAAGCTTCCCTGTGCAGAGCCTTGGTCCCCTTGAAAAATGCTCGAGTCTCCCATTGACTTCAATGGGGCTCGTTATTCGAGACGAGCACTGGAGCATCAGGAAAAGTTTGTCTCGAATAACGAGCACCCGAGCATTTTAGTGCTCGCTCATCTCTAATTTGCACCATTTTCTTGTGGGCTTGGATATAACAGCTTTCACTGTTCACCCCAAATGACATGTCTACTTTATTCTTTAGGTTGGTACGATCACAAGAATACAAAAGTTATTTAGGTTTTATAATGTTTTCATACATTTACAAAAATTAAAACCTCCTGTACAAAAAAAAATCTTTATTTTGCCATTTTCTGGCGCTAAAAACATTTTCATGCTTCAGTGTACGCATCTGTGGGTAGTATAATTTGTTATGACTTTTGATTACTTTTTAAATGCTACCATTTTGAAGACTGTCCGATCTTTTGATCACTTTTTATAAATTTTTTTTATATTTAGCAGAAATGGCAAAAGAGTTTAAGACTTTGGGCATTTTTTTCCGAGGTTAAACGACTGGGAATAACCATTACTATATTTTGAAAGATCAGACATTTTAGGAAATGGGTGTGATTTAAATTTTTATGTTTTTTTTTTTAATCAACCCGTACTATAGTATGGTAGTATATGGGGATTTTACACATCATCTATTACAATTTGCAAATCGCACATTGTAATACATGAGTTACATTGAGATATAATAGCAACAGATCACCGCTCACCAATGATGTCACGGGGAGCGACGATCTAAGCCACCATGACTGCGCTCACGTACCGCCGCAGTTTTAATTCCGCCAGCAAATTGATCGATGGGTTAACACCCATGATCGGTTCTAGCCCCATTCACGGGTGTTTCTGGTGGGTGTTCTGGACTGCAGCAAACAGTCCAGGCTATGGAGAGGGCTCAGACCTTGAGTCCTCTAGAAACACCAGAAGCAGGGCCGATTCTAGGGTATTTGCTGCCTGAGGCGAAAATTAAAATGCGCCCCCCCCCCCATCACCAGGCCTCCCCTGCTTCCAGGATATGTTCGGCCCACTGAAACCTGGGTCGGGCGAGGTGTTTGACGCTGTATGCTTTTATTGAAACTTCCGATTATTTTTCCCTTTCAGCTACCTCCACGCCCGGGGCTGTGTTGAGGTATGAATGGGATTGGTCTGCTTCCAGGATATGTTCGGCCCACTGAAACCTGGGTCGGTCGAGGTGTTTGACGCTGTATGCTTTTATTGAAACGCGCGATTTTAAAATATATTTTTTAAGGATATACAATAAAAATTCTTCCTTTACCCTGGAAGTCTGCAATATTTCTCCATACATTTCCAGACATAGGGCCTGCAGTATACCATGGACACGGAGGTGATACGAGGACTTAAATAAGATCCAGTGGAAGGAAATGGAAAGAGAAGCAGTAAACCTGGGAGATCTTCCATTTTTAACCTGTGGACAGGTGGTGAGACCACTCATTGTGACTGAATAATTACTTTTAAGGAGTTGAGCACTGACGTTGACTGACTGTGTGTTTTTGGTGGTATTGTGGGAGATTGCCAAGTCAGTAGCTCCTCTGATCTTATTTTCCGTCTTCCGAAAGTCAAAATTCTGTACAATATGACTGAGCTAATACCCTATTATACATCAGTATTGCAGGGTATTATCATGAAAAAGCAATCAGATGACCACCATGTCATCTGACCATGTACCATGGTGGAACAAGTAGAAAAGTAAAAATAAAAAATAAAAGAATTCTTTAATAAAAATAATTGAATAAATTACTTAAAATGCCCATGAGTCCCATTAACATTTAAAGAGACATATAATGTGAAAAAGTCAAAATCATAACACAATCCCCACATATATATCATTACTGCGACCCGTGATTATTATTGAATCAGCGCGATGAACACTGTAAAATAAAACGGTTAAAAAACAAACACAGTTTTTTTTTTAATGGAAAGTGATCAAAAAAACATATTTACTGTAGAATGATACTGGTGCAAAGTACAACATGTCCCCCCAAAAAACAAGCCATCAACCAGCTTCATTGCCAAAAAAAGGAAAAATGTTATGCCACTTGGAAGA
Source organism: Engystomops pustulosus (assembly GCA_019512145.1). NCBI lineage: Eukaryota > Metazoa > Chordata > Amphibia > Anura > Leptodactylidae > Engystomops > Engystomops pustulosus. Next base: position 116,074,918 of record CM033646.1, read on the forward strand.
CGGCGATGTCAACAATGATGATTTTTCCCCACATTGGGTTTTATTTGCATTTGTAAAACATAAGAAAAAATATTTCATGCTGGTACCCCCTATCTATCACCCCATAGAATAAAGATAACGGATTATAGGATATACGGTGAACGAAAAACACAACCAAAATAGAAAATCCGTACGAATTGATGCTTTTCTACTGCATGACCTCAAAAAAAGTCCTAATTTTCAACAATAGTGATACCAACCCCAAAATGGTAACACTGGAAAAAGCATCTCCATCCCGCAAAAAAGAAGAATGCCGTCACATGGCCGCAATAACGGAAAAGGCGAAAATTTTATAGCCTTCAAAAGGGGGCAACGAGCAAACTAAAATCCTGCATGCTGCAGGGTGCTCCTTCCCTTCGGGCCTTGCTGTCCCCATAACACAAGTAATGTCCACATGTGGGGGGTCGCTGCACTAGAGAATTGTAGAACAAATTTATGTGGGTTTTCTCTTTTTATCTTTGGAAATTGTGTAAATTGTTTAGGGCTAAATGAACGTATCACGACAACATTTGACCATTCAAATTTCACCGCTCTTTGTGATCTCAAGGGGTTAACAATCTTGTAAATGTGTTTCATCTGATAGTTTGTGGGTGGCAATTTGTGGGTTTAAATTAATGGTGGTTATATAGGAAGTTTTTTGATGGCTAATATGTAAATTTAATTTCAAACAGTATTTATCTCCCCCAAAAAGTCAATTCTGAAAATACGGAAAATCGCTTTTCGATTTGTAGGCGCGTGACGTCAAAATAATTATCCAAACATTTCAAATGATGAAAATGTAAGTAGACAAATGGGAATGTTATTCGGCAAGTTTTTAGGTATAAATCTATCTGCCTGAAATGGGTGATTTTGAATTTCGAAATGGCAAATTTTTCTAAAAATTCATAATTTTTTTTTTTTTTGTTAAAAAACGGCAAAACTTATCAGCCACAATTCCACTAAATGAAGTCACAATCATGTGGAGAAAAAACAATCTCAGAATCGTTTGAAAGTAAAAGTGTTCAAAAGTTATAACGCTAAAAGAGAGACGCAAGTCAGAATCGAAAAAGGGGACTCGAGCCTTACTGTAAACTGGCTGCGTCCTTAAGGGGGTCATCAATTAACGAACCGAGCCCTGTTTTGTTTTTTAATTTTTCACTACTCAACTTCAAAACTCCACAACTTTTTTCATTTTTCCATTTACAGAGCTGTGTGATGGCTTTTTTTCTGTTAACCAATTGCACTTCATAGTGACAGTATTTGATATCCCATACCAGTGATGGAGAACCTTTTAGGGACCGAGTGCCCAAACTACAACAAAGACCCACTTATTTGTTGCAAAGTGCCAACACAAAAATGTAATAATTGATTCATACTCCCTTCTCTGTCACAGCTTTCATTGATAACGGCACCCTGAGAACACCAATAAAGCAGAAAATAGAAGAGATTTGGATGATCAATGTAGCTTCCCTCCAGGGTCCCATAAACAGGAAGAATTGTCAGGCCCGGAGAAGGAGCTACAATGATAATCCAGATCTGTCCACACCTTCCCGCTACTCCAGTAGTCCCAGGTAGAGCTGTCACTTTAAAATGGCTCTGTGCACAGCAAGTCCTGGGTTGTCTGGGACTGCAGGAAGATACATGGAGTCATCTCTGGTGATGGCCTGAGTGCCCACAGAAAGGGCTCTGAGTGCCGCCTCTGGCACCAGTGCCATAGGTTAGCCACCACTGTCCCATACCATGTACTGGGAAGCAAAAAAAAGTGCATTTGCACCATTTTCTTGTGGGCTTGGATATTACAGCTTTCACTGTTCACCCCAAATGACATGTCTACTTTATTCTTTGGGTTGGTACGATCACAAGAATACAAAAGTTATGTAGGTTTTATAATGTTTTCATACATTTACAAAAATTAAAACCTCCTGTACAAAAAAATTCTTTATTTTGCCATTTTCTGGCGCTAACAACTTTTTCATGCTTCAGTGTACGCAGCTGTGGGTAGTATAATTTGTTATGACTTTTGATTACTTTTTAAATGCTACCATTTTGAAGACTGTCTGATCTTTTGATCACTTTTTATAAATTTTTTTATATTTAGCAGAAATGGCAAAAGAGTTTAAGACTTTGGGCATTTTTTTCCGAGGTTAAACGACTGGGAATAACCATTACTATATTTTGAAAGATCAGACATTTTAGGAAATGGGTGTGATTTAAATTTTTATGTTTTTTTTTTTTATCAAGTTTTTTTTACTGTTTTTAGACCCTCCTAGGGTACTTTAACCCTAGGTTGTCACATTGATTGATCCTACCACTTACCCCCGTACTATAGTATGGTAGTATATGGGGATTTTACACATCATCTATTACAATTTGCAAATCGCACATTGTAATACATGAGTTACATTGAGACAGCCTTGGGTCTTGGTATGATCTGAGGATATAATAGCAACAGATCACCGCTCACCAATGATGTCACGGGGAGCGACGATCTAAGCCACCATGACTGCGCTCATGTACCGCCGCATTTTTAATTCCGCCAGCAAATTGATCGATGGGTTAACACCCATGATCGGTTCTAGCCCCATTCCCGGGTGTTTCTGGTGGGTGTTTGCTGCAATATGCAGCAAACAGTCCATGCTATGGAGAGGGCTCAGACCTTGAGTCCTCTAGAAACACCAGAAGCAGGGCCGATTCTAGTGTATTTGCTGCCTGAGGCGAAAATTAAAATGTGCCCCCCCATCACCAGACCTCCCCTGCTTCCAGGATATGTTCGGACCACTGAAACCTTGGTCGGGCGAGGTGTTTGACGCTGTATGCTTTTATTGAAACGTGCGATTTTAAAGTATATTTTTTAAGGATATACAATAAAAATTCTTCCTTTACCCTGGAAGTCTGCAGTATTTCTCCATACATTTCCAGACATAGGGCCTGCAGTATACCATGGGCACGGAGGTGATACGAGGACTGCAATAAGATCCAGTGGAAGGAAACAGAAAGAGAAGCAGCAAACCAGGGATATCTTCCATTTTTAACCTGTGGACAGGTGGTGAGACCACTCATTGTGACTAAATAATTGCTTTTAAGGAGTTGAGCACTGACATTGACTGACTGTGTGTTTTTGGTGGTATTGTGGGAGATTGCCGAGTCAGTAGCTCCTCTGATCTTATTTTCCGTCTTCCGAAAGTCAAAACTCTGTACAATATGACTGAGCTAATACCCTATTATACATCAATATTGCAGGGTATTATCATGAAAAAGCAATCAGATGACCACCATGTCATCTGACCATGTACCATGGTGGAACAAGTAGAAAAGTAAAAATAAAAAATAAAAGAATTCCTTAATAAAAATAATTGAATACCGTAAATTACTTAAAATGCCCATAAGTCCCATTAACATTTAAAGAGACATATAATGTGAAAAAAGTCAAAATCATAACACAATCCCCACATATATATCATCACTGCGACCCATAGAATTAAAAAAAAATTATTATTGAGTCAGCGCGATGAACACTGTAAAATAAAATGGTTAAAAAACAAACACAATTTTTTTTTAAATGGAAAGTGATCAAAAAACATATCTACTGCAGAATGATACTGGTGCAAAGTACAACATGTCCCCCCAAAAAACAAGCCATCAACTAGCTTTATTGCCAAAAAAAGGAAAAATGTTATGCCACTTGGAAGACGGCAATACAAAAATAATAGATTTTCCCAAAATTAGGTTTTATTTAGCAAATTTAGTAAAACATAAGAAAAAAATATCTAAGTATGGTATCACCGTAATCGTATTGACCAATAGAATAAAGATTACATTTTTATTAGGCTATGCGGGGAACAAAAAAAAGGAAGAAATCCATTACAGAATTGATGCTTTTCTACTCCTTCGTTCACAAAAATGTAATACGTTTTCAACAATGGGGAACCCAATGGTATCACTGGAAAATGCATCTCAACTTGCAAAAAAATGCCATCACTATAGGGTAAAAGTGGCAGCTGCCATTTTGCAACTAGCTGAGCGCCCATACAACAAATAACGTCCACACATGTGGTGTCTCTGTAATCAGAGAAATTGCATAACAAATTTTAAGATGGTTTTACTCTTTTCATATTTTGGAAATGTGTACATTTTTGGGATAAATGAATGTATTACTATGCAGCGCTCAAAGGGTTAAAAAATCTTCCTAAAAGCAGTTTCTAGTAGTTTGAGGGGTGTACTTTTAAAAATGGGATGGTTTATAGGGGGATTCTGATAATTTGTATTTCAATTTAGTATGTATATTCAATTTAGAAATTTTGTGAAAAAAATTAAAATCTCTACCATAATATACAAATAAAAGGGCTTTTAAAAAATGATGAAGGTATGTTTGGATATGGGAAATGTTATTAAGTAAGTCATTTCGGTGGTAAAACTATCAGTCTCCAAAGCAGATAATTTAAAAGACCAAAGGGGTGTAGCACAGCCCAAATGTGTGCGAGCCAAATGCACAATAGTCAACTTCAACAAAACCACAAGAAAAAGAGTGCATTCAAAATGGCTCAAGGGGTATTGCAAAAACATCAAATTTTATTGGTACAAAAACAAATAATCCACGACATGCTAAAAACATTTAAAATACAAAAATGTACATACCAAAACAATGTCCAGTGACCTGGTGTCGGTACACCGTGACTGCCTGCTGTCAATCACTCAATAGTGATATTGTACCTCCCCAAAGAACAACCCTCAGCCTGTTCATTGCACGCAAGATGTATATAAAGTGCTAAAAGTGCCAAGTACAAAACATGAAAAAAATATATATATATATATATACTGGTGGCGATACAGAGGTAAGCGCGACAATGATCAAGGGGAAGAAGAGGTTCAGAGGATGAGAAGTTACCACATGAAGGTCTGCATGTTGTAAAGGGAGGTGAGAAGAGACAGAGGCACTGGGCTCCCTACGCGTTTCGTCGCCACAAAGGGCAACTTCCTCAGGGGTGTAGAGCCCTAAACAAACGTGTCTCACCTTTTATGCAGTCAAGATATGAGTAGTCAACCCCATGGCGTCTTGTCCGATCAACGGCGCATGACCGGAAGTGAATCGGCGTAAACCGGAAGTGACTAAGGTAACAGGCGCATGCGCATCCCCGGCCGGGGTATAGATGTTTTAGATGTTGCCAAGGCAACCGACGCTTGTTTCAAAGTATCAGAGTGACAAACCAGGTTGAGAACGATAGTCTATGGTATTGCACCACATGCATCATTGTGCAAAAAGAAGGGATATAAAACGAAAACAACCATTGTTGCCACAAGGAATATAGGACGATACACCATATGCGGCGCTGTACATAGGGTATAAAATGACAAGGCGCAAAGGATATAAGTAAGATGACAAATATACCGGACTGCTAAAAAGGAAGGATTTTCTATGACACTTCTGGTACTGAATAGTAACTAGTCTTTTTATCGCGATTATTGTCTGACACAAAGCACATGTCATAAAAGTTAGAGAATTGCGAGTGCATAATACAACAAAGACAGTGCGTAATTGATACAAAGTATAATTAATTGTAATGTAATTCGTAGATAACAAAGTCTATGGTCGCAAGACTGGGAGTAACGATCTAGCTAATACTGTTAGTAAAAGAGTCTAATATATCAGCTTTAGCATTAACACAGGCTGAGAGGTTGAGCGGAAATGTTAACACATTTAAATGAAATCATAAAGAAAGCAGAACATTGCCTAGGTACTCTAACATAAGTAGACATTAGGAGTGAGAATTCAAGAAACAGTTTTTTGGACCAAATGCAGGATCGTATTGATCAACAGACATTATAATTTAGATGTTGTGTTTACCAAAGAGTCCGTAAATGCGGAAAATTCATATATGTATTATCATCAACCATAGGGAGCTTGAGGCCAGTTCTTGTTATAGAAGGACTTTGTTTGTATCAAAAGTAACTTAAAGATCTTGTTTCCAGATGTGATAGCCAAATCTTTTTCTCTCCTTCGATGTCAAAGCTCCAAGATGAAAAGAGACAGTGTCTGGGTCCCAATGGAAGATATATAGATTTCTACGTGGTAAGTATCCAGCCATAAGAAAAAAAATAAATTTAGTTAATATCTATTATGAAAAAACCCACAAAGTGACATGTCCATCTGGGGATGGCGGGTGAGTGGGTGATGACTAAGGGTGGAGTGAGAGGTGAGGTATGCTAGTGAGTGGATAGAAGTGTAATGTGTAAAGGTATTGGTTTTTGTACCAATAAAATTTGATGTTTTTGCAATACCCCTTGAGCCATTTTGAATGCACTCTTTTTCTTGTGGTTTTGTCAAAGCAGATAATTTCAAATGATGAAAATGAAGAATTTCTCAAAAAAACTGGTAATTTTTTAAAATAAATATCAAATATCAACCAAAAGCACCAAAGACCAAGAGAACAGTGTATAATGCAAGCTGAGGACACTAAAGCAGCTTGGGAATGCTACAGAGCAGTTCATCCAAGGTGCAACATAGCTGGCATATGTAACCTTTATGTGGCCCATGGTTCCCAACATGAACTCAGCGACATGAACTCAGACTGACTTCTCACTAAACTCTTCAAACTTCCTCATTCTTTTTAATTTTCTCTTCCTTTTTTTAAATTATTTTTGTCTGGGCCATTTCCTCATTTCTTTCAGGAGTTTATCCTCTCCTGGCTGACCCATTATGCTACATATGTGACATCATTTTGGACATGCTGGTTGTATCTTAGAACATAACATTATTTAGGGACAAAAGTGGTTATTTATCTTATGTCAGTGAAAATTTGTTGGCTGCAGCAAGTGTGCCACCACAGTGACAGGACGCCCCATGCCAGACCAATCCCATTCATACCTCAACACACCCCCGGGCGTGGAGGTAGCTGAAAGGGAAAAATAATCGGAAGTGCTAGTGATACGGTAACATTTGCAATTATTTCAGGGCTTCTAGACCCTGATAAATAAACCCCAAACTGTCTTATTTATTATGTAAGTGTTTCTCAGGAACAAGTTAAGAGTAACAACTTTCTCAAACAACCTGATGCATATTTCAGTGTAAATGTGTGGTTGGACTATTTTCTCCCACCAGAAAGCCTCACCTATAAGGCATAGGTAGTTGATTCACATGGAGCTGTGGTAACCACAATCGTGTGCACGAGCCCAGTAAAATAAGTGGGACTGTGTGCTAGCTCTTAGATATCACATGGAAGAAATAGATGTCTGTTTGCAGTGGGATCGAATTGACTGAAACACTTCATAGAATTGTTGACCTAATTTTCAGTTGCTGGTTCTGTTTATCATGTGGCCATAACATGTCATTTACAGAGGCGAAATATTACAGCACCCTCTTTTATTAAGCTGTTAAATTCCATACAGTGCTCCAAGTATAGTTTTAAATATAATCAGCCCTAACTCACCGTCTCATAGGGGCTCTGACGTTATGTAATTTGGTCATATTGTTCTGTCTTCATATACGTCATAGCGGTGTATACACTGACATACAGCATAAACCTTCCTGTCTTCCAATAAGCCAGACTGTTGTGGTTATGTAGTCAAACTTTATTGCTCCAACAGGTTGACAAATGAACAGTGAGGATTTTGATATTCAGATGTCTGTTTAATGGTAAAACTGAAAGATCTATAATCCTGCAAGAACAGTAGGAATACATTTACATGTATATAACATAATGTATGCTAGCCAGTCTACTTATAAAACATTACAGTTCATTAACAGTAACTGAGTTCATAGACTATAACATTATTTTACACCTCTTACCAGCTATGCTGTTCACAAGGAATGAAAAAGAGAAAATATATGGCGGGTAGAATGACTAAGATGGAGAGTGTCTGATCGCGGTTTTAACACTAACGAAACTAAGCACCGGCACCAGCTCACCCTGAGCTGGTGCTCGGTGTTTACAGCTTAAACCTACCATTTGAAATGGTAGGTTTCCTTTAAGCTGTTAAATTCCATACAGTGCTCCAAGTATAGTTTTAAATATAATCAGCCCTAACTCACCGTCTTATAGGTGCTCTGACGTTATGTAATTTAGTCATATTGTTCTGTCTTCATATACGTCATAGCGGTGTATACACTGACATACAGCATAAACCTTCCTGTCTTCCAATAAGCCAGACTGTTGTGGTTATGTAGTCAAACTTTATTGCTCCAACAGGTTGACAACTGAACAGTGAGGATTTTGATATTCAGATGTCTGTTTCATGGTAAAACTGAAAGATCTATAGTCCTGCAAGAACAGTAGGAATACATTTACATGTATATAACATAATGTATGCTAACCAGTCTACTTACAAAGCATTACAGTTCATTAACAGTAACTGAGTTCATAGACTATAACATTATTTTACACGTCTTACCAGCTATGCTGTTCACAAGGAATGAAAAAGAGAAAATATATGGCGGGTAGAATGACTAAGATGGAGAGTGTCTGATCTCCCCAAAGTACAGTCTCAAAATGGTGGAAGCTCCCACAATGCATTTCTCCTACTACCAATAAGATTGCATTAACTCATAGGTCACATGACAATGACATAAGCATAGACAATTACATGGTTTACAACTAATAACAATAGCAGTTGACAGCCACTAGGTGGCGTACTAACCAAATAATGATCATAATTTGTACAACAATGCTTTCCACCTTATGCCCTCATTGAAGGGCAGAACACATATAGCTATGTATAAGTCTGGTTTAGGAGCACTGGGGCTATTCTTACATACTTGAGATCTGGGTGCAATTAACGTCTGGTGTATGTTTGTTGGTGGGGTGTGATTAAGAATGGGGGAATGCCACACCAGCAAGTATAGCTGTAACAGGAGTGAGAAGTATGGGATAATTATGTAATGGCATTTTTTTTCCAGTCCATCTGTGCAATTTAAGTTATCAAACATATGCTCAGATTCCAGATAGAAAAAAAGGATTTTTTTGACTACCTCCACTGCTTTTAGGAACTTTTTTACCCTATGAGCGCTTCTAATTAAAACAAAATTTAGGGGAACTTATAATGACTAATTTTTCGTCATCCTTCATTGAGCCCTGAATTTACAAAAAGACTAAGAAAAAGACCCATTTATGTAATTTTCCCGAGTACGAGACAACCCCACATGTGGACTTTTACGTGTAGTTACTTGTTGCTAGCGAGTCAAGGAAGGGAAGGATGGGCAGGCCGCTGCCCGTTTTGTCCTCTAGACTGTAGCGGGTTTTAGTTTCCTCAAGGTGTCCTTTAGTAGGCTATAAAATATTTGTTTTTTCGCCAGTAGTGGGCCAGGTGAGAGCAATTTTGTTGGCAGTGTATGAAAATTTAACTTTTTTCGGGGGAGAAAAAGCATCAATTCTGTAATTTGATTTTTGACTTTTATTGTTGTTCACCATATTGCCAAGTAAACATTGTATCTTTTAATCCTATTCCTCAGTAATGATTAGGGGGATACCATCCTACGATATTTTTCTTTTGTTTTAACAAATAAATTTGCACAGATCTTACATGCACTGCCTGTGGACAGCTCTGGGATCCTTATCGGACCGCAGTGTGCCATGCAAACCTATTGCGCTCACCCCCAAAGATGGTGGCTGGGGTGAAAAACCCCAGAGACAATTTTAAACAAGGGTATTCCCATGAGATCAAGTTTCTTAAATGTACCATTTAAGAACCATTTCACAGATTAAGTCCAACCTGTATCAGTCCTGTGTATCACACACGTCCTGTAGACTTCTGACTTAGGGTCGTGATGGCCATCTTGGTTTCTGTGTGAACAGCAGTGGAGCTGAGATTTCTGTATTTCTCTCTCTGGAACTTAGCTCCCAACCCCCCTGCAGTCCAGGGTGGAGCTCACCTACACTCACTCACTTCCTGCCAAGTCACCCAACACATGAAGAGGATCGTGAAAAGGAGAAAGTTGCAGCTACAGGCAGTTATCCAGAAAAGGGGGACATAGGCAAGCACAGGAGATCTCATAGTGTGAGTAACCGATCTATAGGGAAGCATGCTGCAGTGTGTAACGGCATTCAATCATAATCATCTCTAATCCTGTCCTCATCTCTCTTGGTATATGTCGAATTTTCTAGTAAAACTGTTCAGAAGGTAAATGAAAGTGACTGGTGCATACGTGTGTATAAGCCAAGTTTTTCAGAACAAAAAAATGCGTGTGTAAAAACCTCACCTCGGCTTATACATAGTCAAAAAAAAATAACTTACATACTCAACCTTCCAGGGCCCCGGATGCTCCGTCAAAGCTCTCCAATGCTCTGTGCGGCTCCCTGCAGCTAACTCTTCTTTTTTCTTCTCTGTGCTGTAACAGCATCAAGACAGCAAGAACTCCCCTAAGAAGGGGGAAGGGGCCCCTCCCATTTCCCCCTTCCCATTACCCTCCCCCCCACCGACTATTCCGCTCCTGTTGGATGGCAGGTGCGCACAACCAAGGAGAGTTGGGAGTGTGCGCATCCGCTGAAGATAAGTACAGCAAGGGTGGGGTTTGGATGATCCGAGGGCAGTTATACTCATCTAATTTTCTTCCTCTTGCTCTCCCCCAGCGACAGCTGAAATCATTCCTCCTTCTCTTGGTCACACTAATTTTTACGTCATAGTGGCCCAGCAGAAAGAAGATGGAGCGGCAGGTACAAGGCATCGGGGAGCTGAACCGAGCTTGGCGACAACACCGGAGGTGGAGTTTTGTATTTTCCCTGTTTTTTAAATGTGCTGATCAAACTGGGGTGGGCTGGCTACTAAATAGTATATGGGAACAAGTCTGGCTACTTAAGGGGCTGAACTGGCTGTGTGCAACAGGTGGCTGGCTGGCTGTGTGCTACAGGTGGGCTGGCTGTAATGGCTACATGTGGCTGGCCTGACTGTCTACTAAAGGCGCTGGAATATCTACTGGGGGGTTGGCTGGATATATACTACTGGGGGCTTGCTGCTATAAGTGATGGAGGCTGTGACGACTCGCATTTCCCCCCTCGGCGGAGACGTAGCAGGAGCGTGGGCACAGTGGGGGGGGGGAATGAGGGGCCCTCAGCTATATCGAGTCGCTTATTAACTGGTATATATGGTATAACAACCTTATACACTGATAATCTTACCACACTGTCAGCACATAGACTTAGATGTTAACTGAAGGGCTGTTTAGAGAGTCCCCCGCTCACACGCCGCTTGAATTTTGCACTGATCAAATTTTATAACAGCAATAAACCTGAGTACAATGTGAAGTAACGGGTTACAATAGTGCGTAAACATCACTAAGGATTGAGATTGCGAATTTTTTTTTTTTTCGGGAAAACCTCTTTAATCAATTAACGACCAGGCCCTGTCTTTGTTTTTTGAATTTTTCAACTCCTCACTATCAAATCCACAACTTTTTCATTTTTCCATTTACAGAGCTGTGTGAAGGCCTTTTTTTCTGTTAACCAATTTGCACTTCATAGTGCCATTATTTATATCCCATGGTGCCATGTACTGGGAAGCAAAAAAAATGCATGTGCCTAGATATGAGCGAACACACTTGTTTCGATCATTAGTAGGACTCGAAACTTCTCTTGTCCTCATGAAAAGCGAGTATTTTTCGCCAGCTAGAGAAAATGGCTCTCCCAGCCGTTTTGATTTTTTTGGGCGGCCAGAAACAGAGCCATCACAAAGCCAGAGACTCTGCACTCCACCCAGCATGACGTGGTACCCTTTATCACATCGATACCAGTGTTGGCTGGCCTGATCGGTACCCCCTCCTGGAATAGACTAGTCCCTGCCCGCGCTGCCTCGTCATTCTCCTGTCCCCTGGATGCCGTTAGGGAGAGAGTTGCTGCTGCTGCAGGTATCTCGTTAGTTGTTATATTAACTTACTGTTAGGTCAGGATTGAGTTCTACGAGACCGCACATCCCTTGTTGGGCTACATAGCGTTATATATATTTTTTTTTGTTTGCTTGTGGCTGGCTTTTTTGCTGGCACTAATGTGCAGATAGTACCATATTGTGATAATTTTGCAGGAGATTGCGACCATCTGCTTTTTAGCTCTTAGTGACGAACCATATCCATCTCAACACCGTACGTGGTACAATTTATTAGGGGTTGTGATTTGAATTTAGGGCACAGTCTGCTGATTATTTTTTTTTACAATTTATATTGTTTATAACTCAAATTCATCTGGCACAGCCGTGTGCTTTTCACACTGATATGGCTAGAAAATAGCCCATAGTAGACCCAACGGCTTACTTAGGCCTACAATAGCGTTTATTTTTTTTTTGTTTTCTTGTGGTTGTGCTTGGCTGGCCCTAGGAGTGCAGCTAGTACCAATATTGTTAGGACTTTGGCCGGGAGACTTTCGATCGTTGTTTTTAGCTCGTGTGACACACATTCCCATCTCCCAACCCCTAAGTGCTACAATTTATTAATTTGTTTTATTTGAATTAGGCACAAAAATGTTCTCTTCTAAAGTTTCTTTTTTTTTTTCCTTTTCCTTTTTTTTTCCCACACTCCACTTCACTCTGTCCTAGCATTGTGCCTTTCCGTGTAGGCTGAAAATAGCATAGGGAGAATACCCAAACAGCTTACTTTGAGGTCTCGCAATATCGTTATAGTTTTTATATTTTTTGGTTGATTTGCTTTTGTCTGGGGGCTTGGCCCTGCATAGTATGCAGCTTAGTACCATATTGTGTGAGGAATTTGCAGGGAGACTTGCGACCGTTGTGTTTAGCTCTCAGTGACACCCATATCCACCTAAACTTCCGAGTGGACAATTTATTAGGGGTTTTGATGTGAATTATGCACAGTCCCCTGCTATTTATATCCCAGCGCCATCCAGATGAGGCAGCCTCAGAGCTCCATGCATCTGCCCCTGCTTGTTTTCCCTGTCCATTTTGCCTCCACGATCCTCCCCCTCAATTCACCAATGTCCTCCATGCGCAACTTTCCAACTCTCTATACCCCAGACGCTGGAGCACTAGAGGATATGCAGCAATCATCCCCTTATCAAACGAGCTGTGTCAGCAGAATTTTCAGGTGTTTCACCAGATACATAGTGAACTCGGCCCATCTGTCCGCCGCCATGCTGAGAACTGAAGTTGCAATCATAGCAGCGCAATATGGATGCCCCATACTGTCCGCTCTTAATCATGGAAGTCGTCTCCATGGTTGCCTGGCCTCCATCAATTGTCGTCCCCTTATCAAACGATCTGTGTCGGCTCATTTTTCGGGTGTTTTACCACCGGGGATAGTTATGGTCACTATGTTGCCACCATGCTTGTGTTATCGACATAAATATACCGTCCATTTTGTGACTAGGAACTCATTTCAGCGCTTCTTGCTCACCTCCTTTGGTTTCCCAGCTCTTGCCACCCATTGGGTTTGAAGCCTGAGGGTCCCATTTAGGGTATGTCCCATGCCACTCTCTACTAGCCTGCCACTTGGCTGGCCGCGCCCATCTGCAATGTCCTCCCCCATCTCTTGTCAAGGGGTCAATTTTGATGTTATTAGAGGCATCTAGCCTCCTTCGGTCCCCCCCCCCCACTCTGTCATGCCATGATAGCTGTTGTGTCCCATAATTTGGGCATAATGGTACGATTAAGCAGCCTATAGGCCATCCATGCATGCGCGCCTGCTTGTTTCCTGTCCATTTCCGTGGTGTTCCATCCTTTTCTGAGGTTCCCAGGTGTTTGGCCAAGCTTCCCTGTGGCAGAGCCTTTGGTCCCCTGAAAAATGCTCGGTCTCCCTTGCTTCAATGGGGCTCGTTATTCGAGACGTAGCCTGGCGCATCATGAAGTTTGTCTCGAATAACGATCACCACTAGCATTTTATTGCTCTCTCATCTCTCCTTTGCAAACACCCATTTTTCTTGTGGGCTTGGATATAACAGCTTTTCACTGTTCACACCCAAATGACATGTCCTACTTTATATTCTTTAGGTTGGTACGATCACAAGAATACAAAAGTTATTTGGTTTTTATAATGTTTTCAATACATTACAAAAATTAAAACCCTCCTGTACAAAAAAAAATTTTATTTTGCCATTTTCCTGGCGCTAAAACAATTTTCATTCTTCAGTGTACGCATCTGTGGGAGTATCATGTTTTGTTATGGCCTTTTGATTACTTTTTAAATGCTACCATTTTAAGACTTCCGATCTTGTGATCACTTTTTCTCCCTTTTTTTTCTCTTTAGCCGCCATTGCCCCCTTTTCCGCCTTTGGGCCTTTTTTATGTTTTTTTCCGCGGTTCCCCGCCTGGGCCTCCCCCTTCCTATATTTTGAAAAGATCATACATTTTAGGGAAATGGGTGTGATTTAAACTGTTTTAATTGTTTTTTTTTTTAATCAAACCCCGTACTAGAGTATGGTAGTAAATAAATGGGGATTTTTAACACATCTCTCTTACATACAATTTGCAATCGCACAATTTGAAGACAGAGTTCGTTGAAATATAATAGCAACGATCACCCCGCTCACGGTCATGATGTCACGGTGAGCACTATTCTAAGCCAGGACCATTGACGTGGCTGCTAACGAGACCGCCGCAGTTTAATTCCGCCAGCAAATTGACGATGGTATTAACACCCATGATCGTTCTAGCCCCCATTCACGGGTGTTTTCTGTTGGGGTGTTCTGGACCTGCAGCAAACAGTCCAGCTTGGAGAAGGGCTCACCCTTGCGTCCTCTAGAAACACCAAGCAAGGGCCGATTCTAGGGTATTTGCTGCCCTGAGGCGAAAATTAAAATGCTGCCCCCCCGCGAGCTATGTCCGCAGAACCGCCAGAGCACCCACCCCTCACCCACTGCCTGCCCACCTTCTTACCCGTCTCTGTTCTTATGGGACGCGTAAAGAACCCCGCTTCCCCCTATTTCTTGGAGGGGCGATTAGTGTGCGAGTGTTTTGACGCTGTAATGCTTTTATTGAACTCACGATTATTTTTCTCTTCCCGTTTCAGCTACCCTCCCCAACCCCGTGTCTTGTGTTGAGGTCTGAATGGGTTAGGTCTTCTTCCAGGCTAATGTTTCGGGGGCCCACTGCACAAACTGTTTCTTGAAAGGGAGTCCCCTCTTTTTTTTATTTTCCCCTGCTGTAATCTTTTTATTTGAAACGCGGGATTTTAAAAAATATCTTTTTTTAAGATATACAATAAAAATTGCTTTCCTTTAACCCTGGAAGTCTGCAAAATTTCTCCATACATTTCCAGACATAGGGCCTGCTAACCATGGACAAACGGAGGAGTGATACGAGGCCTTAGAATAGATCCAGTGGAAGGAAATTGAAAGAGAAGCCGTAAAACCTGGGGAGATTCTTCCTTTTAACCTGTGGACATGGGTGAGACCACTTCTTGTGACTGAATAATTAGTCACTTTTAAGGAGGTTGAGCACTGACCTTTGACTGCTGTTGGTTTTTTGGTGGTATTGTAGGGAATTGCCAAGATCGTAGCTCCGCTGATCTTATTTTCCCGTCTTCCGAAGTCCAAAATTCTGTACAATATGACGGAGGTACTAATACCCTATTAATACATCAGTATTGCGGGTATTTCATAAAAAGCAATCAGAATGACCAACGCATGTCATCTGAAACCAGGTAACCCATGGGGGAACAAGTAGAACCATTAAAACTTAAAAACTAAAAGATCTTTAATAAAAAGAAATTGACTAAATTCCTTAAAATGCCCATGAGGTCCCATTAACATTTAAATGAGACATTCCGGTGAACAAGAGTCAAATCAGGAACACATCCCCACATATATATCATTACTACCATAACTGCTCCCCGTGATTTCTTCATTTCTCAGCGCGCTGAACCACTGTAAAATAAAACGGTTACAAAACAACACAGTTTTTTTTTTTAATGGAAAGTGATCAAAAAAACCTATTTACTGTAAGAATGATACTGTTGCAAAGTACAACATGTCCCCAACCCAAAAAACAAAGCCATCAACCTTCATTGCCAAAAAAGGAAAAATTTTATGCCCTGGAAGACGGCAGATACAAAATAATCGATTTTCACCAAAATTAGTGTTTTTATTTTTGCAATTTATAGTAAACATAAGAAAAAAATATCTAGTATGGTATCACACCAGTAATCGTATTGACCAATAGACTAAAGGTTACATTTTTATTATGGCTCTGCTGGGAACAAAAAAACAGGAAGAAATCCCTTAGGGCAGAATTGAATGCGTTTCTCCCCTTCGTTCACCAAACATGTAATACGTTTTTCAACAATGGGAACCAATGTTAATCACTAGGAAAATGCATCTCAACTTGCAAAAAAATGCCATCACGTAGGGTAAAGGTCAGCTGGGCCATTTTGCAACGAGCTGAGTCGCCCATACAACAATACGTCCACACATGAGGTTTCCTCGTCTGTACTCAGAGAACTTGCGTACAATTTGAAGAATGGTTTTTACTCTTTTCATTTTTGGAAAATTTGTCCCTTTTTGGGATAAATGAATGTAGTACTATCAGCGCGCAAGAGGGTTAAAAAAATCTTCCAAAAGCCGTTTCTTCTAGTAGTTGGAAGGTGTGTACTTTTAAAAATGGGATGGTTATAGGGGGATTCTGATAATTGGTAATTTTCATTTAGTATGTATATCAATTATAATTTTGTGAACAAAATGAAAATCTTTGCTTGATTTGTTATGCAGTCTACCATATATACAAATAAAGGGCGTTAAAAAAATGATGAAGGTATGTTTGGATATGGCAATTTTATTAAGTAAGTCATTTTCCGGTTTCTTAAACTATCAGCTCCAAAGCAGATAATTTCAAATGTGAAAATGAAGAATTTCTCAAAAAATTGGTAATTTTTTAAATAAATATCAACCAAAAGCACCAAAGACCAAGAGAACATGATAATGCAGCTGAGACACTAAAGCAGCTTGGTAATGCTACAGATCATTTCATCCAAGGTGCAACATATCTGGCATATGTAAACCTTTTATGTGGCCCATGGTTCCCAACATGAACTCATCGACTACTCAGACCTTGACTTCTCACTAACCTCTTCAAACTTTCCTCATTCTTTTTAATTTTCTCATTCCTTTTTTTCACTTACTTTTTTGTCTGGGTTTCCATTATCCTGGACTCCTTTCTTTCCTTAGTTTCTAAACTCCTCCTTTCTTCCCCCTTCTGTCTGCCATAATATCCCTCCCTTTTAGAGGGTAGATCCCTGTACTTGTTTTTGTCTCTTTCTCCCCTCCCCTTCTTTAGGGACAAAAGTGGTTATATTATCTTATGTCATGAAATTTGGTGGACTGCAAGCAAATTGTGCCACAGCCACAGTGACCCGGACGCCCCATGCCAGACCATCCCATTCATACCTCACACATGAGAAGGCCCTCCCACTTAAGTCGTTGATGTTAGCTGAAAGGGAAAAATCATCGGAATTGCTAGTTATATCGGTAACATTTGCAATTATTTCAAGGGCCTTCTATACCTGTAAATAAACCCCAAAACTGTCTTATTTATTATGTAAGTGTTTCTCAGAACAAGTTAAGAGGTAACAACTTTCTCGTCAAACAACCTGAATGCATATTTCAGATGTCAAAATGGTGGTTGGACTATTCTCCACCAGAAAGCCTCACCTATAAGGCTAGGTATTGATTCCACATGGAGCTGGTGGTCACCACAATCTGTGCAACGAGCCAGTAAAATAATTGGGACTGTTGTGCTAGCTCTTAGATATCACATGGAAGAAATATAGTCTGTTTGCAGTGGGGAATCGAATTGACTGAAACACTTCATAGAATTGTTGACCTAATTTTCATTGCTGGGTCTGTTTATCATGTGGCCATAACATGTCATTTATCGTGGCGAAATATTCAAGCGCCCTCATTTTATTAAAGGCAAACTACCATTTCAAATGGTAGTTTAAGCTGTAAACAAGACCGCGCACCAAGCTCAGGGGTGAGCTGGTGCCGGTGCTTAGTTTCGTTAGTGTTAAAAAAACCGGGTTAGAGATCGCGGTTTTAACAAGTTTTTAAACTTTAGAGCAGAAGCCGCTTCGGTGCTGCGCACACCGTTTGGAGAGGATCGGCAGAGACTACAGAAAATAGGTCGGAAGAGCACGCCTGCCGCATTTCCTATTTAGGCCGCTTGCCGCAGCGGCCGAAGCAGTTTTCTGTCTATAAAGTTTAAAAAGTGTTAAAACCGCGATACCGCGGGTTTTAAACACTAACGAAACTAAGCACCGGCAGCTTCACCTGAGCTGGTGCTCGGTGTTTACAGCTTAACTACCATTTGAAATGTAGGTTTCCTTTAAGCTGTTAATTCCATACGTGCTTCCAAAGTATAGTTTTAAATATAAAATCATCCCTAACCAACCGTCGAATAGGTTCTCTGACGTTTTTAATTTAGTCTATTGTTCTGGGTCTTCATATACTTCATAGCGGTGTCTACACTGACATACAGCATAAACCTTCCTGTCTTCCATCAGCCAGACTGTTGTGGTTAATGTATTCAACTTTATATTGCTCCAACAGGTTGACAACCTGACAGTGGAGGATGTTTGATATGCAGATGTCTGTTTCAATGGTAAACTGAAAGATTCTATAGTCCTGCAAGAACGTAGGAATACTTACATGAATATAACATAATGTATGCGAACCAAGTCTACTTACAAAGCATTACAGTTACATTAACATTAACTACTGATTCATAGCTATAACATATTTACACTCTTACCAGCTATGCTGTTCACAAGCAATGAAAAAGGTAACATATATGGCGGTAGAATGACTAAAGAATGGAGAGTGTCTGATCTCCCAAGTAACAGTCTCAAAATGGGTGGAAGCTCCCACAATTGCATTTCTCCTACTACCCAAAAGATTGCTTAACTCATAGTGTCAGCATGACAATGACATAATCATAGACAATTACATGTTTACAACTAATAACATAGCAGTTGACCAGCCACTAGTGGCGTAATAACAAATATGAGCATAATTTTGTACAACAATGCTTTCCAACGTTATGCCGTCATTGACGTGCATAACCATATATCTATGTATAAAAGGGTCTTGTTTTAGTAGCACTGAAACTGTGTGCTATTCTTGACATACTTGAGATGTGGGTGCAATTAACGTCTGGTGTAATGTTTTGTTGGTGTGGGGTGATTAAGAAGTGTGGGAATGCCACACCACAAGATATCAGTATCTTAACAGGAGTGAGAGTATGGGATAAGTATGTAATGGCATTTTTTTTCCAGTCCATCTGTGCAATTTAAGTTATCAAACATATGCTCAGATTCCAGATAGAAAAAAAGGATTTTTTTGACAGTAGCAGTGTGCATCCTAACAAAATCTTTTTACATTACTTCAGTTGTAAAACCTCTTGCACTTATTGAAGAGAGGTTGAATCTCTGCAATATCCCAGATATATGCAGGTTAATGTATAACCATGGGTGAGATTCAACAGGATCCCTACTTTATGTCAGTGCTAGAACAAGCCGTCTATACAGCATCAAATTGAAACTGAATACATAAGTACAGCACCAACACCAAACTTTGTATATAAAAACCATAATCAGCACCCTAATCAGAACCAAGCTCAGTGCCAAAAATATAGAAATAGGAGCACACAAAGAAGATTTTCCATTCTAGCATAATATTAAAAAGACATTAATCCATCTTCAAGACGATGAACTCCGGGGCACCTCGGCGGACTGCGGCGCAGCAGCACCACCTGGTGGACATTGGGCGCAGGACCTTCATGGATCGCCGGAAGACCCGAACGCTCGTCAGAGAAGCCACCGCTGGAACTCGAATGGACCAGGTAAGTAAATGTGCCCCAATATAACCTAACCACAATATCAGGAACATGTGCTTACATAATTATAAAGAGCATTACATCCAATGGCCTAACACAAAGTGACCACATAGTGGCCTGTTTTAGATACTTTATGGTGATTACAGTGTATGATTTCATATTGAAATTAAAGTAAATCTACCATTCTCTGGTGGTAGATTAACTGTTAAGTAGATAGATGGTATGCACCTCTTGATGTGAAATGTGCAACAGGCTAGGGATACCCCATAGACTTAGTAGACAATAAAGGCTGTTCACAGCGTGATATCAAATGCAGTAATGTAGATTAACTGTTAACAGTGCTGGGTAAATTCCATAAGAATTATTATAATAAGTTGAGTATTGGGAGCTGCGCTCCTTTACTTGTCAAACATACTTTATTTTTATGTAAATGAATATAAAGTTCTCTGGGGATGAGAGAGTTCTTGCTGGTTGGAAGATGATCAAATATTTTTTCATGCAATAAAATGCAAATAAGTATTTTTAAAAATTATACAAATTGTTTTATTGATTTTGAATATTTACATATGCTGTCTCTCATAACTAAGGGTATCTACAATAAAAATGGACCGAACTCCTTCTTTGTGGATTCGGAAACTACTTGCCAAAATCAGCTTGGATTAAATCTTTATTTCTCCACTGTACATATTTTTTTTCATTAGCTCATCTGTACTTTTGTCGGTCCTCTGGTATTTGAGAGTTTAAGTTCAGTACTTAGTATTAAAACACCATTCATTTTATGTAAACCACTACAATACCATAAGTTGATCTTATGAATGACGTTTATCACAAATGTACCTCTCTGGTGTTTAACAAGAAATAAAAACAAAGTATAAGGTAAATTGTACATCAGATAAAACAGAAACCAAACAACCTACAGTGAGTCAGCACATAATGATAATATACAGGCAATGTATATTCCCCACAATATCATTGTGTTTTCCTGGGGATAGAGAACCACAAATTAAAAGATGGAGAGAACAATTTTAGACCAAATAACATGCTCAAACAGGACAGTCATTCGCGAGTGCGGCTTCAAACGTGGTGTCATGGTTTGCCAAGGCTTCCTGTCCTAAGGTGCCCCCCCTGCATGTTGAGAGTTACACGTAAATACATATAAGCAAGTATACCTCACTCTCGGCACTTTATTAGGATCAACCCCATGCTAGTAACGGGTTTGGAACCCCCCTTTGCCTTCAAACAGCTCAATTCTTTGTGGCATAGATTCAACAAGGTGGCTGTAATCATTCCTCAGATATTTTGGTCCATATTGACATGATGTCTCACACAGTTGCCGCAGATTTATCGGCGCAACAGAAGCGTCCATGGATTCTAATCTCCCGTTCCAAGTCCAACCAACATCCCAAGAGCTCTCATTGATCGAGATCTGTGACTGTGGAGGCCATTTGAGTACAGGTGGAACTCATTGTCATGGTTCAACACCAAGTCTGAGATGATTCCAGCTTTTTTTTTTTTTTTTATGACATGGCGCATTAATACCTGCTGAAAGTAGCCATCAGATGTTGGGTAACATTTGTGTCCATAAGGATGGACATGGTCCACAACATACTCAGGTAGGCTGTGGCGTTGCAACAAATGCTCAATTGGTACCAAGGGGCCCAAATAAGCCAAGAAACTATTCCCCTCCCCACAAGGGAAAAACAACCATTACGCCGGCCAACCACCGCCGCGGATTTCAATTCCAAAGCCGTTGATGAACAAGGCAGGATGGATCGATGCTTGATCATGTGTTTAGGCCAAAATTCTGACCCTAACCTCCTAATATCGCAGCAGAATCGAGACTCATCAGACAGGCCACGTTTTTTCCACTTCTACCTGGTCGCAATTGCGATGAGCTTGTGAAATTGTAGTCCTCAGTTTTCCTTTCTTGAGCTGAAAAAGGAGTGCAAACCACCGGTGTGGTGCAGGTTAGGTTGAATAGGACATTGAGGGTTGAGGAACAAAGGGAATGGGATGAGAAAGTGAGTATAACAAACGAGACGCAGCAAAGTTGACAGGGAAGAGTTGGCATTACTTCTTTACTCCCGCCTACTTCCCTGCCCTGTAGTCTCCCGATAACGGATTCCTCCCCAAGAAATTTTTTACCCATTTTTTGGCACTATTGAGTCACTGTTGTCTTTCTATCAAGCTTGAACAGTCTGCCCATTTCTCGGCTCTGACCCTCTTGGCAATCAACCGGCATTTCCGCCCACATGAAACTGCCCTCACTGGGGCTTTCTGTTTTTTGCTTTTTCGGTAACCCTTCTCTATAAACCCTAGAAATGGTTGTGCGTGAAATCCCCAGTAGATCAGCAGTTTTTCTGAATACTCATACCAGCCCTTCTGGCACCAACACCATGCCACATTCAAATGCAACTCATCACCTTTCTTCCCCATACTGGGATGTCTCGGTTTGAACCTGCAGAGATTGGCTTGACCAATCTACATGCCTAAATGCAACTGATTTGGCCACCCATGTGATTGGCTGAGCAGAAAATTAAGTGTAACAAGCAATTTGGACGTGTACCTATAAAGTGGCCGGTGAGTGTATATATTAACTTTTTACCTATCATCTATCTAAAACACGGAAGATCCAAGGCAGCAACAACCTCCAAAGCTTTATTGCACTACTGAGACCCATGGAGGGACTCAATATTATAATCATTAAAGGCAGCCATCACTCGCATATTAGTGGTTGCAAACAAGGTGAATCTTTTATTCCATGAACGCGACGTTTCGTTGGGTGTCCACCTTTTTCAAGCATACAACATAGTGACCAGCATTTGCATATATAAGGACCAACCCACATTTTGATTGGTCGATTACAAAGCGGAGTAATAAATATAAGCATGTGACATAATATACAGAGATATCAAGTTATACATTCATAGTCATAGTATAAATACAAAAGTGTAAGTGAAGAATACAAAGTGCATTGTGCATAAAAAGCTGATTGATGTTGCCTCTTGGTAAAGGACTGCCCCATCGTCTCGTAGTTCCATTCAAGAAACATATGTAAATTAGAAACCGCTCCATAATGACATACTACCAGCTGGCTTGCTCCCGGGACCAGTGTGTGTAACATTTATTGTTTGTATGGAGACACCGGAAATACACAGTGTATATCACCATATCTGCCGAGTGCCATTATGGTGAGATACACTCCGCCTTTCCGGTGTCTCTGTACAAACAATATTACACACTCCGATGTAACACTTAGAACAAAGAGCAAATATGAGCAAGCTCCCTCTTCCTAATAAGCAGACCTGGCAAAAAAAAAAAAAAGATATTTAAATTGTGACACTGGGAATTGTCTTAGTTTGCACAGAAAGTGCCTTGCTCTAAATTATTACACAATCCACAATCACCCAACCCAGATTTACTCTTAGCACACACAAAATCTGGCTGTTTAAACTCAACTTATTTCCACAAACCACTTAGAACCACAAGCAATAATGAGTAAGCTTCTGTACCACAGATACTGTACCTGTCCTCACATTTCTTCACCCTTACTCCCCCCCCCCCCCCCATATAGTGAATTGACAAAAAAAAATTTATTTTTACTGTAATGTTCATATATGCTCAGAGTAGAATAATGGTTTTTGCCACTTTTAGGTAAATTTAACAGGGTAAGCAGTGGGTGACAAACCATATTACCACCCCTACCCCGTTAAAAGATTTTCCCAGTAGTCTACATCCTCAGCCTCATGGTTGCCTTAAAAATGGCAATTCTTATATACCTTATAAAGTACTTACATGTATACAGTATAAACATTACAATCAGCCATTTGAGGCAACCACAAAGGTGAACGTATTATAAAAAACCTGAGACGTAGCCATGGCAAGCATATGCCCCCACACCAACAGCCTGTAGCCAGAGTCTCCTCACACTAACACCCAATAGTCAGATCACCCATACTCGCGCCAATCGGCCAGTATGCCCCACAGTAATAGTGTGTCCTTAGTAGCTCACTTTGTATAAATACTGTAATAATTTCCCTCAATGTGCCAACACATAATAATATTGTTCACTTGTGTTCCTCCTTATAGTAATAATGCTTCTCATGTACCCTCTTATACTAATAATGCTGTTTTTATAACAATGCCCATAAGAATAATGGTCTCCTTGTGCCCTATATATAAATAATTGCCCATGCCCCACATATAACAGAATTGGCCACTCATTTCTGTCCTATATAAATACAGTGTCCCCATAAATATATTAGAGATATTTTCTTTGTGTCCCCTCATAAACATTCCTGATCCGCCCTTATGTCATACAAATAATAGCAATCCTGGGAGTCCATATAAAATAATACAAGACAGGGCAAGTAGCAGTCAGCTTTCACCTTGACACACCCAGGCAGCACTACATTGTGGTGTCATTATTTTTGCTGTGTGATGCCCTGTGTGCTTCATTTCCACAGTTGTAACAAGCTTTATTCTCCTGTAAGGGGAGTAAGTTTTGGGGGAGGAGAGAAAACTTTGGTCCACACTTTACCACTCATATAACTGTGTATAAGTGGTGGAGATGACCACAATTATGTTTGTGCAGTAGGTGTTGGTAGCTGCAGCACCCCTTTCCCCTCTAAGCCTGTCCAGTCGTGCTTTTTTGTGGGGGTTCCACCTATTGGCACTTCAGGAGTAAACAAAACAAGAGAAAAATAGAGTCATCTTTCCTTAGTCTTTCTTTGCAAAAAAAAAAACAAAAAAAAACACATCGCTCATGTCATGGAACAATTAGTTTGGCTTCCAAGTAGAAATTTGTTCTTCAGCATTTAAAGAATAACAATTTTACAAATTTATCAGAGAACAAATGATTAAAAGGAATAGTTGAAAGTTATATTCAAATAGTTCAGCGTGTATCACAATGTATCATGGGCATGAACTGAGAGTGCTGAATGCCCCCTCCATACCTCCCCTATTTATTAGAGTTTATCTGAGAGTATTTCCAATCTAATTCTTCTTCTGGATTAAGCACATTTAATGCCTGATAATTTTTTGTATTTTTTAAACAGATTTTGAAACGTGAAGCAACTGATCTTGCTAACAAATACTTAATTCACCTGCTTCATAAAGTGAGTGGGTTATGCGGTCATCAGAAAAATAACTTTGCAGAAGAACACGTCCAACACGTTTAAAAAAAAACAGTTTACTACTTCCTGATGAAAGACTTGGTTTTGCTGGTGGGAATTGAACCTGGAATTTGTATCAAAGCCCAACCTAAATACTCAACCTGCAAGTATGGGATGGTCCTGGGTCCGGAACCTTTTTGGCTGAGAGGCCATGAACGCCACATATTTTAAAAATGTTATTCTGTAAGAGCCGTACAATATGCATAATGCCTCCAAGTAGATTGGTAGCCCCACACAGAACTCCCAGTAGATAGTTAGCCCAGCAAACATTTCCTCCCAGTAGATAGGTAGCCCCAGCACATGCCTCCCAGTAGAATCGGTAGCCCAGCAAGCTTCCCAGTAGATAGGTAGCCACAGCACAGCCCCCAGTAGATGGTAGCCACGTACAATGCTCTCAGAAGATTGTATTCACAACGCAAATAAATGAATATGCACCTACCTACGCTCCCTGCGGTCCAGCGCATCATCGCTCCTCCCCACGCGCTTCTCTTGACCATACTTAGAACGATGGTGCTTGGGTGGGTCCTACCACGGACTAGGCAGCAGTAACATCGCTGCCTGTGTACATTGAATCAGTCTAAGAGACCCACAGCAGCCATCACTATGTATTAAAGATCTGTCGAGAGCCATGGGCTCTTTTGTTGGCAGCATCTGGCTTCTCACAGATCTTTTAATAATAGTTATGCGCTTGTACACAGGCACCATAGTTCCCCTACCGCTCGGGATAGGGTGTTAAAGTCTGTCCGTAACAATTTTAACTTATAGGAATTTGTGCAATAACTGTGGCATAAACCATTCAAAATATTGTCATTTAGAACAGTGAAAGCTGGAAAGTGGGTCCACACATTGTGCCTATGAATTTTCCTTACCAGTTCATTGTAGTATTTGTCATTTCTTTGGAATTTATTTCCGCTTTCCAATACACATGGAATTCAAATTTTCCATCACTATGAAATAACCTCATACAGCTCTATAACAAGAAAATAAAAAGAAATTTTAAAGACAGGAGTAAAAGAATCTTAAAAGAAACAAAATAATTAAGACAGGGAGTGAAATAGGAAATGCAAAAATAAAAATGACGTGGTTAAAGTATAAAAATAGATTGTATGTACATGAATTAAACTCATCCATATGATTTACTTTATTAACTTAACCTATCTAAATATTTGCAAGAAAAGAGAATTAATCTTTATATCACACTGAAAACTGCTACAATATTATTGCTAATCTAGCACTTATAGATTGGAGTGGTTTTCAAACTGAGTTGAGTGTGGGAATGAACACAGGTTTGAGGGTACACTTCCCTTGTAAGATCAGAGGATCGCTTGTTCAAGCCCATCTCTGTGTGAAAAAAACGTTTTAACCCCTTCACGCTCTGTCTGCT
Source organism: Engystomops pustulosus (assembly GCA_019512145.1). Lineage (NCBI taxonomy): Eukaryota > Metazoa > Chordata > Amphibia > Anura > Leptodactylidae > Engystomops > Engystomops pustulosus. The sequence continues at coordinate 116,101,246 of CM033646.1, forward strand.
ACTGATGTATCTGCCACGAGCTGTGAAGGGTGAATAGAGGGCACATACATGTTTAAAAAATGATATTATGACAATATCGCCATACTCATACTGATCCATACATAAAGATAACATTAGTTTTATGTACCTTTGACAGTCCAAAAATGCTTGATCTAAACAAAAATTGATTGTTTTCTTTTCCTCCATGTTTTTATGAAATCTCATCAATAGCTAAAGATGCCCTAAATTAAATTAATTTTAAGTACTTCTTCATCGCACCAAATTAAGGTATCATATGTCTAAGTGCCAAAAATACTATTATATAGGCTTTAAAAAATCTTTGTAAAGTTAGACTAAGACCTATTTTAATTATAACACAAATTGGGCTAAAACCTGCACAACACGACGTGTGGACCTCGTTTTACATCCCCTGCGTCAACGTGGGTGACTCCGCTCACACGCCGATGATCATTGAAAAAAAACAAGCAGTGAATAGGACCGCTCTATCTTTTGTTTGGGTAAAAATTGAGCAGCCCGTGATCCATCTCACATACACACTTCTAGCGCTGTGGTGGCGGATATATCGTGAAGGAGTTAAACTCCCTTATTTCCCAAACCACAACGAAATGAGTAATCTTCTGTACCAACAGATACTGTAACTGTCCTCACATTTCTTCATCACCCTACTTTTCCCCTCATAACTTACTTGACTAAAAAAAAGATATTTTTTAATGTTATGTTCATATATGCATCATGTAGATAAAGGTGTTTGCCACTTTTAGGTAAAGTTAACACGGGTGAGGGGTGACACCATATTATCCCGTTTAAAGTAAAAAGTTGGATGTGTATCAAATGGCTCAATCACCTCTATATAGTTATAATGCAAAAAAGTACTTTATTGGTACAAAAAACCTAACACTAAAAACAATTAAAAACAGCAACAAACTGTTATTGTTGTACAGGCATGAATGACATGCTCTGGACGAGCTCCCCCACTATTTACCAGTCTAGGTAATTCTCTACATGGTGTCTCATAGGAATGAGAAACTATTTTGTAAACATTGCGGCTGTTAAATTTTCCTGACTCGTATGAAATAAAGGTGTCAACATAATCCTGTGATCAATATTCAATGCAAGTCCAAGAAAGCACAGTACAGCGATTGGTCAATGTAAATAAATAACATACTATCACCAAGTTCTATGAGGGTTAGAGCGGATGCAGGTATATCCCTTATGATCCACACGATTAGGCTGAACGCGTTGGGGCACTGCATCTCCCCCTTTTGTATACAATAAAGTACCTTTTTTTGCATAATTCTATTAGATGTGATTTGAGCCATTTGTATAACATCCCACTTTTTCTACTTAACCTATTCATATTGGATGTGGGCACTTGAAGTTGCCTATCGTATTACCATATTATCCCCCTTAATTCATTTCACTATACTAATCAAGCCTCATGGTGCCTTAAATGGCCAAATGTTTCCCCCACCCATTTCATTACCGTATAAATGTATCTCCTCGAGCTTTCTAGTACTTACATGTATACCGTATAACTTACACTCAGGCCCATTTGAGGCAACCACAAAGGTGAACACGCCATGGCAGTCATATGTCCCCACAACGCAACAGCCTATACCGAGTCCTCCTCAAACGAACACCCAATAGTCATATTGCCCATACTCAGGCACTATGCGTGTGCCACAACACCAATATTTAAAAGTCAGTGCCCCAATGTGGCAAGCAAATAGTCAGAGTGCCCCTCAAACCACAGTCAATGTCAGTGGTGCTCCAGACCAACAGCCAAAAGTCAGAGTGTCCCCATACAACAGCCATATTCACCGTGGCCTCGACACCAGACAATAGATACTCATACAGTGGACCAGTGTGTCCAAACAGAGCGTCCTCTGACAGCCACCAAGGGGGCCCTCAAGATTGCCTTCAACGCAACCATAGTGCTGAACCCAGTTCTCCATGATGGCCAACATTGTGCACCCCACATCACCAGAGAGTCCATTCCAAGTGCCACCAACATTTATCCTTTGCCTCTCCCCTAAGACAGCAGCGAATTTTGTCTTCTCTTTACTCCTTAACAAAGACGATCAGTTGATTTAAAGCCAAGTTACTAGTATTCTTCTGCCCCTGGTGCTGTTCCCTACGACACATCATGTGGCAGTGAACTAGCACATCATAGTGGCAGTGGGGGGAACAAGCCACAGGACGGATGGGGCCCTCAGGCCTTAGTTTGACACTAGTTGGCACAAACAACACCATTCATCTTGGTTTCCAGATGGAAAAAAAAAGCCCTTTCAGAGTTGTCCATAAAACAAAGAAGTCTTGCTGTTATGACCCCCCCAGTAATAGTATCCCATGATATGCTCACTTTTGTATAAATACTGTAATAATATTCCTCAAGTGCCACATAATGCTTCTCATGTACCCTCTTATAGGTCATAATCTGTCTTATTAGTAACCTACCCCATACAGAATAATGGTCTCTTTGTGCCCATATAGAATAATCCCCATGCACCACATATAACATAATTGCCACTCTTTCTGCCTATTTAAATAAAGTGGTCCATAAATATAATAGAGATATTCTTTGTGCCTCATAAACATTTTGAGCCCTTATGTAGAACCAAATACTTCACTCTCCCCTTTGAAGCCATATAATATACCCTAGCAGGGCCGTAGCAGGCAACAGCCAGGCGTGCTGCCTGGCTGTTGGCCTGCTTACGTCCCTGCTATTGTATTATTGTATTATTGTAATTACATTGTGGGGTCATTTTTGCTGTGTGATAATGCCCTGTGTGCTTCATTTCCACAGGTTTTTAACAAGCCCCCCTCCCCCTATTTACAGCTTATCTTAGGAGTATTTCCAAATCTAAAGTATCTTCCTGGCATTAGCAACTAGTTCAGCTGATAATTTTTTAGTATTTTTACAGCTTTTGAACTTGGTAACGTGAAGCAACGATATTGCTCACACGATAATACATTCACTGGTAGAGATATGTTTGAGAATGAGTGGTTTAGCTTTCATCAGAAAAACACGTCACAGGTCTAAAGAACATTTCTACTTCCTATGAAAACTTGTTTGCTGGTTTGAGTAGGATGGGTGTTCAATGTTGTCACATCAATGCGAAAGAGATAAACACGGGTATTTGTATCAAAGCAGGCACATAAATACCACACCAACCTTCAAGGTAATATTGTCCATGTAAAATAGTGACAGCTGTAAAAAGGTTGTGTCCACAAGAAATTGGTGCAAATTGCATTTTCCTACAATTTCATTGTATGAATTTTTTTCCAGCTTTCCAGATAACATCTGGAAATTCAAACTCCATCACTAGGAAGTAACCTCATACAGCTCTATAAACAGAAAATAAAAAGGTTTCAAAGACAAGGAGTTAAAGAATTTTTTAAAGAATTTTAAGACAGGAGTGGAAATATGGAAACGCAACAACTAAAATTAATGTGGTTAAAGTATAAATAGATGGTATGTACATGAATAAACTTCATCCATATGATGAAATATTTAACTATTATCAACTGCCGGCTACAGAACATGATTGTTCAACTGAGTTGAGTTTGGAATAAACACAGATTTGAGGTATCACCTTCCTTGTACCTCCTAGGATCGCTTGTGTAAAGCCCATCTGTAGGGAAAAAAAGTTTTACCCCTCCACGCGTCCTGCGACTCATGTATCTGCCGCAGAGCTGTGAATGGTGTATGAAGAGGGCACATAAATGTTTAAGAAAAAATGATATAAATGAAATATCGCCAATCATACTGGATCCTACCATAAAGATAATATTAGTATTATGTTTCACACTCTGTTAGTGCGTCCCGATCCGCAGGTGTTAACCCCATCATCTGCAGCCATCAAAGACACCGGCCGCACTAAAAACATGTGGCGCTTGGGCTCCCCATCTTTATTGAGATTGACGTCCCTGAAACGTCATCAGGGTGGGGGCGATCGGTTGCCGTGACCTCCCTCGGGTCTTTGTCGGACACGAGGCTGCATGGTTTCCTGTAGATTTGTGTTACAATGACCGGTGCTCATTGTATGAATCCTTTGCAAACACCATCTACTGCAATACCGTAGTACTGGCAGTATATGTGTAGTCACGATCAACCATCTACAGTTAAAGTAGTGAAAAAAATGTTTAAAAATATTTAAAATGTAAAAAAATAAAATACTTTTAAAAAATTCATACATTCACCGCCCCCTTTTCCCTAGCAACGGAATATAAAATGTAATAAATAGAGATAGCGAGCACTAAAATGCTCGATGTCCGTTACTTGGGGTCAACTTTTCATCACATGCTCGGTGCTCGGTATCGAATACGAACCTCATTGAAGTCAATGAGAAACTCGAACATTTTTTCACTTACAGAAACACATTGAAAGAACACTAAGAAGACACATTGCAGATTGTTTCCAGAATGTTTTCACTAAGAACACATTGAAAGAACACAGTGAAACACATTGAGATGTTCTGTCTGCACATCTGCTAACTTATCCCGAAGACACGCGTTCGAACGGGTGTTCTTCAGTGGTCAAATGTGTAGCATACCCTGCTATTTTCTTAGTGTATTACATTGTTGGTCATTTTGCTGTGTGATGCCCTGTGTGCTCATTTACACAGGTTGTTAACAAGCCCTCCTATTTACAGCTTTCTGAGGAGTATTTCCAAATCTAAAGTATCTTCTGGCATTAGCACTAGTTCCAGCTGATAATTTTTTAGTATTTTTCCGATTTTTGAAACTTTTAAGTGAAGCAACTGGTAAGTGCTCAACAGATAATACATTCACCTGTAGAGATATTTTTGAGATTGAGTGGTTATGCTTCATCAGAAAAACACGTCCAACACGTCTAAGAACAGTTAACTTCCTGATGAAAAACTTGTTGCGTTAGTAGATGGTTTTCAATTTTTTCACAATCAATGAGAAAAGAGATCTAACACTGGTATTTGTATCAAAGCATGCACCACTAAATATCACCAACCTTCAAGGTATGGGATAAGTGTTTACAAAGCCCGCTGTAAAATTAACTTTATAGATATTTGGAAAAACTGTGCTAAAACATTCAATATTGTCATGTAGAAAGTGAAAGCCTGTAAAAGTGTGTCGCACAAGACATTGGTGCAAATGCATTTTCCCCCCCCCCCCTTACATTCAATTGTATTTGGAATTTTTGTTTCAGCTTTCCAGATAACTCATGGAATTCAAAAGTTCCATCACGAGGACGTACCTCATACAGCTCTAAAAAAGAAAACGACCAGAGTTTTCAAGACAAGGCGTTTAAAGAATTTTTAAAGAATGTTTAAAACAGGGAGTGAAATATTGAAACGCAAACAACTAAAATTATGTTGGTTAAAGTAAAATAGATTGGTTGTACCTGAAAAAAAAAAAAAAAAAAAAATAAAACCCCCCCCCCCCCTCCATTTTCCATATGAATTATTATGTAACTATTATTCCTAAATTCGGCTACGAATATGGAGTTGGGTTTCAACTGAGTTGAGTTTGGGATAAACACAGATGTTTTGAGGGTAATCACCTCCCTTGTACATCAGGATACGCTTGTTTTAAGCAATCTGTTGGGGGAAAAAATTTTTAACCCCTCCCACGCTCCTGCGACTCATGTATCTGATCTGCCACAGAGCTTTGAAGGGTGTATGAAGAGGCACATAAAATTTTAAAAAAATGATATAAATGAAATATCGCTCATAATCATACTGATCATACAATAAGATAATATTAGTTTATTTTCCCACTGCTTTATTTCACACCGTCGCAGGTGTTAACCTCATCTGCTGGCCACAAGACACCGGCTGCACTTAAAACAGGCGGCGCTTGGCGGCCCCCATCTTTATTGAGATTGACGGTCCCTGAAAACGTCATCCAGGGTGTGGCGATCGTGTTGCCGTGACTCCTCAGTCCTTGTCGGCACACAGGCTGCATGGTTCTGAAGATCTGTCTTACATGAGCCAGTGCTTCATTTAATGAATCCTTTGCAAAAAATAACATCTCTGCAAGACGTAGTACTGCAGTATATGGTAACATGATCAGACCCTCTACATTAAAGTGTGAAAAATGTTAAAAATATTTAAAAATGTCAGAAATACATAAATTATTAAAAAATTCATATCAAACCCCCCTTTCCCAGAACTGATATAAAATTAATAAATAGAGATGAGCGAGCACTAAAATGCTCGAGTGCCTCGTTACTCGTGTCAAACTTTTCACGAGGCTCGAGTGTCGTATCTACTAGAACCCATTGAATCATGGGAGACTCGACATTTTTCACTGAAAGAACAACATGAAAGAACACTAAAGAAAGAACACATTTGCGATGTTTGCAGATGTTTTCCCCTTAATAACCATTGAAAACCAGTGAGAACCCATTGCAGATGTTCTGTACATCTGCTAACTTATCCGAAGACACGCGTGCAGACGGTGTTCTTCAGTGTCAAAATGGTAGCAATGAAAACATCAGCTCATTTCATTTCACAAAAAATGACACCACACCCACAGCTCCTTACCACCAAAGTATGAAAAAAATTATTAGTCATCAGAAGATGGAAAATAATTTTTATTACCATTAGTATCATTTGAAAATGTATTAAAAAACGCAATAAATCTGTATAAATTTGTTATTATCGTATCATCGAACCAAAGAATAAACAGATGTGCTATTTGGAGCGCGCAGTGAAAGTCTTAAAAACTGAGGCCTTCACAGATGTGACGCACATGCTGTTTTTTAACAAATTTTTTCCACATTGGATTTTTTCAATATTAGTGTGTTTTTGGCTGTCTTGTCTGAGCCCTAGTAAGGCCCATTTTTCATATTCCAGTTGGCCTTATTTTTCAACCTGGATTCAGCACAACTATTGAAATTATAAAAGATGATGAGGTGACTACTGCAAGAAAAAACACCTTCAAGACTTAGTATAGTATGGAGCAATAGAGGTGAGTCAAAATTACACAATAAATCTTTTTATTCAAAATGACATTTTTATAATCATCAATATTCCTAAATAAGCCTTGTAGCCTGAAAACTTTCTGGTGACATTAACAATGTGTCAGAAAACATGACTTGCCAAAAATTGTTTAATCTGATTTTTTTGTCTGACAAGTAGGCGGTTGGAAGTTGTGTGGTTTACGTTTATAGGACATGGGTCATTAACAATAATGTTATTGGCTGCTTCCTTTTTCACAAGAAGAGATTGCTGCATATGGTACAGTATAAAAGTAGACCAGCCGAGCAGACAGTCAAGGAGCAGTTTCCAAGGCATTCATCGTGATTCTTATTTCCACCAGCTCCTTTAGGTGAGTTGTAAGTGCAAACATATTTTAGATACACAGATGGGATGTAAATGATTTGCTTGTTCAATCCGTATTTGAACCATATAGAGAAATTTTGTTTTTATAATCATGCCAAGGGTAAAATTCCTGATGCAACCACTTTTTCTTTGTTTTTGCTTTTTTCCATTTCTTCATCCTATTTTCTTACGCCATGTTTTACTTTTAGTGTTCAGTTGAACTTTTGTTACTATTCATGTCATGTACCTTATAAATTATTCACAACCATGTGCAGCACCTGGCCAGATTCAGTGTTTTTTTTTTCATTCGTGCTAACTTGCTATCTTTTCTCTAGCCCAACTTCCTCTCTCTATCTCCCTGTTATTTGTTAACTAAATTATCAGATGAGATTTTCTTCATGATTATGGAGGAAATCCATCTTGTCTACATCTCTTAGTTCCAACATTTGATGATGAATTGAGAGTCCTCAGTTGATTACTTTATTTATCTTTACTAAAAGGATGATCAAATTGTCAAGCTTCAAGCTACCACGCATTCCCATGGTTTATGGTTGTTCTAGTTTTGTTCTTAAGTTGAATTTGTATGTATGTAAAATTTGATATTTTAATAGTAATGTTTTGGTCCCTCTTACAATTATATTTTAAAATGTGGGATGTCATAGACCAGGATTACATAAATCTTATATCTGACACCTTTAATAACTGTTACAGCTGATTATTAGCCTAGGACTACAAACCTAAGTGAGGCCTTTTGTGTAATCTAGGGCCTCTTCCTTTCTAAGTGTCTACTGGCAAGCCTTTTTTGTCTTATCTTATTGTCTTAGCTGAAAGGTTTGTCCCTTTGTTAACATTTTACACTTTTGTTTCTAAATAGAGCATTTTCAGATCAAATGTTTATTTTTTAACTGTTTTTTTTACATTGTGTGTCTAAAATGAACTTTTACATATTTTTTAAACCTGAACTTGTTTTCAGGTGGTGAAGTTAGACCGGTCAGTTGCTGTCTAGCATTTGCAACTTAAAAGTCCATGTTGGCGAATACATCTAGCTTCAGTCGAAACAAGCTGGATTTGTTAGTATTACAACAATGCCATTGAAAATATGCACCACGGGTTGTGTGTGAAGAGTGTCACAAAAAAGTTCTTTGGCCAAAATTTTGCATTTTTTTGTTCTAACTTTAGAAGAAAGGTAGGGATACATCTTCCTCAGCTTCCTCTGTGTGTCTATTTAATGTTGTGCCTTGTACTCTAATGCTATAATAGTGTAACAAAAAATATATTTGAAGTGTGTTTAACCTTTCTCTATTTAAATAGATTCTCATCGACACTACATTTAAGAAGCTAAAATGCTAAAAAAATCTCCTCAGAAACCCATGTGGAGAAGGTAAGCTATACAAGACCCCCACCCCGACTACTAATTTACCTTAAATTAGTTTTTAGTTCATCTGGCCGGATTACAATGTTCTATTTCCATTCTACTGGTACTCTTTAACTGGTTCATTATTTATAATGTTTCTCCTGCAGATGAGAATTATCAGGCACAACATGTTATTAAAATATCTCCCAATAAGAGATATTTATTAATATCCGCTAAAACTAATATCACCACAACTATATACAGTATTACAAAAAGCTCACAGACACAAATATTAACATAAATAATCTTACAGATATCCATTTCAGGGATTTTTTTTTGTTTTGATTTTAGAGTCATTTTAATTTTTGAGAGAGTTCTTGCTGGTTGGAAGATGATCAAATATTTTTTCATGCAATAAAATGCAAATAAAGTATTTTAAATTGATACATTGTTATTATTTGAATATTTAATTGCTGTCTCTCATAACTAAGGGTATCTACAATAAAAATGACAGAACTCCATTCTTTGTGGATGGAAAACTTGCAAAATCAGCTTGGGATGAAATACTTATTTTCTCCACTGTACATATTTTTTTTCATTTAGCTCATCTGTACTTTTGCGGTACTCTGGTATTGAGAGTTTAAGGTTCATTAATTAGTATTAAAAAACCATTCATTTTATGTAAAACACATACATACCATAGTTGATCTTATGAATGACGTGTAATCACAAAATGTAATCTCTGGTGTTTAACAATAAATAAAAACAAAGTATAAAGTAAATTGTACATCAGATAAAAACAGAAACCAAACAACCTAAAGTGAGTAGCACATATGATAATAATACAGCAATGTATATTCCCCACAATATTCATTGTGTTTTCCTGGGGATAGAGAACAACAATTAAAAGATGGAGAGAACAATTTTAAGACCAAATACATGCTGCAACCAGGGACAGCATTAGGCGGCTGCAAACTGGGCATTTGCCCAAGGCACCAGGGACAGCATTAGGCGGCTGCAAACTGGGCATTTGCCCAAGGCTTCCTGTCCTAAAGGTGCCCCCTGCATGTTGAGAGTATACAATATAAATACATATAAGCAGTATACATACACTCACCGGCCACTTTATTAGGTACACCATGCTAGTAACGGGTTGGACCCCCTTTTGCCTTCAAAACTGCCTCAATTCTTTGTGGCATAGATTCAACAAGGTGCTGGAAGCATTCCTCAGAGATTTTGGTCCATATTGACATGATGGCATCACACAGTTGCCGCAGATTTATCGGCTGCACATCCATGATGAGCCATTTGTATACACATCCAACTTTTTCTACTTTAAACATATTCATATTGGATGTGTGGCACTTAGAGTTGCCTTTATAGTATTACCATATTATCCCGTTAATCATTTTCACTAGTAGCTACATCAGCCTCATGGTTGCCTTAAAATGGCCAAATGTCATTTCATTACCGTATAAATGTATCTCCTCGAGCTGCTAAGTACTTACATGTATACAGTATAAACATTACAATCAGCCATTTGAGGCAACCACAAAGGTGAACACAGCCATGGCAAGCATATGCCCCCACACCAACAGCCTATAGCCAGAGTCTCCTCAAACGAACACCCAATAGTCAGATTGCCCCATACTAGCAGGCAATAGGCAGTGTGCCACAACACCAATATTTAAAAGTCAGAGTGCCCCCATGTGGCAGCAAATAGTCAGAGTTCCCCTCAAACCAACAGTCAATAGTCAGTGGGCTCCCAAGACCAACAGCCAAAAGTCAGAGTGTCCCCATACAAACAGCCAATAGTCACAGTGCCTCGACACCAGACAATAGAGTACTCATACAGTGACCAGTGTGTCCAAACAGAGAGCCTCTGACAGCAGCCAATGGGGCCCTCACAGATTGCCTTCACAGCAACCATAGTGTCTGAACCAAGTATCTCCATGATGGCCAGTGTGCACCCCACATCAGCCAGAGAGTCCATTCCAAGTGCACCAACATTTACTTGCCTCTCCCCTAAGAAAGCAGCGAATTTGTCTTCTTCTTTACTCCTGTATACAAAGACGATACGAGTTGGATTTAAAGCCAAGTATCTGAGTATTCTGCCCCTGTGCTGTGTTCCCTACTAGCACATCATAGTGGCAGTGGAACTAGCACATCATAGTGGCAGTGGAACAAGGCCACAGGACGGATGGGGCCCGCAGGCCTTATGTTTGACACTAGTGCACAAACACACCATGCATCTATGGTTTCCAGATGGAAAAAAAAGCCCTTTCAGTTGTCCCATAAACAAAGTATTGCTGTTATGACCCACAGTAATAGTGTTCCTTAGATATGCTCACTTTTTGTATAAATACTGTAATAATATTCCTCAATGTGCCAACATAATGCTTCTCATGTACCCTCTTATAGTAATAATGCTGTCTTATTAGTAACAATGACCCCATACAGAAATAATGGTCTCCTTTGTGCCCTATATAGAAATAATGCCCCATGCCCCACATATAACATAAATTGCCACTCATTTCTGTCCTATATAAATAAAGTGTCCCATAAATATAATTAGAGATTTTCTTTGTGTCTCATAAAACATTCTGAGCCCCCCTTATGTTCATACGTAAATAATATCACTCCCCTGGGAGTCCCATATAAAATAATACAATAGCAGGGCAGTAGCAGTCAGCTTTTCACCTTGACAACACCCAGGCAGCACTACATTGTGGTGTCATTTTGCTGTGTGATGCCCTGTGTGCTTCATTTCCACAGGTTGTTAACAAGCTTTATTCATCCTGTAAGTGAGTAAGTGTTTGGGGGGAGAGAGAAAACTTTGGCCACACTTTACCACTCTATATAACTGTGTATAAGTGGTGGAGATGAGCCTACAAATTAGTGTTGTGCAGTAGGTGTTGGTAGCTGCAGCACCCCTTCCCCTCTAAGCCTAGTCACAGTCGTGCTGTTCCACCTAATGGCACTTAGGAGTAACAAAACAAGAGGAAAAATAGAGTCATCTTCCTTAGTCTTTCTTTGCAAAAAAAAAAAACAAAAAAAAACACATGTCCTCATGGTCCATGGACAATTAGGATTGGCTTCCAAGTAGAAATTTGTTCTTCAGCATTTAAGAATAACATTTTACAAATTTATCAGAGACACATAGTTAAAAGTGAATAGTTGAAAGTTAATATCAAGATAGTTCATCTGTATCACATATGTAGCATGGCATGACTGAGAGTGCTGAATGCCCCCTCCCCTATTTAGAGTTTATCTGAGGAGTATTTCCAAATCTAAATTCTCTTCTGGCATTAGCACTAGTTAATGCTGATAATTTTTTGTATTTTTACAGATTTTTGAAACTGTGAAGCAACTGATATTGCTCAACAAGATACTGAATTCACCTGCTTCATAAGAAGTGAGTGGTTATGCGTCATCAGAAAAATAACTTTTGCAGAAGAACACGTCCAACACGTTTAAAAAAAAACAGTTACTTCCTGATGAAAGACTTGTTTGCTGGTGGGATCTGAACACTGGAATTTGTATCAAAGCAGGCACACTAAATACATCAACCTTCAAGGTATGGGATAGGGCAGGGGTCAGGAACCTTTTTGGCTGAGAGAGCCATGAACGCCACATATTTTAAAATGTTATTCTGTAAGAGCCGTACAATATGCATATGCCTCCCAGTAGATTGGTAGCCCCGGCACAGACTCCCAGTAGATAGGTAGCCCCAGCACATGCCTCCCAGTAGATAGGTAGCCCCAGCACATGCCTCCCAGTAGATAGGTAGCCCCAGCAAAGCTTCCCAGTAGATAGGTAGCCACAGCACATGCCCCCCAGTAGATAGGTAGCCACAGTACATGCTTCTCAGAAGATTGGTAGTCACAGCAAATAAATGAATATTCACCTACCTACGCTCCCTGCGGCCAGCTCATCATCGCTCCCACGCTCTTCTCTTTGATCAATACTTAGACGATGGTGCTTGGGTCGTACAAAGGACATAGGCAGCAGTAACATCGCTGCCTGTGTACAGTGATCAGTCTAAGAGACACACAGCAGCCATCACTATTTATTAAAGATCTGTCTGAGAGCCAAATGTGGCTCTTTTGTTGGCAGCATCTGGCTCTCAGACAGATCTTTAATAAATAGTGATGGCTGCTGTACACAGGCAGCCATAGGTTCCCTACCGCTGGGATAGGGTGTTAAAGTCTGTCCGTAACAATTAACTTTATAGGAAAGTTGCAATAACTGTGCATAAACATTCAAAATATTGTCATGTAGAACAGTGAAAGCTGGAAAAAGTGGGTCCACAAGAAATTGGTGCATATGAATTTTCCTTACAAGTTCATTGTAAGTATTGTCAATTTCATTTGGAATTTATTTTCCAGCTTTCCATATAACAACATGGAATTCAAATTTCCATCACTAGGAAATACCTCATACAGCTCTATAAACAGAAAAATAAAAAAAAGTTTTAAAAGACAAGGAGTAAAAGAATCTTTAAAAGAACAAAATAATGTTTAAAGACAGGGAGTGAAATATGGAAATGCAAAAATAAAAAATGACGTGGTTAAAGTATAAATAGATTGGTATGTACATGAATAAACTCATCCATATGAATTATGTATTTAACTTTAACCTATATAAATATTTGCAAAGAAAAGAAATTATCTTTATATCACACTGAAAACCGCTACTATATTATTCTAAATTCTAGCTACTTAAGATGGAGTGGTTCAAACTGAGTTGAGTGTGGGAATGAACACAGGTTTTGAGGGTATCACTTCCCTTGTAGATCAGAGGATCGCTTGTTCAAGCCAATCTCTGGGGAAAAAAAAGTTTTAACCCCTTCACGCTCTGCGACTGATGTATCTGCCACAGAGCTGTGAAGGGTGAATGAAGATGGCACATAAATGTTTTTAAAAAATGATATTAATGAAATATCGCCATAATCATACTGATCCATACAATAAAGATAACATTAGTTTTATGTACGTTGAACAGTCTCAAAAAATGCTTAAGATCTAAAACAAAAATTGATTGTTTTCTTTTCCTACACATGTTGTTAATGAAATCTCATCAATAAGCTAAAGATGCCCTAAATTAAATTAATTTTAAAGTACTTCTCATCTCACCAAATTAAGGTATCATATGTCTAAAGTGCCAAAAAATAAAGATTATATAGGCTTTAAAAATCTTTGTAAAGTGAGACTAAAGACCTATTTTAATTATAACACAAATTGGGCTACCTGCACACGACGTGTGGACCTCTGTTTACATCCCCTGCGTCATACGTGGGTGAGCTCCGCTCACACGCCGATGATCATTGAAAAAAAAAAACAAGCAGGAATAGGACCTGCTCTATCTTTTGTTTGGGTAGAAAATTGAAGCAGCCCGTGAGCCATCTTCATACACACTTCATAGCTCTGTGGCGGATATATCGTGAAGGAGTTAAACTCCACTTATTTCCACAAACCACAAGCGAAAATGAGTAATCTTCTGTACCACAGATACTGTACCTGTCCTCACATTTCTTCACCCTTACTTTTCCCCTCATAACTGAATTGACTAAAAAAAAAGATATTTTTTAATGTATGTTCATATATGCATCATGTAGATAAAGGGGTTTGCCACTTTTAGGTAAATTTAACAGGGTGAGTGGGTGACACCATATTATCCCGTTTAAAGTAGAAAAAGTTGGATGTGTATACAAATGGCTCAAATCACTAAATAAATAAAATAATATCACCAAGTTCGATGAGGGGGAGATGCAGATGCAGGTATATCCCTGAGGAAGCCACACTAGAGGCGGAACGCGTGGGGCACTGCATCTCCCCCTTTTTGTATACAATAAAGTACCTTTTTTTGCATAATTCTATATAGATTTTATATTGCGTATTCTCTGGTATAGAGGGGCTGGATCATTGGCAAGCTGTTCAGAATGGAGGAGACGGATGGAAAGTGGAGAATGATGTCGGAATCCCAGAGTATCCATATCACATGAAGTATTTTGCTGCCTCTTTTCAGTAAGTTTCTGACATAAATATAGAAGACATCACTATTATTGTTAAGATTGAAGACTATATGAGATCAGTGACACTTCTGTTGTTGGCATAGAGTCTCATGCACGACAAAGTTTGCACACATATATTACTATGGGTATTGTGGAACTGTAATCACATTGTAAATCAGTCATGGCATGAAAGAAAGGGAAATCAATGTGTACAGATAATTCATAAACATGATCTTCATTTACAGGCAATGCAGTAAAACCCAAGTGATTGATCTCCTTAAGCATGGATATAGCAATGAATTTCTGGATTCCCAACCCAACATTATGATCAGCGACTGGTAAGATTATTGGTTTCTGTGGAAGCTGTGTGGCCGTCACTATGGTAGTCACATCATTTTAACTCTTTTAGCCAGTTGTTACCCACAGAATGTTATCTCTCCAGCTTATTGTGTTGGAAAACTGGATGCCAGACTGGCTGTCACATATCATTGAACTTTTGGTTGCAGGTATGCTAAACGCAATGACTCTGGAAGTTCATATGAACTACAGGTGCAGCTGTTATCTGAGAGCCGTAATGTCATCAGTGAATTCAGCATCAAGCACACGGCTATCCCAGAGAGCGATTTTAGCTTTAACCAGGTAAGACCAGTTCTGATTATACATATAGTCTTACCATGCAAATAGGTTAATACCTGGTATCTAACTTAATATAAAATTCTGTCAAGAGGGGCTTACTCCTGATTACAACTGAAAAAGGCGTAAAGAGGACCATGGGTGTATTGATTTCTAAACCTGGATATTACAGAAAATGGAAAATGAATATATACTAATGTATATTGGCAACAACCCATGGTGCCCCAGACTCTATTCCATAATGACACATTTTCCAAATACTTGGAATTAAATATTTAATATATTTAATATATAGTAAATCTCAATAGTAATCGGAACATAGAGTAATCACCAAAAGTCTAACTTGTGTGCAGGACACTGCACATTAAAAAAGATATGAAGTTATAAATATGCAAATGAAGAAAAAAATATATAAATAAAAATCATCCTTATACAGCCAGTCCTTTGCAATTCATATCCCAGAGGAGATAGCAGGTCCCCAGGAGATGTTAGATTTCATGAAAGGCACAGATAAAATTCCTGTAAGGTGAAAAGTGGAATTCACTGGAAGTCCTTTCCCCTCCAGTTTCCATGCTTTTCCACCCCTAGGCCAGTTGACTCTAGAGAAAAACTTGTTTCATTGTA
The DNA here is from genome assembly GCA_019512145.1 of Engystomops pustulosus. NCBI lineage: Eukaryota > Metazoa > Chordata > Amphibia > Anura > Leptodactylidae > Engystomops > Engystomops pustulosus. The sequence continues at coordinate 116,117,174 of CM033646.1, forward strand.
ATATTATTTCTATAAAACAAGCTCATTAATTAAGAGCGAGCTGGTCTATTTTTTCTCTAATGTAGGACTGGCTTGCTGATACTAAGTGTGTATTTTATGGAAATGGAGGCTGGCAAAAACATAAGTTAGTCCCCATTACACTGCATTTTCTGGTCTCTGCCCGACCACTGACTTTAGACATCAGCAGGTACGCAATTTTCTTTTGCTCCTGCGGTAGTCACAGGAGCAGGACCGGCCATCCGAGACACCTGGAGACCCTAGGCAGAAGGGAGATGCAGCATCGGGCTAATGCAGAGAGGAGCAGGGCTGAGAATAGACTCAATGGTCATGTGACCACTGGGTCTAAAGGGATTAATCAAAGTTGCTGGGTCTTTTCAGATTCAGTATGGCTCTGATCAACATCATCAGTCATAGGGGGCGTTTCCCCCTGTAACTGGGGCTCTTGTAGATGTAAAAAATCATATAATAATGTAAAATAAAAAAAAATTGCAAATGACCCCAGGGGTCTTTTATGACCTCATGAAGGACATATAAAGTAAAAACAAAGAAACACAAAAATATTAGTAAAAATTCTTAAAAATAAATTCATTACATTTTAAATATACTTAAAAAATCCTCTGCTACACTACAAAAAAACATTGCCATAGTCGCCCTGTTTGACGAAGACTATACATATTCTATATCAATCAAAATAAAATAAGGAATTTATTAATAATGTTCATTTTGAGTTAATTTGAAAATAAAAATATATATACTATAAATTACAAAAATGCCTTTTTACAAAAAAAAAGGTCCACATAAAACTCAAAATGAAAAACGTTTTTAAACTTTTATTACATTTTAACTAGCCCTATGTGTCCCTAAAAGAACGCTGCAAAAGATTTTGGGTAGCACCAAAAAAAAGAAGTTATGGCCCTTAAATGTGTATGTATGAAAATGTATTAAAAATGCCTGTTCATTAAAGCCTTTTTCAGGCTAAAAGGGGCTGCAAGCAATCTCAGCAGTCAATCGAGCTTTTTTTACTAAGGGTCCCACGGAATGCACTTTTGTCGGACTTAGAAATTTTCTGGTTTGGCACAGATGTGAAAGGTATTTAGAAGGGGATTTTGTCGCACGCGATCGGATTTTGGCGCAATCGTGATGGCTTTCATGTGACAGAAATCAGGGGGGCGGGCCATTGGACAATCCAACTGATTCGGACTGAGCGCAGGATTTAATATTCAAAATGTGTCGCAACCAATGCACTTGAATGTACCCTTTGCCATTAACTTCTAAGCGAACCCCTTCTTTACTTGACCAGCATTGTCGTGATTTACTTGTACTGCTCCCCATACATGCTTACATGACCTTCACATATGACCTGTATGGCAACAACATAATTAATGAGTAATTTCCAGCTTTTGTTTTTATAACACAATATTTCTAGAACTGGAGCCTACAGAACTTTGAGTTAAGCAGTCACTCCCAGCTTTTTTTGTTCCTCCTTTGGAAGTTGAAATAGATAGACGAGAGTCCTCATCTAAATTCTGCAGTCTCTTTACACTCCAAATCCTTGAATGTCCCTGTAAGGTAACTGATAAACTAGCTGGCACTAGTGGCTAACTACTGAACATATGTATGTTCCCTAACTTACACCAGCTCTGCACACTTACCACCACTCTATGGCTGCTTTGTTGTCTTTTTTATATGGATAGATTTTGTTATGATTAACTGACTTCTTTCCTGCAGGTCAGCCATACTTTCATAAAATACGGTCCTGGAGTGCGCTTCATAAAGTTCACAAATGGCGGAAAAAGCTTAAAGAACTGGAAGGGCTGGTATGGAGTTCGTGTGACCGGCAGCAGCGTCACCATCAACTAAAGATAAATGGAAATCTCATGCCTGGGCCACATGACCAGATCTTTCTTGTCTCTCTGTGAACTAATAAAGTGATTTAACTGAACTGTGGTGATGCTGTTGATGTTACGTGATATTACCATGGCAGAACACAATGCATTAATCTTTGGCAAAGAGCCGAGGTACTTCAACGACCGTTAAGAATATTTATCCATATTACCTCTTTTTATTAAGACTTCTGCTGCGCTAGTAAAGAGTATATGACATATGGGATGTTCTAGGAAAAACTTTCTACTTTTCTGTAGTAAAATGGCCTATAGCATGGTGAAAATGAGGACTAAATGGTTAAGTGGCAGGACCCTCCAGTGACAGAGGGCAAACTTAAAAGTGAAAACGTAAAATTTGCCCATCCCATAAAGTTCACAGTGCTGTCAATAATTCACTCAATACCATCTGTGCTATCAAACTATAAGGGGGAATATTTTGAGGGTACATGAAAAAATACACATTCAGAAAAACTATTCATTGCCTTCATTTATCAGCGGAGTGCGCTGGATTATTGAAGACCGTCCATTCAATAATCTGGTGCACCCTTGGGCATAAACTGAGTGCACCAGTTTTCTTCTGGTACAGAGTACAAACAGTAATAAGGAACAATAAGAGTGATGGCCCTGCTCGCAAGAGTTTACAGTCTATGAGGAATATCTTAGTAAGCTTGTCAATGACCAAGGAAACAACTGGGATCAGTTCATCCCTAGGGTTCTGTTGCACATCTGTGCATTCCTCAGCCAAGTGCACTTCATTTTTAGTAATTATTTGTTTTAACACCCAAGCTTCCTATGGACCTAAATCCGTCAGGAAATGACATTGTGGTCCCCATACCCATTTCAGATCATGCCAACCCTTATGTACTAAAGACACTCACTATTCATCTATTCTTAATAAGCTCCACTCAACCGTCAATACCAACATCCACTTTGCCCAGGAACACCAGAAGTTTATTTCTGATCACCAACTCAACAGTAACAAAAGAAAAAACCACTGATGCTTACCACTGTTTATATCAAGAATCAGCACCATATTCTTTACATGGGTTCATAGATGGAACCACGTTGGACTCTACTGTGGAATCTCTGACCAAGGGATGAGTAAAACTTAAAGCAACCAAGATTATTAGGGGAATGCAGGGACTAGAATACAATGACAGATTACAAAATTTGGGATTATTCAGTTTAGAAAAAAGATGACTGAGGGGAGACCTCATTACAATGTACAAATACCTGAACAGGCAGTACAAGGATCTTGCCAAAGATCTTTTTATATCTAAGCCTGTGACCAGGACAAGGGACATCCTCTACGCCTACAGGAGAGGCGATTCTACCATCAACATAGACAAAGGCTCTTTACTGTAAGAGCAGTGAGACTATGGAACTCTCTTCTGCAGGAGGTTGTTATGGCCTGGACGACTTTCTAGGTCAGTGGTGGCGAACCCATGGCACAGGTGCCAGAGGCAGCACTCGGAGCCCTCTCTGTGGGCACCCAGGCCATCACCAGAGATGACTCCAGGTATCTTCCTGCAGTCCCAGACAGCCAAAGACTTGCTGTGCACAGAGCTATTTTAAAGTGACAGCTCTACCTGGGATTACTGGAGGAGTGGGAATGTGTGGACAGATCTGGATTTATCATTGTAGCTCTGGCTCCTGCCCTGACAATTCTTCCTGTTTAGGGTATACTGGAAGGAAGCTACAATGATCATCCAAATTTCTCGTATTTTCTGCTTTATTGGTGTCCTCAGGGTGATGGTAGGAATGAAAGCTGTGATGCATAAATCACTAATTAAATTTCTGTGTTGGCACTTTGTGATAAATAAGTGGATCTTGGTTGTAGTTTGGGCACTCGGTCTCTAAAAGATTCGCCATCACTGTTCTAGGTTATGGGGGTAAAACATTTATTTAATTCTTTAAGGTTGGACTTGATGGACTTTTTCCGGCCTTACATACTATGATACTATGAATATGTGGACATCTTTGGAATGTATCATGATGTAGTATGGGCAACTGATGCAGAGATCATGGCCACCCAATACACGGAATGCCTTTTGGGGAATTTGTTTACTCCAATAGTTGTACCTTGCACTGAGCAAGTAGTGATTTATTGTTAGCGAGAAAACATCCAATAAGATCTGCACCCTACTGTGTCCCTCCATGTCTCTGTCTAGGCCAGAATAAATACCTCCAGGAAATATTGTTATCACTTATTACTGGTTTTCTCATCTCAGGGTAAGAACATTCCGTTTTTTTTTGCTTGACTATCTCTGCTGGTCCTACAATTTCTATGGCAGCAAAATCATTCATCTTGTTGCCCCTTAGTTATAGCTGTCCTGACTATTTGCTATGATACATAATTGGTTATGCACATTGATCAATATCTTTGTGACTTAAAGCTTTATACTCTCCTGGTTAAGAGCTATTTGATTACTTGTTGTTATGGTTAGACACCTTCAAGTGTCAATGTTGTCTATGGTAATACACCATTGGGTGTGAAACAATATTAAAACTGCAATTTGAGAGTGTATTTTCTGCTTAAAAACTTTTAGGAAGTATTTAATTAAAAGTTATATTTTATTCTTTTTCACCTTGCTTAGCTCAATTCTGTGATTTTTTTGGTGACTGATACAGCCCCTGTATACATTGGCTATTGTTGAGGGCCCCTTGATCTGATTTTCTCATCTCATGCACACAATAGTTTTGGGTGGAAGTAAACTGGCCACACAAACAGCTCACGGCCACCGTTTACTAGCATTATGTATGCCCACTGTGTGTTTATGGTCAGACAGTAGGTGTTCTCCTTAAGGAGACATTGCCAATTAAGGCCACCCTAAAGGTTTGTGGAGACTTAAAGCCATAGATGCTCCACTATGGAATTCTGGGAAGAATGCAAATACGTTTTCCAAGGTGTTAAATGGAAAACAATACCTCCTTTTGCTACCTTGAAAGGCAGAAGACAAGAAGACAAGAAGTCTAAAAACATGATGTGGGATTAGCCAAACCAGTATATCTATTCCATAAGGAACAGACTTCCAACTGTAGACAGCACTGTTTCGACCTGGTTGGGTCTCCTCAGTACAGCGTGGGGAACTGATTTGGCTATGTGAGAGGCTATTGACTAGGGTCAGACAGTAGGTGTTCTCCTTAAGGAGACATTGCCAATTTAGGCCACCTTAAAGGCATCTGGAGACTTAAAGCCATAAATGTTCCACTGTGTGGTTAGAACACCTTTAAAGGGGTTATTTGAGTTTAGGCATAATTGGACTATTGGGGTGGACTATTTAAAAATAATAAATGTGTACTCACCACTGTCCATCTGATGTGTGCGCCGGTTCGATTACAAGGGCGCATGGGGAGCTTACAATGCTGAGAGATAGGGATGGCCACATCGCCCGCCCAAAGCTCCCTGTGCGTGGCTTCTGTGCCTCTGTAAACAAACAGGGGCATGGATCAGATGGACCGCGGCGAGGACATCGGCAGCGCCAGGGGAGGTAAGTACATGTTTATTATTTTTAAATAGCCCGCACCAGCCCGGCCCTAATTTATTAGTTGACTCGGATAACCCCTTTAATTATGATGGATGGAGGGGTGAAGAACGCTCCTCCCTTTCTTTTACTTTAATCAAAAATTTTTATTGTGGTTTTTTAACACTTTTTCTTGCACACACAAGTACATGAGTAGCAAAACAGCAACAAACAATATGCACAGAACAATACAAAGATACCCAGATCACTGCCCCCCTTCCCACAGCAGAAAGATAGGAGTCCAATTTTTGTCCTTCTACAAAGACCAGTCAATAAATCTATAAGGATTGTACCTAGAATGCAAGGGACATACAATACATTCTCAGCATAATCACCTTGATAGCCGCCCAGAAATCAATATGGAATTGCAGCGTGCCTGTCGTTAGCATCATTATTTGTTAATAAGGACATCCTTTTAAATCCACCAAGGATCTACTCAGGAGATCCTGCTGTATCCTGCCACCTCCACCACAGCTTTTCAAAATTTTTTTGAGATTTCCGTTGCAAGTATACCCCTTACTGTAATCTAATAATATAATTGACTTTGTTAATGAACTTCTGCACAGTTGGTGCCAAAATCCACCGGGGTGCGATAGACTTGCGAGCCAAATATAGTATAATATAATATAGTATAATATATATAACTTTTGCACACATAACAAAGTAACCCCCTCTATGGCATCTGTTTTCAACCAACCAGACCCAGAGTCCTATTCTGCAGAGTAAAGAAGACATCTTTTCTACCCTGTACAGAAAGTCTATTTGGGACAACAGCTGGGCTTCTGATGGCGATGGTATCCCTTCCAGGACAGCTGGGCATCCGAAATTTCTCCTAGGCCCGCCTCCCATTTTTCCTTTAAAGAAAGGGAGTATGCTTTCACATATTCCCAGAAATAATCCCTCTAACCAGGCCTTGAGGACTGAATAGTTCCATCTATAATTGACGGTTTTTATGTGTAAGAGCCGATGGCTGGGCCCACAGGTTCAGCAAGTACACGATAAACAACACTTTGAATTCTCAGGATAATGTTTACTCATTAACAAAAGGTAGTGAGACCTGAGGGAAAATGCAATTCTGTATAACAGCGCACTGCTGGCCTTGTAGGAGTCCAAAATGTCCCAGTTTTACCTACAATAAGACTTTACAAGAACAATATTTACATTTACATACATTAACACAAGTACTGTACTTATGGTAGTTGGTTACTCTGCTGCCACCCACTGACCAAAGTTTGTTACCACAGATGTATTGCCATACAACCTTTCATATGTATGCCGTAATTGAAGAAATTTATCTTTGACCAGACTGGCTTCATTTTAGTAAATAAAAACAAAGTTGGGCATCTCACATCTCTAGTCATCCCTGTTCTGCCTATTTCAACTGCTGCAATCAGAGGTATCATACTAGTTATTGAAGACACCAATCTCCCATCAGGCCCAGCATTATCCAAAATCTGCGCCCGCTCAACTGTTGTGCCTGGGCCACCAGAAAGTAAATCCACAGATTGGAGCCAATCCACTGCTATCTTTGACCCTCTGTAAAGTCTCAATTTTAATTCTAGGATGCTTGTTTTTTCCACAACAGCTCTCGGAACATACTCTGTATAATATAAAATACCCTGAATGGTATCTGTGATGATATTACACCAACTGTACTTTTTTTTTCTTTATTTTGTCCTGTTAATTTTATTACTGACTGAAGGAGGAAATGTTAAATACTGTTACAACTGGCCAGGAAATTATGTGGAGCCTGACACCCGAGGAGGTTCCTTCATGACCACAGAGCAAGTGTAAGTATTCGCACCTCTGCTGGCTCCTCTCTGGGGAAGGAGAGATCAAAGAGATAGTAGACTGTGTGTTATTTTCCCTTCCAAAATTAGAATGAAGACAAAGGAATATCATAGCTGGCGCATAATTTATAATTATAGGTCCCCAGTTATAGGGGAGAGTCGTAGGTTCTAGATACCCTCATGGCCCGAGTATCAGAAGCCTAGCTGCAGGGGAACCCAGCCAATTGCAGAACACCCCTAATGTTAGGACTGGACACACCAAGTTTGGTATGGGGTGAAATGTAGCAAGGTACCCTAGTGATTGGAAGCAATGGCACGTTAGTGCCATCTTCCAATCAAAAGTTATGGGGTTCTAATAAAAACTCCCCTTCACAGTGACATCACAGCCAGGGGTGGCGTCAAAAACCCACTGGGTTTAAAATAGTGAAACGGCCACACAGCCTGGTTTAGTTCTGAGGAATGTATTCACTAGAAGACTGGCCCGAAGTTATGCTTTGTCCTCCAGCCAAGTGCCACTTGCTATATGATAGTAAGGGTATTTTGTTTCTTTTCTCCCATTACTGTTTGTATGTATTGTATGTTTATTGTTTTTAACTTCTTTTTCTTAAGTTTATGTTTTGAGTGTACTGTATTTTTTATGTATGTCAAAATGTTGACTGTAATAAGCCTCTGTTTGTAGCCTTAAAGGGCACCTACCACCACGAATCTACCTAAAAGGACAATCGGGCGGGGTAGGGGATGTATGGGTACGTAGGATAGCCCTTGATTAGAAGCTATCGCACGTCCCCCGCTGGGTCCGCTAGCGTACATAAACTTTTATTGCCCAAAGTATTTAATTAAGCGACCCGCGGCGTGGAGTAGCCGGACACAGGGCTAACGGCGCGGCTACTCACGCCCCAGTAGCTGCTTTCCCCCGCCACCCTGTGATTCTTCGGCGCTGCAGCTCCTGGCAGCTGCGCGCCCTCGCCGAGACAGCCGGAGTTCTTCGCATGCGCAGTAACTCCGGCCTCGTTCCACGATACGCGCATCTGGACCGGAGTACTGCGCAAATGCGCAGACACTGGCTTCTCGGACGAGGGCGCGCAGCTGGGCAGGAGCTGTGCGCCGAAGATCACAGGGTAGGTGGGAAAGCGCTACTGGGGGTGTGAGTAGCCGCGCCGTGTACCTCGTGTCCGGCTACTCCACGCCCCGTAGCCGCTTATTAAATTAACATATTAGGGCAATAAAGTTTATGCTACGCTAGCGGGGACGTGAGGATTAGCTCTAAAAAGGGATCCTCACGTCCCATATCACACCTACCACCGATCTACCTTTATAGGTAGATTCGTGGTGGTAGGTTCCCTTTAAAGAATCTGAGTTCCCAAAGGGAATACATTACCAGGTCATCTAACATAGTATATGTAGTAATTGTAGTGATTGCATGTTCTGCGTGAATCATCTGTGTGAGTGTCTGTTTGCTTTCCACCAGTGCATCCTCCAATTCCTCTATAGTGGCCTACCCCTCAAATTGATTGCTAACCTTTGGCGTGAGCCTCGGTAAAGAGATACTGGAAACATATTCTCTTAACGCTTCTCTCTGGAAGACCAACTGGTAGAGCCCTTTATAATACGTGTAGAATCAATCAATATGGTAAGAACAGAACCATCTGTATCTGCTAGAGGGGGACCCTGCTAGAAAGAAATTATTGTTGCAAAGAGGTGATCTGCACTCTCTCCCTCCATCAATTTTTTGTTTAGAGAAACATAGATTATTTTCTGCTGACAGATGGACATGGCCTTATAAGGATCGTCTGGTTCATCTATCCACCTCTTTTCATTACCATCAGAGGGATTGCTTATGTAGGAGGATTCTGCAATAAATGGCGTCTACAATAAGAATTTAGTTAATGCAGAGCTGGACTCTTTCTGCGCACAGATTTTAAAATAGTAATGATTGCATAGTGTCCCCTTCAGACACTCCCACACAGCACCCTGTGAGCCTGTATGCGTAATGAAAGGGTGTCCATTGACAAAGTAGACTATGTTGTGGCTCCCTTCCCCCAAGCCCTTTGCATAGTTTAATGAACTGCGTGGAGGATATTCCATCGCTACTAGGAAATTCATTCAGGACAGGGACCTATATGAACTAGAATAACTGGAGTACTGTTTAGTTCAAGGGTTTGAAGATCCTCCAAATATCCAGTCCACACTCCTGTAACAACCTAGCAACCAACCTAACCATAGAGGGGCCATTTGCAGGTATCAAGCCCATATAATATTTGTCCAAATAGGGGTTCAACTAATTATTAACGTTCCCCACCATTAGCTCTGGGAGATCAGTAGACCCAGCCACAAAAGACAACACCTTTTTAATAATAGCATTGGAGAATGGAGGCAGGATATGTACTGATTTTAGTAAAAGCAGCATTTCATATATGTTACATTTGAGGCATACAAACCAGCTTTCAGGATTGGTCTAATTTTCTATATAGGTGAATGGGATAGACCAGTAAACTAATACACTGACCCCCCGAGAGTGAGTAGAGTATGTGGAATGGAACTCATGGGACATCCATGCTCTGTTAAAGACAGATACGCTGTCCTTCACCAAATGGGTCTCAGCCAATTACAATATTGCAGGTTGATATTGTTGCAACGTAGAAAGCATCTCCCACAGGGCTGGATTAAAGGGGGGAGCACGGGGCACACGCCTTTGACGTAGGCCTGAGCGCCTCCGGCTCATTAGCATTTTTTATAAAGTGGATTTTACTAAGACCTTCTGAAACATACGAAAAGCGGTGCCCAGTATCCCCTAAGGCAGTGATGGAGAACCGTTTTAAGCCCGAGTGCCCAAACTACAACCAAAATCCACATATTTGTGCCAACATGGCATTTTAGGCAGTAACTTATTGTTATCTTTTCATCCACATCTTTCAATCATATCGACCCCCTGAGGTCACCAATACAGTAGAAAGAAGGCGGAAAAAATTCAGACTCTCGTTGTAGCTTCTCTCCAGGGTCTCTCTGTAGAGGAAGAACGGTTGGTCAAGCAAGACGACCTCCAAAGATAATGCAGTTCCGTCCACACTTTCTCACATTTCCCGCAGTTCCAAACAGCCAATTAAGTGTTGTTTTAAAATAGCACTAAGAGCAGCATCTCTTAAGTTGCCTTGGAGTGCAGGAAGATTTGGTGGAATTGGTCCTTCCTGGGGTGATGGTCTGGGTGCCCACAGAAATGGCTCCGAGTGCCACCTCTGGCACCCATGCCATAGGTTCGCCACCACTGCCCTAAGGTAATGAGCATGACATGGGGACAGTCTACCACCAGTAAATTTACTTGAGCGCTACATGAACACAATATTAGCCTGTACATCACCCCCAGTTCTCCAACAGAGCGGCAGTACCCACATTGCTGCCCAATTAAGCAGTGGAAACACTGAATTGCTGAGTGGTTCTCACAACAGATATAGCACAAGAAATTTAATGGAGGGGGCAAAGTGACCCTTCTTATAGGACAAGCATGCCCACGTGGGCTTACGGGTTTCCCAGGAAAGGTGCGCTCCAATATCGGTCGCCTTGGCAGCCCACACTAGTCTAGATACACTAGGCTCTTTTTCTGGGATATGCTGACACTGAGAAGCCCTGCAACCAATTCCCAAAGGTCTTGGCTACCTTAGGTTTCTGCTCAGCTCCTTTCTCAAAAGACTTCTCATTGTCAATAGTCACATGATCCACACGGACAAGAGACGTAACATTGACGTAACATGTTTTATGATCCTTTCCTTTATCTCTGCGGACAGGTGAGTACCCAAGTAAACATCCCCTTCATTCATTGACTTAGTACTATCACAGAGATATTGCATTTATACAGTTTTGTTACGTCTTACCAACTACAACATTCATATTTTTATAGGTGGGAAAATGTATAGCTTTATTGGGACACAGGGATACTTGTCATATGCATAAAGTTATTTTTATATGCGTTTTAGGGAAAAATGGGTAAATTTAATTTATTTTACCTTGAGTAGTCAATTCTTAGTTACTTAAACTATGAAAATAAAGAGTTGCCTCTCTCTGCCGTAAGCTCCGTGCACCGCTAGAGAGCGCAGGAAACATGGTGACATCACATCTCCTGCTTCCAGCAGCTCAGTACAGTGGCCAGACGCGGGAGACATGATATTATGTCAATGCACTTCCTCATTTAATGAAGAGAGGTATCTGTGTTTTTCTTCTTTTCACAATTACACAATGGGGCACATTTACTTAGAAACTGCACTAAGAGTGCATAGTCCATCTATAATGCTGCGTGCGCCCGATATCATTGAATCTGTCGCTTCCCCGCCATGGCCCGACAGAGTTCACTATCTTTTTAGTGGTGCATCTTTAACATAGGGTGTGCAACAGAATTTGCAAGTTAAATACGGCGCTCGGTCCAAATCAGTCGGACCGACTGACGACACGCCCCCGAATTTGTGTCACATCGAGGCTAGTGCAGCTGTGCCAAAAAATGGTCCCTTGTGACACAATCCCAGCGTAAACACTTCTAAAATACCTATGCAAGCCATTTTAGCCTAGAAGAACATGCACAGTCCAACAAATGTGCGGTGCAAAGCCCTTAGTAAATGTGCCCCCATGAGTAAGAGGGCATTACTGGCATGGGGCATTAATAGCATTGGAGCATTTCTGGCCTTAGGGCACAATTAATGATTAATAATTAGTGTTGGTTATTACAGGTGTGAAGCATTAATAGGTGGGTGTCACAGTGAGGGGGGATTAGTGAGGGTCATATTGAAAGGATATTCAAAGAAAATTTGCATGTATAGTATTTATCTCAGGCCTAATTGAGGGGCTATAATTAGATGGTTGGCACATTGAGGGGCCAGAGGTAATAGGTAGCAATCTCTCTTGTGCTTTCTGTATCTGTATATGATCAGTACTTTTGCTATCAGCACAAGCACATGTACATTGGGGCCCATGCCTGAATCTTTTATGACCCTAACAATGCACCTAGTGTCAATAGATAAGGCATCATCATACTTTATGTCACATGATATCAATGAAAATGCAACTCATCTCCCAAAAAACTAATCACCAAACAACTTGATATACAGCAAAAAAAAAAAAGTGATGGCTTTAGAAGATGGCAAGTTTTCCATCTGATGGTGCATTCACACAATGCTTTGGTAATACTCATTCCAATCCAATTGCGTTTAGACTGTGTAAACATCATGTTTACACTACTTTAGCATCGCAGTTACGTTAATATTGCAAATTACCTTGGGACGCTCCTCCAACCATTCGTAGCAGAGTTGTTATGACAGAGGGGGCATACAGACAGTAATGACTGTGCAGCAGCGCTATCTGCCGGAAGTCAGCAGAGACGACACCAGAAAGTCCCTGCTTTGGGTCATGGGAACTAGTAGCTCCAAGTAAGGTTTAACAGGGTAAGTATGATATGGGTTACCCCAATAGTTAGCATGTTAAACTTTCCTAAAGGTGACTAACACCTTTATTAACTCCTTAAGGACACAGCCATTTTGTAGCTTAAGGCTCAGCCCCATTTTTTGGATTCTGACCTACGTCGCTTTATATGATTATAACTTTTGAACACTTTACTTATCGAAGTGATTCTGAGATAGTTTTTTTCCCCACATGTTGTACTTCATTTTAGTGGTAAATGTCGGCTGATAAGTTTTGCGTGTATTTACAAAAAAAATGCTGACCGCGGCATTTAACGGGTTAAGCACCCGTGATCGGAGCTCACTTTGATCGCGGGTGTTACACTGGGGTGCCGGCTATATGTTACAGCCGGCACCCCGTGTTTCCCAATGCCGGTTGGGCTCAGATTTTGAGCTGAACCGGCATCAGCTCATCGTCCGATATATCAGACACTGAGCGTTAACAGGTTAAACATGTACAGCACCAGAGCCAAGCTCAGTACATAAATAAAATACTAGAACCAAACTCAGTACATAAATGCAGAATTGAGAAGAAAACTGCATCTGAAAAACTGAAGGTGTGAACGCACCATGAGACATCTGATTAGTTTAGTTAATGATAAACCAGATTGCCCAATCTGATTTTAGAGGATGTTTATCCTAGGATAGAAATGTTTAAACCTCAATTTGTCCTTTCACAGGAAAATAAACTAGTGGGTGTGTATTTGATTACTATGGGTCAAATTTTTTCGCCTCCGCAGCTAAGAAGGGAAATTTCACAGTATTTATTTTATTATGCAATAGTTTCTCAGGAATGATTATCTGAGACAGTAAAAAACGTATTATAGGTGTACACAAACAACAGAGCATACTATATTGCATGACCAGAATTCTATAACTTCTTAGTCTTTCATCCTTATTTCAGATTCATGTGAATTTCTTAATCCACACATAGGATTCCTTGGTATATTTACAGACCAATCCGACCAAAAGGGAGCATACAATGATAGATCTGTGTGATGCTCACACAGTTTGGATGTAACATTCCCTTTGTGCATATTTTGGTGAATATACACATGTGGGGTCTGTATGATCTCCTCACATGTTACTGTTTTAGGAAAGTATATTTTCTTTATATAAGTATCTGGATTTGTACATATTTTAGTGGAAATTTTGAATGTTATTTGCCAAATGCATCACATGGTTGTCTGCTTTCAAAATTCTATAGGTTTTATGGCGCCTTCACTTTTTATTCTCTTTTATTACTATATTTTGCAGGTTGTGACTGCAATAAAATTTCTAGCTGAAAAGCAGATATCTAGTTATCACAGTTTTATTGATATTATGTGGATTTATTTATGTGAACAGATCAATATGGGACATTCGTGATCTCTACACATGTCCATCTATTACATTTAGGAGATGTGAAGGTAAATATTTTCTGTTTGGAGCACATTGTTTGCCATCAAAGTTAAAATTTTAAGTATTTTTTATAAAATGTTTCAGTTTGAATCAAAATTGCATCAAGGAGCCTATGTCTATAAACTCTTTTGAAAATGGGGCAAGTGTCAGCTTTCAGAAAATACAGGCGGTCCCCTACTTAAGAACACTCGACTTACATACAGCCCCTAGTTACAAACGGACCACTGAATATTGGTAATTTACTGTACTTTAGCCTTAGACTACAATAATCCGCTATAACAGTTATCACAGGCGTCTGTAATGAAGCTTTATTGTTAATCCTGGTTCTTATGACAACCCAAAATTTTTTAAATCCAATTGTCACAGAGACAAAAACATTTTGGCTGGAGTTACGATTCTAAAATATACAGTTCCGACATACATACAAATTCAATTTAAGAACAAACCTACAGACCCTATCTTGTATGTAACCGGGGGACTGCCTGTATGTGGTTTGCTGCGGTTTACTTTAATTCTTTTTGTGACCGTGGCGTGCAAGGGTCCCGTGCGCCAAATCAGACCCCCCTGGTTACCCCACTACGAGGGAGAATTTCACACTCTCTGAATTCAGAGCCAAGTTGGTAGCTACTTTCGCCTTGTATCCACTCACAGAGGAACAAAAAGTGGGCATTTTAAAGGGCAATTAAAGGGACCCACTCTTCGAGAAGTCAAGTCATGGTCCCGAGAACAGCGCCAGAATGGTCCAAATTCTCAATAGGCTGTGCAACACCTTTGACAAATGTACTGCCTCAGAGTTGAAGCAGAAGTTCTTCGGGGAAAGACAGAAGCCTCAAGAGTCCCTCAGAGACTTTGCCCTCTCCCTACAGGAGACATGGAAGGCCATAACTCGCCTTGATCCCAAAGAGGCTAAACTCTGACCAAACACTAAGGGAACAATTCATTAATGGACTTGTTGATAGAAATCAAAGATGTCAACAAAAGATAATCTCTTCTCAACATGCCCAGACCTCCTTCCTTGAGTTCAAGGAAATTGCCATTGACATATTAGGGGACCGACTGCCCACTGGATCGTAGAGAGATCCTGAATCCGTGGAAATGGAGGATACTGCTCTAGCTTGTCATTCAACGCAGCCGACATCACTGCCTCCCACGTCTGCGGAAGTCACTGTCCTAGCAGAACAAGTCACTAACCTGGCAGACACCATGAGTAAAATACTCGACCGATTGTCCCAGTTGGAAGTAACTGTCTCCTCAACACAGAGAAAACCACCAGGGGACTCTGCACGGTCACTCCTCGTGACTCCCTAGTCAAACCGCGCCCAAGGGAGGCAAAGTCTTTAAACACAGGGAGTCAGAAGGAACCCGCCAGCGGTGCAGCTACTGCCGTAAATACAGGCATGAAGAGAATGGATGTCGTCGGTTAAATGACAAACCCTTGGAGCTATGGGACGACCTCCAAGGGAAGAACCTTGAAGTCTCCGAGATGCCAACTGGATGCCCAGGTTCGTTGGGACTCGCCCCATGGTTCATGTGACCATCAACGGAGTAACCCTACCGGCCTTAATCGATACCGGCTCCCTTCGAGAGATGCCGAAGAGGAGCATCCTTAACACAGCCTCCCAAGGCTTACTTGAACATCATTGCTACCAATGGGAAAACCGTACCCATCCGCGGCTACTGGGAACCCACACTAACCATTGGAGGCACCGAGTTAACCAGACAGGGTGTAGTGGTGACACAAGTGCCTGAAGACGGTAACTTCTCCCTGGTACTGGGTACCAACATCCTCCGCAACTGCTACCCTGAAGTGCTGAAGGCTCTCCACAACTTTCTACCAACAGTACCCAGCGGTTCTCGGAAGGCAATTCAGGAGACTATGCAGGTCCTAGCAGCACAACAGAAGTTTGCTGGCCCTAATGGAGAAATTTGCATTAAAGATCCACAACCTGTCCGCCTTCAACCTGGGACTGAGACGTTAGTATGGTGCAGAGCCTGCATAAGTGTTCAAGGTCAAGACTACCAGGCTATGGTAGAAACTCTACCAGCTGACGAAGACCTGCCCATTCAAGCCGCCAGGAGCCTAGTCACTGTATCCAGAGGACAAGTACCCATTAGACTACTAAATGTGGGAGACTCCCCAGTGGATCTGAGAAGATACCAAGCCATAGCCACTCTCTTCAGCGTCTACCCTGAAAACTTAGTGGAAACCTCTCTGTCTGCTTCCCAACAGCTGAGGGTGAGCCTGCTGAGCAATCCTTGTGGCTTGAGCTTACTGTTGGAGACAACGATATTACTCCTGCAGACCAAGTACAAGGTGTTTTGGATGTCGTCATGAAGCACCACCAGGCCTTCAGCAAACACCCACTGGATTTGAGCAGACTACCTTGATCCAACATACCATTCCTACTGGCTCTCATCCTCCTATCAAATACAGATACCGGCCGATACCTCCAGCCTGCTACCAAGAGTGCAAGAAATGAAGACAGCCAAAGTTATCCGGGAGAGTCAAAGCCCATGGGCTGCCCCGTTGGTCTTTGTGAAAAAGAAGGATGGAACCCTTCGATTCTGTGTTGACTATAGAAAGATCAACAATATCACCCACAAGGATGCCTATCCGCTGCCTCGAATCGAGGAATCCCTCGCAGCCCTAGGGTCAGCTGCTTACTTCTTGACCTTGGATCTGACCAGTGGCTACTGGCAAGTGGCCATGGCTCCTGGAGATAGGGAGAAGACAGCTTTCACCACCCCAATGGGCCTGTTCGAGTTCAATAACATGCCTTTCAGCCTGTGCAATGCCCCAGACACGATTCAGCAGTTAATGGAGAGATGTTTGGGTCATCGGAACTTTGAGACTGTCCTCCTGTACTTGGATGACATCATCATCTACTCTAAGACCTACGAAGAGCATCTTCAACATCTGGCTGAAGTCTTCAAAATCCTGACCCAGCATGCGTTGAAGGTAAAGCCGTCCAAGTGCCACATATTGCAGCCTACCGTAAAGTACCTAGGACATGTGGTGAGTGCTGTTGGAATCGAGCAAGACCCAGATAAAATTGCAGCTGTCCATAACTGGCC
The DNA here is from genome assembly GCA_019512145.1 of Engystomops pustulosus. Taxonomy (NCBI): domain Eukaryota; kingdom Metazoa; phylum Chordata; class Amphibia; order Anura; family Leptodactylidae; genus Engystomops; species Engystomops pustulosus. The sequence goes on from CM033646.1 coordinate 116,134,285, forward strand.
TACCCCGTCTACTATCCGGGACATCAAGAGCTTCTTGGGATTTGCCAGCTTTTACAGGCCTTTTATCCCAAAGTTTTCCAAGTTAGCAGCCGCACTACAAGAACTCTTAAGGGGACTGCCAAAAGAGGGCCAATGATCCCGAGAAGCCATTGAATGGACAGCAGAACGAGAGCTTTCCAGATGCTGAAGCAAAGACTAACTGAGCCACCGGTGTTAGGATACCCAGATTACAATCTGCCTTTCATACTCTACAACGATGCCAGCAAGCAGGGATTAGGAGCTGTACTATCCCAGCTTCAGAATGGAACAAAAAGGGTCATAGCCTACGCCAGCCATTCCCTTCGAGAACCGGAACAGAATGACCAGAATTACAGCTCATTCAAGTTGGAGTTCCTGGCGTTAGTTTGGGCTGTGACTGAAAAGTTAAAAGATTACATAGCTGTTTCCTTCTTCACTGTCTTCACAGACAACAACCCCTTGGCGCATCTGAACACTGCCAGGCTTGGAGCCCTGGAGCAGCGATGGGCTTCCAGGTTGGCGAAATTCAACTTCACTATCAAGTACTGAGCTGGCAAGACCAACGACAATGCTTATGCTCTGTTCCGACTCGCTGACCAGTGGGAGGGACCCTCCGCAGACGCTCCTTACTCCTTACCCTCAGAAGTAGTACCAGCTACTCCACCAGAAGAGTCTGTGCCACTGGCAGAAAAAGACCTCTGGATGAGTCTGCAGGCTGATAGCCGCGCCATAGGAGAGACTCTCATCAACATGCTGAAAACCCTGACCCCTTCAAAAAGGGCTGACTGGCCGAAGTTACTACCGAGCTAGTATACCTGTACAATAACACCACTCATTGCTCCACAGGATACACTCCCTACTACTTGATGTTCGGGAGACATGGCCATCTCCCTGCAGAGATGGCCTTGGACATGGAAAATCCCGATTCCCAATCTCTACTCCCTCAGACTGATTTGGTTCAGGAGCATCAGAGGTGTCTGGCGGATGCCAGAGAAATTGTGGATCTTCGGGTGGAAGAAGCCCAAGACAAACAAAGAGAGACTTTGACCACAATGCCTGTGCTGAGCCCCTTGCCTCGGAGAACGAGTGTGGCTGAAAAGTAACCATCCCACTAGTAAGCTAGATGGGCGATGGGAGTATGAGCCATACCTAGTTAGAGACAGTCTCTCCCCTGAAGTCTACGAGATTTCAAGAGGAGACCGTCCATCCCTTCGGGTAGACAGAAACCGGCTGAAGAGATGTCTATGATCCTTCACCCCTGTGTCGAGTCCTATGACCCCAACTTCCAGTTCAAGAGCCCCATTGTGTTCATCTACCCCCAGTTTCCTCGAACTTGTGACTGTGCCTCAACTTTGTGTGATTGTCTCTACTTTAGCGAGAGTTATTCCATAGAGGTCTTCATCCACACCGCAGTCTCCAATGCTGCTGCCTGTGGAGGATGATCTTCCAGAACCTGTTGCCCCTGTTATCTCTGAGGAGCCTGCGATCCCTACTCCAGTGCCTGATTCCAGAGACGAAGACGAAGAGATGGTAATTTTCTCTCAACAGGGACTCAGGAGATCTCAGCGAGAGACAAAGGGGAAACCCCCTGTGTATCTGCAGGAGTATCAGCTCTCCCAACACAAAAATCGGAAGCAGAAGGCCCTCTGCTTTGCCATTCCTGAGGTACTCTCTCCTACTGACTGCAATTCAGATACTGAGTAACCCCTGATGGGCTGTAGCCCTTACCAGGTACTGTGTATTTATTGTAAATAATGCTTTATATTTCTTCTGCTACTCCCAGTTGGGCTGAGCGCCCATATACCTCTTAGAGCCAGAGACTTTCCTGGGACTCTTTCCCCTATTTATTTATCTCAGTCAAGAAACTCTCCTTGAACTGCTCACTATTATTATGTGCTACATTAGCATCCACCTCTGCTGAAGCAGAGATAACTACCAAAGGATTCTGTCCCATCCAGAGGAGACCCATCGTTTACTGCACTTTTCCCCACATCAAGGGCTGTGCCCAGAAGATGGACTTTTCTTCAAAAGCCTTCTGAGAGACTGTTAGCCATCCTCTACAAGGAAAAGTTGCCAGTGGCTTTTGTGTTGCACTGAATGCTCTTTATTTACAGGAATGAGACATTCTGTTTGCATTTATGCCTTTTCTCCTTTTTCTCCGGACATTGTGGCACTTTGCCATTGCTACCCTGAGTAGCCATTCCCATGTAACGTTTGTAACGTTTAAACACTTACCCATTGAGCTGCTAAAGCCAATGTGTGTTATATAATGTTTGCACAACTGTCATTTATTGTCAATAAGTTTGCACTTAACATTTTCATAGGCTTTGCAGGTGATAGTATGACTGTGTTGGACCATCTTTTATATGTAAACCCTGACCGCTGGCTTACGCTGTATTTTTGTACTTAGTCCAACAACAACCCAGGTGCCTGTCTCCAGGACCATGGGCAGTTTGTCCCCTACACTGCACATAGCCAGCACTTCCTCGAAAGTGCAACCTATTCCATATTCACTCCTACCGGCTGTTATACACTTGGACCCCCGGAGGCCATCTGCTGCTGGACAGCGTTGGTTCTCTTTTTTTTATCTGGTCCAATAGTCGAGCCGTGGGCGGCTCTTTCAATTGCCCTGAGAGTATGCAACGTCCCTGCCAATGCGCATGGCAGAGGAATTGCGAATAAGCCCTTTTCCTTTGCAATACATATAGAGGTAATTGAGCAGTGGTAGATTTTGCCTGGATAGGCAAGGGTTAAAGCATGTTAATGTCATCATCCAATGATGTTCCACCTTTTGTAACTGGAGTGTGATTGGAGGAGGAGACCACCTGACTACAAAGTAACTAAACCCTTAGGGGAGGAGTTAGCTCTCTTCAAGCCGAGCTCTCAACAGAGGAGGAGCTCTGAGCACAAGCTCTGCTCACAGGCCTGCTAGGCCTCAGCTCATCAACTTCACACAGAGTGATGCTGAACATACTCAGGATTAAAAGCTGCAGCTTCCAGGATTGGACATAGCTACATCCCAGCCTGCCCCTGCATCCAGGGTGGTGAGACAACTCCTGAGGTTCCTCTCCAAAATCACTCCATTACTGCATTTGTACAGAATCGTTTGGCGTGTTGTTACCGTTGGTTGAATAAGGACTTTAAGTTACTTTTATGCACAACATTGCCTACGTCTGGTCCACGGATCATGGATTCCAGGACCACGGATGGCAGGCAGGACCACAGATGGCAGGCAGGACCTCGGATGGCAGGCAGGACCTCGGATGGCAGGCAGGACCTGGGATGGCTGGCAGGACCTCGGATGGCTGGCAGGACCTCGGATGGCTGGCAGGACATCGGATGCCTGGCAGGACCTCGGATGGCTGGCAGGATTACCGGACCGCCACAGCATACAAGGACTGCCACAGGATGCCAGGACTGCAACACCACATAACATAGGAACACCACGGAACACCACGGAACATGGGAACACCAAGGAACACGGAGACATCTTCAGAAGATGTATTCTTCCAGAGAGGGTAGGCGTCAGGTTTTCCCACCTTGCCAATTCTGCCTTTATCTTTTGAAAAATGGGGTGGAAGGTAATTCAGAATGTATAGTGTGTCTTGTTTCTTACCTATGTCTATTCCTATGTACTTTATGCTGAAATTGCACAGATGGATACCGGTTGCTTTTATTCCTGCCTGTTCTGAATATAGTAATGGGTGTAAGGGCAGTAGCTCACACTTTGATTTAACTTGAAGCCTGATAGTTCCCCAAACTGCTACATCTGTTTCAATATATACAGGAATGCTAGTAAGTATCAGACGCAAATAACAGAATATCAACTGCAAATAACCCTGTGGGGACTCTGTTGTTGCCCGCTTCTATGCCCTTGTTGATTGCTGGCAGAGACAAGGCCTGCCCCACAATCTCTATAGCCAAGTTAAATAATAGAGATAAGGGATAGCCTTGGTGTGTGCCCCTATGAAGAGGGAGGAGGGTTAATAGGTAGCCTGGCGTGTATATTGCTGCTTTGGGGCTGGAGTATAAGACTGAAAGGAAAGTTCTGAAACTGCCACAGATGCAAAATGTATCTAGTACTTGGTCCAGCCATCGCCAGTGGACATTATGAAATGCCTTTTAGGCATCCAGTGATAACAAGGCTCTGTTCTCCGCTGTCAATGGCTGGAGCTGGGCGGCATCTAAGACAGCCAGCACACATCTTATGTTGGCTACGTCCTTTAATGAAGCCTACAGGTGGTTTTCCAATCAGGTCCAGCATAATTAGTTAAAGGCGGTTTGCCATTATCTTTGCTACTAGTTTCAGATCCTGATTGATCAGAGATATTGGGCGATACAAAGAGGACAATAACGTTTTGCATCCCTGTTTGGGTAGCACTTTAATGTAAGCCATATTTGCCACTCCTGGCAGGGGTGCCTGTGGTCCCGCAATCTGGTCTTTGATGCATTTATAAAATTCTGCCGGAAAGCCATCTGGGCCCGGCATTTTGCCAAATCCTAGATTTTTTATCGACTCTGAGACCTTCTCCACCGCAATTTCTGCGTTGAGCCCCGTCATTTTCCTCCTCTGTTACCTTAGGCAATATCAGTTTAGACAAGTAACTGCCCCTTTGTCGTCATAGGGTGCCTCATCAGCATAAAGAGTAGAGTAGAATCTTTGAAATACATCTAAAATTTTTCTAGTGTCTTGCTGTATCTCCCATGTCTCATCTTTGATTCTAATAAGGTGTGATTTCGGCCTTTGTCCCTTCGCCAGATTAGCTACCCGATTTATTGCCGAAACGAAGTAATGTATTTCGGCCTCAAAATGGGTACGACGGTTTGATTCCTTTCTCTGCAACTGCATTTCGTATTGCAGTCTCGCCTGTTTCCAGCTATCTAGGTTTTGTGTGCTAGGTGCAACAGAGTAGGTATTGTATGAGCTTCTAAGTATAGCACCACTAGCATCCATTGACTCCATGGCTTTTCGTTTTAGACTGGCGACATGGTGCTGTATATGACTTCTTGTCACAGTCTATGGGAATAGTCCCTTAGGACTAAAGTCTTGTGGACTCCCTGGACCACTGCGGGAGATAAAGATGCTAGCTGCAACCCAGGAGCGGAGTCTAAGTGGACTCCTGGTCTTCGCCAGAGCCTGCCGCAAAGCGGGATGGACTTACTGCGGCGGGGAGCCACCAGGTCGCTCCACGGGTGCGACTAGGCCTCGGTGGCAGCCAAGGTAGGGAAACGGGGCAGACAGGACCTCGGGAAGGCAGGACCTCGGGAAGGCATGACCTCGGGAAGGCAGGACCTCGGGATGGCAGGACCTCGGGATGGCAGAACCTCGGAAGGACGGCTGGCAGGACCTCGGAAGGACGGCTGGCAGGACCTCGGAAGACCACTAGGATACCGGAACGCCACAGGATTACAGGACCGTCTCAGGATTGCAGGACCGCCACAGGATTGCAGGACCACCACAGGATTGCAGGACCACCACAGGATTACAAGACCGCCACAGGATTGCAGAACCAATAAGGAGGACGCTGGCCCTTTAAGGCTGGGAGAAGTCCGCACGCGCCCCCCCCCCCATCCTAGTGGTGGGAGCGCGCGACTGCAGGGAAGAAGCATGCGGCCTACACGCTGGGAGCCAGGGTACAGGCCGGAGACAGGAGAGGTAAGTGCGGGCAGGGGGAGCGGGGGCCGCGGCAGCAGGCACAGGTGCACCCGCAATCCATACCGAGGATCGCGGGTGTAACCATGACACTTCTAATCTCTATTTTAGCTATTTTCCAATATGTAGCTGGATCACTTTGTCCAATAGTGTTATCAAACTCATACTATGTCCACCATCCTCTGAGTAGTTATATAAAGGCGTCATCCTTTGGTAAATATGAAGGGAATCTCCAGATACTTGTTTATAAGTATTAGTCAAAGCTACAGATATTGGCGTATGGTCAGATATTGCCAACCGTCCTATTTCAGAGGATGAGACTCGATGCAACAACATTTGGGATACAAAAATGTAGTCAAGTCTTGACCAGGACCAGTGGACCTCAGAACAGAAGTGTTTTCCCTGTTATCTCGGTGATAGTATCGCCAAGTATCGTGATTGTATGATCAGCTGCCATAAGTCAGTGACTGTTGATACAGGGGAAGAAGTGTGGTGTGATCTGTCTTCTTGCTCACACATAGTTTAATTAAAGTCCCCTGCTACTATCACCTGTGACTTATGCTCACCATTGAAGCAGAATAGAATTCCTCTGATCTGTATTTGTGGCATAAATATTATAGATTCTAAGATCGCCAGTTGGTGTATCAAGCATTGTGTGATGGCAACAGCGATCCTCTGAAAAACTATAAGATCGTAGCAGAGTGATAGCAGAGTGCTTATTGACTAATAGGAGTACCTCCCCCAGTATTTTTTCATCAGTATTGTTGCTGCAAGGAGAAAATGGGACTCTTGTAAAAGAGCTACATCTGTTTTAATTTGTTTAAATGTCGTAGGACCATAGAGAGTTTCTGGGGTGGTTAAGGACCTTCAACGTTCCATGATATTAAGTTTGTGAATTTTTCCTAATGTCGGGTCTATGTGGCGATCTATGATCCTGTCAATCCAGTGTCTAGTATTCGAATCTGGGCTAAGGATAAAGGGAAGGGTCAAGCAGTAGCTCAACAATGCTTTTAACAACGATATACAGTACAATCAAATATACAACACTTGCCAATAGCATTCCCCATTGAGGACGCAAATGAAAAATAACTTTTCAAGAACTGCCTAACTCCTGATACATGAGAAGATCAGCATACCCATTTTGTAGCTTTCTCTCTTCCATTACACGTCGGCAATCAAGATCAATGTTCCAGTAACAGTGTTGTCTGGCGGGTGATGGCTGGTTCTGTATCCGGCTCTGACATTGTTAGTCCTTCTGCATTGCTGTGGGTGCTCGTTGTGGTCTTAGACAACATGGGTAATCTAATCCCAATACAAGAACACATCACTTGTGCATTGAAAGGAATTCTATATACTACCCATGAACACATTGAAATAACACTATTCTTCACTTTCCAGATGTTCGCGCGTGTCTCCCGCTAAATCAGGAGATGTTCGGAACATCTGGAATGTGAAGAATAGTGTTCTTTCAATGTGTTCTGCACTTAAATGGTCCTGTATTCACTGTTTTTAATGTTTTAATTCTATTCATTACATTGCAGGTGTGCGCTCGTGTCTCCCGATAGGTTCGGAGATATGCGCGCACAGCTGCAAAGTGAAGATAAGGCTATACCATAAATCAACAACTGCACAGTAGCGATATGTGTTGTGTGTGTACCGCTCCCTAAACCTCGGGATCGAGACTACACTTAACACCACATTTGGCGTATACAGGGTGGACAAGGTGGTGCCCTATGTAAACACCGGTTGTAACAAATAGCATCACTGCAAGCTCTACAGCCTGGACAAATATGTCCTTATAAAGAATGGGCAAATAAATTAAAGTGACATGCAACATTGTTTCACTCTAAGTCAATTACAAAATAAAGCGCTAACTGTACAGCTACAGACACAGACTGATTAATAGAAAATGTCAGAGACGCAAAGCTTTATTTAATACAACACAAGACGTGAAACTATAGACAACATAGTTACATTTTACTGCCACTTTCCCCTCTCTTTCTCCCTTCCCTTACATTTAAAATCTATCTAATTATGGTAGTGTACACCTGGCAGGAGAAAAATATAGATAATATAAAAAAACAACTAAAATATACATTCTTCTGATCCAATTGTTCTTCTGCTCGTTGTGGTTGTAGTCTCTGTTCCTGACTGGTTCCCTGGCTTGTGCTTGGTGTTGCTGGTGGTCTCTGTGGCGAGACCCTCCGTCCCGATCTTCTGTTCCACTCCTGAAGACCTTCCATTGTGAATTCCGCCAGTACTGGATCCATGAAGGTTTGATTTTGTCCATCTGGGTGTGTGACTTTGAGTATTGCAGGATACAGCAGTTAGAACTTCCACTTGTACTTGTATAGCTCCGAACATAATGGGCTAAAAGCTCTTTGTTGTCTTGTCATCTTGAGAATATTGCTGCCAATTGGTGTGCCGGTATCGACTCAGGCAGCCCGACCACACTGAGATTATTACACCTCGACCAATTCTCCAGGACTACTCCAGGACTACTCCAGGACTCTACTTTTTCCGCTAGGCATTAGTTAGATATAATATAAAGAGATGTATGGCTTGCTCAAGATGGTATATGGCTGCCTTTAGTGGCGATATCTGGTAGGGGATTGTCTGAAGTGCGGACTAGCACTGGCTAACAGGGCTCTCCCCCTTCCCTTGCTGTGGTGCTTCTGCCGTTGTCTCCCTTTTTCCCTGCTCACTCACTTGAACTAGGAAGTCTTTCACTGATGCTGCTGGGTATTGCTATGTGGCACACTTCCCTGTGTCCTCCACTCCCCCTCTCCACGTAGGACTTGTATCTGTCTCTTTAATGGCACACAGTCCAACAAGGCAGCAGATAACAGGCTGAAAATGTTTCTCGCAATGGTCCTAAATTAGAGGTCAAAGTATTTTCTCCTTTTACTGAAAACTTGACCGTATTTAATTAAAATGTAGAAACTATGGGGGTCATTTACTAAGGGCCCAATTCGCCTTTTCCCGACGTGTTACCCGAATATTTCCGATTTGCGCCGATTGTACCTGAATTGCCCCGGGATTTTGGCGCACGCGATCGGATTGTGGCGCATCGGCGCCGGCATGCGCTCGACGGAAATCGGGGGGCGTGGCCGAACGAAAACCTGACGTATTCGGAAAAACCGCCGCATTTAAGAACGGAAAATGTGTTGCTCGGGATGCGCTTACCTTCACTTGGTCCGGCTCGTTGAACTCGAGTGCATTCAGATGCTTTTCAGCGCAGCAGCGCCACCTGGTGGACGGCAGAGGAACTACCTTATTAAATCCCTGCCGGACCCGAATCCACCGCAGAGAACGGGCCGCTGGATCGCGAATGGACAGGGTAAGTAAATCTGCCCCTATGAGTCAATTGGTAGTTGACTCATTGGAAATGTCAATGTGTTTCTGTTATTATGCAAGAGATTCTCAGGAACAGTTATCAGTAAAACATATCATAGATACACACACATACAATACAGTAATCTATGGACTGAATGATTAACATTTCTTACTTAAAGGTGTGGTTGGATTATTTTCTTTCACTAGAAATCTTCATCTATAAGATGGAGTCTTTGGGGAATATTTATCAAACGCCGGGGCTCGTGCTAGCCCCGCCGGTGCTTTTTCGCAGCACGATACATCAAGAGGCTGAAGTGGGGTACTGCGCAGCGTTTATTTCTATACCAGGCAAATAAATGCAGCCGGCAACTTATCACATGTGAAAAGTCTGCAACAGTAATGCCTGCACCTACCCACTCCCAGCTAGCCGTACCCTCCATACGGCCACCCCCCTACCCCTTCACTCCACAGTAACGTGAAGGTAGCGGAGATGGCTAAATAATTGCAAGTGCTAACAATAAGCTAGCATTTTGGATTATTTCAGGGCTTCTACTCCACTGACGTGACGCAGAGGTCCATAAAAATATGCCCCTTTGGGCTTGTCTTGCTGGCATTATCCAAGTGATTACCTGGTATATAGCTTTACTTCATTACAGGAGATTCCCTTGCTTCTGCTTTTCAGGATGCTTTCACACATTGCAGTTAAAAGTGCATTGCAATTAGTTTTTGGGTGGTTTTAAGTGCAGTTTTGTTAATTTAACAGGTGAAAGACATGAACTGAATGGGTGAGGAGGCAAGCGAAAAATAACTTTTCAAGAACTTCCTAACTCGTGATACGTGAGGAGATCAGCATACCCATCTTTGTAGCTTTCTCTCTTCCATTACACAGCGGCAAGCGGGATCAATGTTCCAGTAACAGTGTTTTCCGGTGGATGATGGCTGGTTCTGTATCCGGCTCTGACATTGTTAGCCGTTCTGCATTGGGTGCTCGTTGTGGTTGTGATCTAGGCTCCTGACTGGTTCCCTGGCTTGCGCATGGGGATGCTGGTGGTCTCTGAGGCGAGACCCTCTGTTCCGATCCTCTGTTCCATTCCTGAAGACCTTCCATTTTGAATTTCGCCAGTACTGGATCCATGAAGGTTTGATTTTGTCCATCTAGGTGTGTGACTTTGAACCTTGCAGGATATAGCAGTTGCTAGTGGAACTTCCACTTGCGCTTATACAGCTCCGAACATAATGGGCTAAAAGCTCTTTGTTGTCTTGTTGTCTCTGCTGAATAATCAGAAAAGAGAAGAACACTGAAGCTGTCTATCTTCAGACCACCCCGTCTCCTTCTTTTTGCCCATAATATTGCCTCCTTTTCTGAGTAATCCAGATATTTTGCAATGGATTGTCGTGGTGGTTCCTCTCTGCCCTGAGAGCTGGCAGAGGGGGAGCGGGGAGGCCGCGGCAGCCTAATTCTGTGTGCTCTTTTAACTTTGAAAGGGCCAGGTAAACCCAGTAGATTCAGCAGTGTGTCAGAGAATATTGTTGCCAATTGGTGCGCCGGTATCCACTCAAGCAGCCCGACCACACGGAGATTGTTACGCCTCGACCAATTCTCCAGGACATCTATTTTTCCGCTAGGTGTTCGTTATTTATTATATAAAGAGATGTATGGCTTGCTCAAGGTGATATATGGCTGCCTCTATTGGCGATATCTGGTAAGGGATTATCTGAAGTGCAGACTGGCACTGGCTAACAGGGCTCTCTCCCTTCCCTTGCTGTGGTGCTTCTGCCATTGTCTCCCTTTTTCCCTGCTCAGTCACTTGGACTAGGAAGTCTTTCACTGATGCTGCTGGGTATTGCTGCAAATGTCTGCGTTGAGCAGTTATGGTCTGTTGTGTGGTGCACTTCCCTGTGTCCTCCACTCCCCCTCTCCACGTAGGACTCGCATCTGCCTGCCGTCAGTCGTCCCGTTCCCCTGCCGTTACCAAAACCTCCACGACCTCCGCCTCATAATGTTTAGCTTCCCGGCTCTGGCTTTTCTATGCGCCGTGCGCATTTGTTTTGGCGGCAGGTTGCGGAGCTTTGGAAGTCAAAATCTGTCTCTTTAATGGCACACAGTCCAACAAGGCAGCAGATAACAGGCTGAAAATGTTTCTCTCAATGTCCCTAAATTAGAGACCAAAAGATTTTCTCCTTTTACTGAAAACTTAACCTTATTTAATTAAAATGCAGAAACTATGAGTCAATTGGTAGTTGACTCATTGGAAATGTCAATGTGTTTCTGTTATTATGCAAGAGATTCTAAGGAACGGTTATCAGTAAAACATATTATAGATAACCACACATACAATACAGTAATCTATGGACTGAATGATTAACATTTCTTACTTAAAGGTGTGGTTGGATTATTTTCTTTCACTAGAAATCTTCATCTATAAGATGGAGTCTTTGGGGAATATTTATCAAACTGCGGTGCTCGTGCTAGCCCCGCTGGTGCTTTTTTTCAGCGTGATACATCAAGAGGCTGAAGTGGGGTGCTGCGCAGCGTTTATTTCTATACCAGGCAAATAAATGCAGCCAGCAACTTATCACATGTGAAAAGTCTGCAACAGTAATGCCTGCACTGGCCCACTCCTGGCTAGCCGTACCCTCCATATGGCCACCCCCCTACCCCTTTACGCCCCACTGGCGTGAAGGTGGCGGAGGTGGCTAAATAACCGCAAGTGCTTACAATGAGCTAGCATTTTGGATTATTTCAGGGCTTCTACTCCACTGAAGTGACACAGAGGCCCTGAAAAATATGCCCCTTTGGGCTTGTCTCGCTGGCATTATCCAAGTGATTACCTGGTATATAGCTTTACTTCATTACAGGAGATTCAGCCTTGATCACATGCTGAGGTTACATTGGGTTTCCACTGCATCTGCTAAAACGCAATGTAACCTCAGCATTAAAAATGTATCAAAAAATGTGGTGCATCGCATCGTGCGAATGCGTCCCTTAGAGTTACAACTGCATTGCGATCAGATTTTAGGTGGTTTTAGGTGCGTTTTGTTAACAGGTGAAAGATATTTGTAGAACAGGTTCCTCTTCAAAATCAAATTCACCCATTCGGCTCAGATCTTTCACTTGTCAAATTAACAAAACTGCACATGAAACCTGTTTTAACTGCAATGTGTGACTGCACCCTGAGTATTTCTGATATTGATGACAGCTAACCCATGTGCAACATAGAATGCCACCTAATACAGATAATGGGGCAGATTTACTTACCCGACGAGGATTCAGGTCTGCCACGATTCACTAAGGTTGTGGGTCCAACTTCCTGCAGGTGTCAATTCTGCGGTGGGATCTGCTGGAGTTGTATGGTGCATTTTTTCACGCACGTGACTTGCAAAAGTAGAGCATGCTTAGATTTAAACAAGTGTTAAAAAACGCAATGTAAGTTCTGTGCGGCAAAAGCATGCGCAGAACACAAGCATGAAAAATGCACGTGTAGAAGGGGCCTAAAATAGCTTGCACAGGTATTAAAGAAGTGTCTGCGTCGCTATTGTGCCTTTTGTGGCGCAACTGCACTAGCCTTCATGCGACACAAATTAGGGAGCGTGCCATAGTGAGGTCTGACTGATTAGGGTGGAGTGCTGTATTTACCATGCAAATTGTGTTGCACGCCCTATTTTAAAGGTGCAACACAAAAAAGCTGGTGAACTCTTTCGGGCCAGTGTAGGGAAATGACGGATTCATGATTTCTGGCGCACGTTCTTAATGAATCGGTCGCACCCAGCATTATACACGGGCAGAGCACTTTTAGTGAAGTTTCTGACTTTCTAAGTAAATGTGCCCCAATGGCTAGAGCAATTAAGTGTTGTTACATTTCTTAACAGATTATTGTCTGGTACTCCTATTGTTCTTTAGTATTGTTCACTGTTCACTACCCCCAGTTTGTTGTTTACACCTCTGGCTGGGCCATGAGTATTTCCATCCCCTAGACCGATCAATTGCCTCAGGGTCACAGGAATGGTGACATTCAGCACTGATATCAATGTTCTGTGGTCATGTTGCCAAAAGTAATCCTTTTTCAGCTACAAATGTAAACAAGACAACGGAAGCGCAGTCTGTGTACTTTGACTAATGTGATTTCTTTGGAAAAAAGCAAAAATTTCAAAAGAATTACAACAGGTACTAAAGTAATATATAGTGAACTTCTACCTTTAACTGCTTGTGGAAAACAGTAATAGTATTTACCATATACTGTAAAGACCATGTGCACAAACTATAGCCAAAAACTTGCTGATTTATCACAAAGTTCCGAAACAGCAATTTAATCAGAAACGTATGGCCGCCTGCTCTGCCGCAGCTTTCAATCATATAGGAATCATATTATCATCAGGAATCACATTATCATTATAACTTACTTTAAGGGCCCCCTTGTCCAGAAAGAATCAAGGGGACAGGAGATCCAATGATAATCCAGCCCTTCCACACCTTGCTCCTCCTCCAGTCCCAGGAAGCCCAAGAACTTTTGCTTTGAAATTGGGGCGAATGCAGCCCATCCTTGGCTACCTGCAGGAGGATACATCATTCAGCTTGAGTCACTCAACCTTTTTGGCAAACTCTGTGTTGGCACCCATTCTATAGATTTTCCACCACAGCCCTAAGTATTAAACTCCCTTGTGGGGCCCAAAAAAGTATTAAAGAAGGATCAATTTAAACCACCTGTTTTCCTAGAATGCATCTTTAAATAAATAAAATCCTAAATATGCAAGGTAATAAACTGCCAAGTCTATAAAAATCTAAAAATAATCTCATACAGGGACGGATTCTCCCCTGCCTTCTATAAGGCATTCAGGGAAACACTGTCCCCATTTATGACACACATGTTCAACGCCATATCCCAACATTTGGCCTTTCACCCCCAATCCTTGGAGGCTAACATTAGTGTACTGTTGAAGCAGGACAAGGACCCCTTAGCACCGGCGAGCTACAGACCGATATCACTATTGAATGTAGACCTGAAGTTATACTCTAAGGTCCTGGCAGATCGCCTGGCCCCTCTCCTCCCAAAAATAGTCAACTCGGACCAGGTAGGCTTTGTGAGGGGTAGAGAGGCTAGGGATAACTTGATTAAGACGTTTACTCTCATGCAACAGGCTCAGAAGAGGTCTGTCCCCTCTTGCCTTTTATCGATTGATGCAGAAAAGGCCTTTGATAGGGTAAACTGGAGGTTTATGTTGTCCGCCCTTACACACCTGGGGCTGGGCCCGAAGTTTTTGGGGAGGGTTATGGCCTTATACAACCAGCCCACTGCTAGGGTCAGGGCTAATGGGTTTTTCTCTAAACCAATCCCCATTAGGAATGGAATGCGCCAAGGATGCCCCCTCTCACCCCTTTTATACGTGATAGCGATGGAACATCTGGCTACGGCCATCAGAAATAACCCGAACATACATGGCATACAAGTGGGTCAGCGTCAATACAAAATGGCGCTCTTTGCTGATGATCTCTTGCTCTATGTTTCTCAACCCAGGATTACACTCCCCTCCTTATTGAAGGAACTCGAGAGATATGGCCAATTGAGCAATTTCAAGATTAACTACTCTAAGTCAGAGATGCTCAACATATCTCTACCTCATACTGAAGCACAGTCCGTCAGGGACCACTACACTTTTTGCTGGCGGACGCAGTCCATTAAATATCTGGGGATTCAGGTACCAGTAGACCTCTCCAAGCTATACACATACAACTACCTACCATTGTTGGAGCGTACATTAAAAGACTTGGAAGGATACAATAGGAAACAGTTATCCTGGTTTGGGCAAATCAACGTCATAAAAATGGACATCCTACCCCACTTTCTCTATATTTTCCAGGGAATCCCAATTATGCCCCCCTCCTCATTCTTCCAATCAATCCGGTCGGCGCTCCTCCGATTCATATGGGACTCAACCCGCCAGCGGATCGGATGGCGGTTCCTGATTAGACCAAAATCAGCTGGGGGGGGGGGGTGCCAGACTCCAAGCTCTATCACCGGGCTGCCGTTCTAGTTCGTCTACTGGATTGGCACTACCACCTGTCCACTAAACAATGGGTCCGATTGGAACAGTATAGCTCCCCGATCCCCATCAAGGTGATACCGTGGGTACCTCCCCAACGTGTAGATATAGAGCCCCAGAAACTGTTCTTGGCATCAACACTGAAACTCTGGAGGGCCCTCACCCAGAACAAAATTCTGTCTCAACCATTAAGTCCACTCACGCCTCTATTCCGTAATCCCGACTTCCCACCGGCATTCTCCAGGACAGTGTTTCTAGGTCGGTATAGTCACGAAGACCTTCAACTGCATGACATTCTGGGAGAGGCCCCGATTCCATCACACCAAGAATAAGTGGGACTGGCAACCTCTGCTAACTTATCGTGGTTAGAGTTGACTCAACTGGAGTCATTCCTGAAGCGTCCGGGACCAGGGGTGTCTTTCAACAAACAACTTACCCCATTTGAATCCCTATTCAGGTTAGAAATTCCTCCGGAGCACTGCATCTCTCAAATATATCACCTCCTCCTGAAGGAATCGAACACCACTCCCTTGCCATATGTGGTGGGCTGGGAGAGGGACCTTAACATCCCACTGTCTGCAGAAGACTGGGATAAGGCATTTCTGTTTCCTCACAAGCTCTCGGTAGCCAGCTCATGTCAGGAACAAAACTTCAAAATCCTCACTAGATGGTATAGGGTCCCGACCCTCTTACAATCCATTTATCCTGCACTCCAGGACACATGCTGGAGATGTGGTAGAGACAAGGGCACTATGTTACACATCTGGTGGGCATGCAACGAAATTTCGCATTTCTGGAACCAGGTGTTTGATATCACGTCTGAATTCACAGGGCAGTCAGCCCCCAAAACACCCGAGATAGCTCTACTATCAATACTACCCGGGTCTATTGGAAGTCAAAAACGGAATCTCCTGAGATTTTCACTTATTGCTGCAAGGTCGGTAATACCCAGGAAATGGCGAACCAATACACCTCCCACAATCTCCGAATGGGCACAGGAAATGATACATATACATTGCATGGAGGAATCCATTGCAGACACATCGGGCATGGGAGAGAAATTCTTAAAGCTATGGCAACCTTGGATTGCATTCAGAGAAACCCAAAGATTCAAAGACATCCTAAGCCCAAAACCCAAAACAGACAAGCCTGTAAACCCAACGCTGTGGGGCAGATTTATCAATCAGTCTGAAAGTCAGAATATTTCCAGTTGCCCATGGCAACCAATCACAGCTCAGCTTTCATTTTACCAGTGCTCATGAATATTTTAAAGGGGAGCTGTGATTGGTTGCCATGGGCAACTAGAAATATTCTGACTTTCAGACTGCTTGATAAATCTGCCCCTGTGTGTCCCTATATTTTACCAGACTACACACTACTCCACCGAGAACCTTATCCACCTTCTTGGACCCCACACCCCTCTGTCTTTGTCTCATCCTTTGTTAATGGAATGAATGTATTTGTTTGTCTGTTACCATATACACCTGCCCAGAGGCCACATCAGAGCTACAATCAAATACACAAGGCTAGCAATAGGAATTACTCCAAGTAGAATAATCGGGTCAGACGGTACTCTCTTGAAAAAGCCCCCGCATGGTTGTTACCAATTTTAGTACATACGGGAGGTGGCAAGGATTCACCCATGAAAAATATATCACAGATCCATACAGAGATCCCGAGATGGATAAATCCTCATAAGCATCGTGTATGCAATAATCTTCATTAGAAGGATAGATTTATTGGATCTATAAGAAACATGTACCTCCTGACTAACAGGTGACAGAAAAGGCCGGGCAACCGCCGATTTTTTTTTTTCTCTCTTTTGATGTATACCTGCATTTCTTATATAATGTGTTATACATGTATTACTGAAAGTTTGTCTTGTTATCCTTGTTTGAAAATTAATAAACTGATTTAAATATAAAAATAATCTCATACATATCTTTATTGATGTCAATTAAATTTTCCTGTCCATTGCAAAAAAGTTTTGAGGTAGTACGAGCTCTGTGGGTCAAAAAATATTTTTCTCCCACTGCTAGGGGTATTTTAGTAGTAAAGGGAGGCCGCTAGGGGTATTTTAGTAGTAAAGGGAGGCCGCTAGGGGTATTTTAGTAGTAAAGGGAGGCCGCTAGGGGTATTTTAGTAGTAAAGGGAGGCCGCTGCTGGACATGTTATTAATAAGGGGAGGCAGCTGCTGGACATGTTATTAATAAGGGGAGGCCGCTGCTGGACATGTTATTACAAAATTAGGTTTTTCCTAAAGGTGACACAGCACCCGAGTTATGCTCGTTTTTTTGGCGAATTTTGACACACCTAGCTCAAAAGGTTGCCCATCACTGGGCTAGAGCAATTAAGTGTTGTTACATTTCTTAACAGATTATTGTCTGGTACTCCTATTGTTCTTTAGTATCGTTCACTGTTCATTACCCCCAGTTTGTTGTTTACACCTCTGGCTGGGCCATGAGTATTTCCATCCCCAAGACCGATCAATTGCCTCAGGGTCACAGGAATGGTGACATTCAGCACTGATATCAATGTTCTGTGGTCATGTTGCCAAAAGTAATCCTTTTTCAGCTACAAATGTAAACAAGACAACGGAAGCGCAGTCTGTGTACTTTGACTAATGTGATTTCTTTGGAAAAAAGCAAAAATTTCAAAAGAATTACAACAGGTACTAAAGTAATATATAGTGAACTTCTACCTTTAACTGCTTGTGGAAAACAGTAATAGTATTTACCATATACTGTAAAGACCATGTGCACAAACTATAGCCAAAAACTTGCTGATTTATCACAAAGTTCCGAAACAGCAATTTAATCAGAAACTTGAGGTAGTACGAGCTCTGTGGGTCAAAAAATATTTTTCTCCCACTTGACATATAAAGTCATTCACATCAGGGTTGTGTAGTCGGTAAGGTAAACCTAAGACTCCCCCATAGATGGGGCATGTTTAAGTGTTAAATTTACAGTAATAAGGCTTTGTCACCATTATGATACATGAACCAATTTATTTAGGTAGAACATAAAAAATATTATATTATTATAATAATAATATTATACGAATATTATTAATATTTCAATCTTGGAACTATAACTTTAGTACATTTTAATTATGCAAATTACTGCTGTTTAGTGTGTCTATGAATTTGTTCTTAGAAACAGTATTGCCATTTGCGGGCTTCCAGATAAATGTGGGCAAGAGCGAGGTGCTAGACCTCCTTAACAGACAGGATGTACTGTGAGGGAGTTGCCCCGATATGCCCTTCAAAGTGGTGACCACCTCTCTTACAAATCTAAGAGTTTGCATAGGCCGTACACCCGACACCATTTACACATTGAATTACCCACCCCTTATAAACAAGATGCTAGAAGAGCTATCTCGCTGGCACCAGCTTCCCCTCACAATGATGGGAAGGTGCCACTTAATAAAAATGATCTCATTCCCCAAACTGCTATATCCCTTACAGACAATACCAGTACTCCTAAAACACAAAGACATGGAGAGTATGATAAAAGCTTTCCAGCACTTCATATGGCATGGCCAGAGATCACGAGTGGCAGCAAAAAAGCTGATGCTATATAAGGAGGAGGGAGGTGTGAATCTGCCCAATATTAATGGGTACAATTTAGCTTGCCTACTGCAACATGTCATAGACTGGCTCCATAACAAAGCTAGCTACTCTAACACTGAAATAGAAAAAGAATTAGCGGCGCCGCATGACTTACTTTCCCTTATGCACACTAGTTATTCCAAATGGCCCAATAGCGAAACAATCCATCCTCTTCCGGGACACACTGGTAACATGGAAGGAAGTGAAAAAAGTTGCACAACCTCCCTTTTCTGATATCAAAACACATACCTTTATGGTCTCACAGGGACGTTAAACCAGGCACCGAAAGTAGACTGTTCCGCTCGTGGAAGGAAAATGGGATTAGGACAATATGAGACCTGTTACATGAAACAGACCCACGCTGGCTCACGGAACAAGAGCTCCAAAATAAACACTTATTGATGGGATGTGTGACCTTCACTTACCACCAGATCCACAATTTTATAAAGTCAAGGGTGGTGGACATCGGAAAGGAAGCCCTAGAAACCTCTTTTACTTCCATGTTAGGCACAGAGCAGAGTGCCCGGAACATATCAACATTATACAGGGACCTAAAACAACAAATGTTAAAAACCACTGTGACACAGATAGGGAAAGGCTGGGTTCATAGATTTGACGACCAGGAGGTGGCAGAAAAACTACTGAGAGGGTGGAAACATATTAGGAAAAATGTGTAGTCTGTGAACAATGGAAGGAAACGTATTTCAGAATACTACATCACACGTATTACGGTTTTGACCTGCCAAAAACACCCACAAGACCAGACAGAATTACGGAATGTCCCAAATGCTCAACTCCCAGCACCGACCTGTGGCATGGCATATGGGAATGCGAACACACGCAGTCATTCTGGAAAATGGTAAGGGATCACATAACAACACACTGGTCTGTCACCTTGCCGTTGACCCTCTAATATTGATATTTCATGATGAGGAAAACAAGGAAATCCAGGGAGACATGAGAGCGGACATACATGCCTTTCTTTTGGTGACCAAACGTAGTATAATGAGACACTGGATACATATCTCAACACCTACCATGAAAGAAATAACTACACAAATGAGATATTTAATTAGACAAGACAGACTAGAGAGTTTAGGACACAAAGAAAAACAAATAAAAGGCTTTTTCAGAAAATGGAGGAAGTTTATTATATCACATATGTCTAGAACAGAAATTGTGGAGCTGGTGACCCCCTTCTGCTACACGCAGTGGTACAATCGGGAAGAACTGAAAGGGACAATGGGGAACTTAAAATTACACACCAACTACTCGCCCCTAGCACCGGGATAGAACCCTTCCCAAACCCTGCTCACTGCAATGTACGATAAGCACGTTGGAAATAATGAAGTATGCTACCATACAACGAAACTCAAACTGCTTGTACAATGTACTTTCAATGTTATATAAACAAAAAATGTTTTCTTTTCTCCGGAAATGCAATATGTCAGAACAATGAGCATGTTTGTAAACCATACACAATGTCTTATTGTCCTGTATGTTTAATACTGTCTCCTTTTTTTTGGAAAATTAAATAAAATTTTGTTTCAGAAACAGTATTGCCTCCACCAGACTCTCCCTTATAGATGACCTGAAGTCTGACCTAATTATTTTAAGACTAAAGAGTAGCCTCTTTACACATACTTGGGTTGGTGGCAATGCAGTAACCACACAGGCAACATATCCCGTGTTCTTGCCTCAAGAACAGTCAGTTTTGATGAATAGTTGAACTTCTATATCAGGCTATTCTCTGGGTGCTCACGAAGTTGCTAGATAACATAACTGCTTAGCTTTTATACCTATTGGACTTTTTCATGTGTGTTTCAATATTTATGTATTTCGTAGCTCCCAACATTTCTGGATGTGTGTTTCAATATTTATGTATTTCGTAGCTCCCAACATTTCTGGAATCTTTATTGATGTCAATTAAATTTTCCTGTCCATTGCAAAAAAGTCTTGAGGTAGTACGAGCTCTGTGGGTCAAAAAATATTTTTCTCCCACTTGACATATAAAGTCATTCACATCAGGGTTGTGTAGTCGGTAAGGTAAACCTAAGACTCCCCCCTAGATGGGCAGTTTCAGTGTTTACATTTTACAGTATACGGCCTTTGTCACCATTATGATACATTACCCAATTTTTTTTAGGTAGAACATAAAAAATATTATATTATTATAATCATATATTATTACATTTATTAATATTTCAATCTTGGAACTATAAACTTTGTACATTTTAATTAGCAAATTCTGCTGGTTTAGTGTGTCTATGACTTTGTTCTTAAAACAGTATTGCCATTGGCGGCTTCCAGATAAATTGGGGCAAGAGCGAGGTGCTAACCTCTTAACAGACAGAGGATTACTGTAAGGGAGTTGCCCCTATATGCCTCAAAGGGTGACCACCCTCTTCAAATCTAAGAGTTTGCATAGGCCGTACACCCGGCACCATTTATACATTGAATTACCCACCCCTTATAAACAAGAATTCTAGAGGAGCTATCGCGCTGGCACCAGCTTCCCATCACATGATGTGAAGGTGCACTTAATAAAAATGATCTCATCCCAAACTTCTATATCCTTACAGACATAACAGTACTCCTAAACACAAGACGTGAGATCCTGATGAAGCTTTTCTCAGCACTTCATATGGGCGTGGCCAGGATCACAATTGCAGCAAAAAGCTGATGCTATATAAGAGGAGGGAAGGTGTGAATGTGCCCAATATAATGGGTACCATTAGCTTGCTACTTCGACATGTCATAATGCTCCATAACAGCTAGCTACTCTAACCCTGAAATAGAACACGAATTAGCGGCCCCGCATGTACTTACTTTCCCTATGCACACTGTTATTCAAAATGCCGCAATAGCGAAACAATCATCCTCCTCCCTCCAGACACACTGTTAACTGGAAGGAAGTTAGAAAGTTGCACGAGCTCCCTTTTCTGCTATCAAACACATACCGTATGTCTCATAGGACTTTAAACCTCCACCGCAAAGTAGACTGTTCAGCTCGTGGCAGGAAAATGGGATTAGGACAATATGAGACCTGTTACACAAAACGAACCCAACGCTGGCTCACACGGAACAAGAGCTCCAAAAAAATACTCATCTGACGGGATGTGTGACCTTCACTTTACCACCAATCCACAATTTTTATATATCCAGGGTGTGGACATCAGAAAAGGAAGCCCTAGAAAACCTCCTTACTTCCATGTTGGCACATGCATATTGCCCGGACCAATGAACATCTATATAGGGACCTAAAACAACAAATGTTAAAACCACGTGACACAGGTAGGGGAAAGGCCTGTTTTTAGCCTTTGATGACGACCAGGATTTTGCAGAAAAACTACTAAGAGGTTGGAAACTATTAGGCAAAATGTGTAGTCTGTGAGCAATGGAGGGAAACGTATTTCAGAATACTACATACGCGTAACGGTTTGACCTGCTAAAACACCCACAAGACCAGACAGATTATACGGAACGTCCCAAAGTTGCTCAACTCCCCGTCACGACTGTGGCCTGGCATATGGGAATGCGAACACACGTCCCTTCTCACTTGCAATGGTACGATAAGCACGTTGAAATCATGAATTTGCTACCCAAACACAACGAAACTCAAACGCTTGGCACAGTACTTCAATGTTATGTAACATAAAATGTTTTCTTTCTCCGGAATGCAATAGGTCAGAACCATGAGCATGTTTTGTAACCATATACAATGTCCTTATTGTCCTGTATGTTTAATACTGTCTCCTTTTTGTTGGAAAAATCAATAACATTTTGTTACAGAAAACAGTATTGGCCTCCACCAGACTCTCCCTTATAGATGACGCTGAAATTCTGACCTAATTATTTTAAAGGACTAAACGTAGCCTCTTTACACATACTTGGGTTGGTGGCAATGCAGTCACCACACAGGCAACATATTCCCGTTTTCTTGCCATCAAGAACAGTCAGTTTTTGATGAATAGTTGAACTTTATATCAGGCTATCTATGGGTGCTCCGAAGTGTTTTCACATCATCAATTCTGCAACGTCCAGCATTGCTAGTTTAACTAACTGCTTAGCTTTTTATACCTAGTGGACTTTTTCGTGTGTGTTTCAATATTTATGTATTTCGTAGCTGCCCACCATTCTGAATCTTTATTGATGTCAAGTAAATTTCCTGTCCATTGCAAAAAAGTCTTGAGGTGGACGAGCTCCTGTGGGTACAAAAAATATTTTTCTCCCTTGACTTAAATCATTTCACAATCAGGGTTGTGTAGTCGTAAGGTAAACTAAGATCCCCCATAGATGGGGCATGTTTAAGTGTCATTTACATAATAAGCTTTGTCACCATTATGAACATGAAACCAATTTATTAGGTAGAACATAAAATTTCTTATATAATAATAATTATATACTAATATTTTAATATTTCAATCTGGAACTTTAACTTTAGTACATTTTAATTATGCAAATTACTCGCTGTTTAGTGTGTCTAGATTCTGGTTCTTATAAACATATTGCCATTTGCGGCTCATATAATGTGGGCAAGAGCCGATGTGCCTAGACCTCCTTAACAGACAAGGGAATGTTACTGTGAGGGAGTTTCCACCGATATGGCCCTTCAAGTGGTGACCACCTCTCTTACAATCTAATAGTTTGCAATAGGGCCTTACACCCGACAACCATTTACACATTGAATTCTTACGACCCACCCCTTATAAACAAGATGCTATAAAGAGCGATCTCGCTGGCACCAGCTTTCCCCTCACAATGTGGAAGGTGCCACTTTAATAAAAATGATCTCATTCCCCAAACTGCTAGATCCCTTACAGACAATACCATTCTCCTAAAACACAAAGAGGCGGAGAGCCTGGATGACAGGCGTCAGCACTTCATATGGTGTGGCCATAGCTCCAGAATTGCAGCAAAAAAGCTGATGCTATTCAAGGAGGAGGGAGGTTTGATGTGCCCAATATTAATGGGTTCACAATTTAGCTGCCTACTGCGACAGTCTAAACTGGCTCCATAACAAAGCTATCTACCTAACACGAAATAGAAAAAAGAATTAGCGGCGCCGGCATGACTTACTTTCCCTTATGCACACTAGTTATTCAAAATGGCCGCCATAGCGAACATCATCCTCCTCCAGTACACACCTGTTAACATGGAAGGAAGTTAGAAAGTTGCACTAGCTCCCTTTTCTGCTATCAAAACACATACCTTTATGGTCTCCTAAGGGACTCTACATGCACACCGAAAGTAGACTGTTCAGCTCGCTGAAGGAAAATGGATTAGGACAATCTGAGACCTGTTACATACACAAAACAGACCCACGCTGGCTCACGGAACACGAGCTCCAAAAAAATACTCATTGACGGATGTGTGAACTTCACTTACCACCAGATCCACATTTTATATAGTCAAGGATGGTGGACATCAGAAAGGAAGCCCTAAAACCTCCTTTACTTTTCCAGTTATGATGCACAGAGCCGAGTGCCCCTGACCATATGAACATTATATCAGGGACCTAAAAAACAAATGTTTTAGAAACCACTGTGACCACAGGTAGGGAAAGGCTGGTTTGTAGATTTGACACCATTGTGCAAGAAATACTACTAAGAGGGGGAAACCTATTAGGAAAATGGTGTGTCTGTGAGCAATGGAGGGAAAACGTATTTCATAATACTACATCACGCGTATTACGGTTTTGACCTGCTAAAACAAAAACACCCAGCAAGCCAGACAGAATTACGGAATTTCCCAAATCCACTCCCGCACCGACCTGTGGCATGGCATATGGGAAAGCGAACACACGTACCTGCTGCTCACTGCAATGTCCGAGAAGCACGTGGAAATCATTGAATTAATGCTAACCACACAACGAAACTCAAACTGCTTGCACAATGTACTTTCATGTTATGTAAACATAAATGTTTTCTTTTCTCCTGAATGCAATATGTCATAACAATGAGGCATGTTTTTAAACTACACAATGTCTTATTGTCCGGTATGTTTCATACTTTCTCCTTTGTTGAAATTACATAAAATTTTTGTTACAGAAAACAGTATTGCCTCACCCAGACTCCCCCTTATAGATGACCTGAAGTCTGACCTAATTATTTTAGACTACGAGTAGCCTCTTTAACACATACTTGGTGGTGGCAATGCAGTAACCACATGGGCAACATATCCCGTGTTCTTGCCTCAAGAACAGTCAATTTTGATGAATAGTTGAACTTCTATATCAGGCTATTCTCTGGGTGCTCACGAAGTGTTTCACATCACAATGCTGCACAGTCCAGCATTGCTAGATAACATCACTGCTTAGCTTTTATACCTATTGGACTTTTTCGTGTTTCAATATTTATGTATTTCGTACCTTCCAACATTTCTGGAAGGGAAAGAGGGACAAAATGGTGGCACGCGTAGCGGGCAGCGACGATTTGCCTTTAGCCACACCCCAATCATGCCCTGGCCATGCCCCAAATTTTTACCATAATATCTTAATAATAATCATTGTCTCAATAATAATATTAAATAAATTTATACCAGGGGTGGGATTTGAACCCAGAACCTGCACAGACCATGTGCCAGTGGTTCGTTAGTTAATGGTTATCAGTTAGTAGATTTTTTGTAACTAAGAGCTGTTAACTGTTACTGTCACACTGTGACACAGACTTAATGCACTGGTATATAGATAGAGGGATCTTCTCAGAGATTATTATTGTAATTATTGAGACCATTATTATAGCAGCTGCTACCGCCCCTTGGGGAAAGAGGGACTCGATGTCGGACACACAGCACCTTGACACTGGAGCAGGACCTGGTGTTCTACTGTGCTGAGGAAGATGCTGCCGGTAAGTTCCAATAAATATCTCCCCTCTATTTTGGCGGAGATAGAGGGGTGGTTAATGTGTCCAGCAGGTAGCTAAGAAGGAAGAGACGGAGACAACTACACAGGGGAGAGGGACAAGAGAAACACTGCCCCACATTTATGAAAAACAGAGCAAACTACGCCTCTTTTCCACCATTTTGCAACATGTTATAAAAAGTGAGCAAAAATACAGACCACAAAATGGTGGCAAAGAAAACATCAGCTCATTCCGCAAAAAATGACACCTCACACAGCTCCGTACACTGAAGTATGACATGAGCCCTCTCCATGCACTTACACCTGACTTGCTCCGTAATATTACGGAGCGTATTGGGAAGAGATTAAAACAGTAGTTGCAAAAAGTCACAAACAGTTCCAAGCTCTTTTCTACGCCTGGTCAGGGGAAGCCGTAGATTTGCGCCAAAATTGAAAAAGGCTGCTTGATTAGAATTTCTAGCTGCTCTCAATGTCAGTTTAGCTGCCTCCTCACACACAAGCGGTGCTAGGCATGTCTTCTAGTATACTGACAACATTGACATTTTATTTTCTTAAAACATTTTTTTTTACTATTGCTTTCTTTTTATTTATGTTATGTTATAATTTCAAGTACTTTCCCAAGCCCACTTTTGGCAGGAAAACTGCCCTGTTGTTAGCACCATTTTTCAGCCCTCTAGCCCTTATTACCCCTTTTTTACAGCCATATTTGGGTGTTAAAATTTAGGTCTCCATTTATTTCAGTGGAGTTCTTGTTCGGGTTCAAGTTTGTCTCAAAGTCCAGGTCCCAAACCAAATTTTTCCGCAATATTCAGATAAATTTGTCAAACCTGAATTTTCCCCATAATGAGTCCCACTGAAACTATTAGTAACAGAAGGGAAAAAACTGAATTCTAGCCCTTAGACTTTCACTCTTGCAATGCAGTTCATGTCAGAGTGCAGTGTGCGATAAACAGATGCTTTTCACTGCATTTTTGGTCAGTTTAGCGATTTTGTGTTCTTCACACACTTTTTTTGTGTTTCTATGCATTTTCAACACATCGGGCGACATGTATCACTCCTATTGCTTTCTTTTTCTTTTTTGTGCAACTTTTTGTTAGATTTTTCACAGTTTGAGACTTTTAGGTGCAGACTGAAGCAGCGTACCAAAGTGAGCTCTCTGTAAGATTTAATGCAGTGTGCTGGATTTATCTTTGCACTCCAGATGTTTGTTCAACTTGTGAGACTTTTGGTCTCTGAAATTGTTCTATTCTTGCACTTAATAAGTCCAAAAACAGAGCATGCTAGACCCAGACTTACTTTTGGGAGCTACTATTTGGGCGCACACCACAAAAAGTTGCATAAGTGAGACTAAACAGGCAACTCATCACAAAGGAAAAAAACTTAAGATAAATTGCAATGATCAAGTAGGACAACTTTAGGAAACTTGAAAAGGTGGCAGCCGAAAAACTACGAAACATGTGCCCCATCATGTACAATGTAAGTATCGCCAATATCTTACTCTGCGTAAAAATTGGAGTAAGTGTATTTGACAGGGGGTGATGTGCCAAAAAATCTGGACACCGGGTCGGTTGAAGGTTCCAAACACAGGAGTTTATTTTCTCACATAAGAGAGACAAGCAAGCAATACAGTATAATGGTTGCCTGCCCGCAATGTAGCAATACTCGTTATCTACCCAGACAGGCCGCTCCCTGTGATGTCATTGGGGAGTTACAACCCATATCAATGACATTATATACAACTCTATCGCAGTATATGGCAGGAACAATGAGAACCCCCAAGTTAACAAACCCTAGGGAGTCTACACATTTTTAAAAGTTGAAAAGAATAAAAACTACATTTAAAACCCCTTAAAGTTAAAATTATCCATCCCCCTTTTCCTAGAACTGATTTAAAAATCTAAAATAAAAAATCATAATAACATGTTAGGTATTGCCGCGTTTCAGAAGTTGTGATCTGTCAATAAAAGTGTTTATTCCTGGAAGTTGTAATGGAAAATATGTTTTTCAATAAATAAACAATATAAATAAAAAGTAATCAAAAGGACGTATAGTCTGAATTTTTTTTTTAAATGAAAACATCATGTCCTGCAAAAAATTGCACTTTACCCAGCTTCAGAAAATGGTGAAACTAAGAAATTTTCTTTGGTACAAAAGGTTTTAATTTTTTTTATCATCTATTAAAACCTTATAAAAGCTTTATAAAACTGGTTTTCATGATTGTACCAACCCAGAGAATAAAAGGGAGGTGCCATTTAGAGTGCACAGTGAAAAGTAATAAAAAAACGTATAAACAAAAAACTTGCACAAACACTATTTTTTTTGTCAATTTGTCCACATTTGGAAGTTTTTCCTGCTTCCCAGTACACGGCATGGAATATTAAATACTGCCACTAGGAAGCACTTATGCAGAAAAAGAACCCTCATACAACTCCATAGATGGAAAAATATGAAAAGTTATGGATTTTTAAATGAAATGAGCAAAAAATGGAAATGCAAAACTAAAACAAGACATCACTCGGAAGGTTTTTGTAATGAAAATGTGTTAGAAATCTGGGGAAAAGAAAAGTAGCAAACATGCCTTGCACAAATGAATTTTTTTCTGTAAAGGAGGTGTGGGGAAGGACATGCCCTCCTATGAAAATGTAATTGGCTGCTTGCTTTGTCACATTAAGGGATTGCTGCAGTATAAAAGTAGCCAGCCCATTGAAAGTCAAGAAGAAATTCCAAAGGTGGTCATCTTGATCCTTCTATACCGTTCAGCTTCTTATCTGAGTGAGTAGAACAAACAGTTTTGATGGGATTTACAATGTCATTTCTTGGTTAATCATTCTGTGACAGATTAAGGCATTTTGTGCATAGCTGAGTTAATTAATTGATTCTACAACTACAGTTACTCTGTTCTTTAAGACATGTTTGTATAGAGGCTTGTTTTTTGTGAGACAACCTATATATTTAGTTCAGGTTACCATCTAAAATACCATATAATTTATTTAAAAGCTGTGTGCTGGTACTTGGCAGATTTATAAAAACAGTTTAATATCTCACAACATATTTATTATTTATTAAGTGACTGCACCTTGTTATTATAATGATCAATAGACATAAGCCCCACTTAAGGGGACCCTGCCAACAGATTTTTAACATTACACTACTAGTGCCCTCATGTAAGGTATGAAATTCCCCATCTAGAATAACGGGACAAAATCATGTCCTTTGCCCTACTGCTAATCCTATACCTCCCAACTTTTGGTGCGAGTGAAAGAGGGACAAAAAGTCCCTCCCCCTTTTAAATAAACAATGCCCTCTGACCCACCCACAAGCATAATAATAATCTTTATTTATATAGTGTCATTAAATTCTGCACAGTACAAACAGTCAAACGGAACAATAGGAGTGAGGGGCCTGCTCAGCATAGTGTAATATCGACCTGTCCTCTATCCTCCCTCATATTGTGGCCTCCTGTCCTAAAGCCTCCTCTACCTGTGGCCTCCTGTCTTCCAGCCTCCTCCTTTTCTCCAGCCTTCTCCTGTAGCATCCTGTCCTTAGGCCTTTTCCTGTAGCCTCCTGTCCTTTAGCTTCCTCCTGTAATCTCCCTTTTCTCCAGCCACCTCTTGTAGCCTCTTTTCCTCCAGCATCCTCCTGTAGTCTCCTTTTCCTCAAGCCTCCTCCTGTAGCTTCATACCCTCCAGCCTCCTCAAATTGTGGCCTCCTGTCCTCCAGACTCCTCCGGTCCTTCACCATCTTTTACCTGTGGCCTCCTGTCTTCTAGCCTCCTTCTGTGGCCTCCTGTCCTCCAGCCTCCTCCTGTAGCCTCCTGTCCTCTAGCCTCCGCCTGTCCTCCAGCCTCCTCCTGTGGCCACCTATCCTCCTCCTGTCCTCCTCATATTGTGTCCTCCTGTCCTCTATCCTTCCTCTTATTGTGGCATCCTGTCCTCCAGCCACTTCCTGCCCTCCAGTCTTCTCATACTGTGGCTCTCTGTCATCCAGACTCCTCATATTGTGGCATTCTGTCCTCCAGCCTCCTCATATTTTGGCTTCCTGTCCTCCAGCCTCTTCTACCTTTGGCTTCCTGTCTTCTAGCCTCCTTCTGTTTCCTCCTGTCCCTCAGCCTCCTCCTTTGGCCTCCTGTCCTCCACCCACCTCTTATTGTGGCCCTTTTGTCCTCCAGCCTCCTCCTGTGGACTCCTATCCTCAAGCCTCCTCATATTGTGGCCTCCTGTCCTCTATCCTTCCTCTTATTGTGGCATCCTGTCCTCCACCCACTTCCTGAAGCTTCCTGCCCTCCAGTTCCCTCATATTATGGCCCCTGTCCTCCAGACTCCTCATATTGTGGCCTCCTGTCCTCCATCCTCCTCATAGTGTGGCTTCCTGTCCTCCAGCCTCCTCTACCTGTGGCTTTCCTGACCTCCAGCCTCCTCCCATGGCCCCCTTACCTCCAGCCTCCGCGTATTGTGGCCTTACTGTCCTCCATCCTTCTTCTTATTGTGGCCTCCTGTTCTCCAGCCTCCTCCTGTCTTCCCTCATATTATGGCCTTTTGTCCTCCAGCCTCCTTCTGTGACCCCCTGTCCTCCAGCCTCCTCTTATTGTCCATTGTTCATCCTCTCATGACTCCTTCAGCAATTACACCGTTATCTTCTACTGTAATGCCATGCGTCTTGTGTGAAATACTAGAGACTTCTTTTTTTATAGGCTATAGAAATATTACAAAAATAGCTATTCATCTGTAGGTTAATCATTCTCTTTCTATTTAAATACAGTCTCAGCAGACACTGCATTTAAGAAACGAAAATGCTAAAAAATCTTATCAGAAACCCATGTGGAGAAGGTAAATTATTCAAGAACCCCCTACTTCTATATCTTAGTACATGTAATTTTTGTTTCATTCCTTCCCGGGGAAATAAGTTCTATTTCTTTACTACTGGTTAATCTTTATTGGTTCATTATTTGTAATGTTCTCCTGCCAATGGGACATTCAGGCACTGACATATATTAAAAAGATACTACAATAAATAGATGGGAAAAAAACTTTATTACTGCACTTACAACATAACTTATAGACTAAGAATATATACATTCGTATATATACAGGCGGCTCCATACTTAAGAACACTCGACTTAAAGACATCCCCTAGTTAAAGACGGACCTCTCTACCCACTGTGCTCTCTGGATGCTTTACTATAGTCCCAGACTGCAATGATCAGCTGTAAAATGTCTGTAAGGAAGTTTTATTGATAATCCTTGGTTCCATTACAGCAAAAAAATTTGAAACTCCAATTGTCACTGGGGCAAAACAAATATTTGTCTGAAGTTACAATTATAAAATACACAGTTTTGACTTACATACAAATTCAACTTAAGAACAAACCTATGGAACTTATCTTGTACGTACACCAGGGACTGCCTGTATATATGATAAAGATAAAAATGGCAGTACTTCAAGATTCCATCCAAAATTGTGTACTTTTATTCAAGTGACCACTGCCTAGCTACTAGCAGAATAAACATTCACAATTTCGGGTGGAATCTTGGAGTACTGCCATTGTTATGTTATTCAATGGATGGACTAAGTCTGGGTCTGTGCTGCTTTCTTTTTTATATGTATTTTAAAGAAAACTTAGAGACTCATACAGTTTCAGTATTTTTGTTCTGATTTGAGTAATTTTTGTATTTTGAAAATTGGAATTCTATTCTGCAGTTCAAGATACATTAAGTATAAGTAATTTTAATTATGCCTTTGGTTTTGGACAGTTGGAATCAATCTCTCCCTATGTCAAGGACAGGATTAAATGTATGTGCTATACATACAACCAGCTTGGCAAACAGTAACTAGGCAGTTTCATGGCAATACTCTGCATAACTAAGCATATGCTAAATAGTTGCAAATCAAACTTATGTACAGTACATTGGAGCCAGGTTGGTGAGATATGGAGCCTAAAATTTAAAGGTTGAAAGCATTGTTACCCTTTTGTTTGTCAGTATATATATATATATATATATATATATATATATATATATATACAGGCGGTCCCCTACTTAAGGACACCCGACTTACGGACAACCCATAGTTACAGACAGACCCCTCTGACCTCTGAAGCTCTCTGGATGCTTTACTATAGTCCCAGATTACAATAATCAGCTGTAAGGTGTCTGTAATGAAACTTTATTGATAATCCTTGGTCTCATTACAGCAAAAAATGTTTTAACTCCAATTGTCACTGGGCCAAATTTTTTTTTGTCTGGATCTACAATTATTAAATATACAGTTTCGACTTACATACAAATTCAACTTAAGAACAAACCTCCGGACCCTATCTTGTACGTAACCCGAGGACTGCGTGTATATATATACACATGAGGATACTTGTGGGGTCATTGAAGCATAAAAGGGCTTTTACTGTCCTTGTTGTGACAAGAAAAACCATATTGCTAGATACAAGAGTGCTTAGTAAGATGACTAACAAATCCATATTCAGCTTCTAGGCCCACTTTTTTGGGGTAAGCTGTGCTCTACATGCTTTGATGCTATGTATTTTATATTGCGTATTCTCTGGTATAGAGGGGCTGGATCATTGGCAAGATATTCATAATGGAGGAGACGGATGGAAAGTGGAGAATGATGTTGGAATCCCGAAGTATCCATATCACATGAAGTATTTTGCTGCCTCTTTTCAGTAAGTGTTTGACATAAATATAGAAGACATCACTATTATTGTAAAGACTGAAGACTATGGGCTATATCTGTTAAACTAGCTGGGGCAGTTTTCTGTCTAACTTTGCACTAGAAAGAACGTATTTGGAGCGTGCAAATGTATTTAAGAAGTGTCTGTGGTAGTTTTGTGTTGCGGCTGCACTGTGTCCAACAAAACAGAAAAAAATGTGCACCTAGAGGGTGATCCAGATAATTAAAGACCATGCGCCAGTATTCATCTGGTGTATCCTGCACAATCATGAAGCAAACTGCCTTTGATAAATCTGGCCCTATACTGTATGTGATTACTGTCACTGATGTTATTGGCATAGAGTCTCATGCAAAGCAAGTGTACATATATATTACAATACTACAGGGGTATTGTTGACTGTGAACTGTGAATCGGTTATGTCATTATAGGTCATAAAGATGCCCAGATCTTGACCATGGATCCATACACTAACATATTGGGAAATCAATGTGTACAAATATTTCACATACATTATCTTCCGTTTCAGGCAATGCTGTAAAACCCAAGTGATTGATCTCCTTATGCAAGGATATAGCGAGGAAGAGCTGGACACTCAACCCAACATTATGATCAGTGACTGGTAAGATTATTTGTTTCTGGGGAAGCTGTGTGGCAGTGATTATGGTAGTCACATCATTTTAACTCTTATAGACATTTGTCCCCCATTTGTCGCACTATACAAGTGCTTTGTTTTGTTTTCAAAGGGACAGTTTTAAAAGGACAGCCCCCTATTGTTTCTTGGAGTTAGAGTCACTTAAAGAATGTTATCTTATCAGCCGACTGTGGTGAAAAGCTGGGTGCCTTATGGAATTTAATGGCTGTCACATATCATTGAACTTTTGGTTGCAGGTATGCTACACGGAATGACTCTGGAAGTTCATATGAGCTGCAGGTGCAGCTGTTGTCCGATTGCCATAATCTCATCAGTGAATTCAACATCACTTACATGGCTATCCCAGAGAGCGATTTTAGCTTTAACCAGGTAAGACCAGTTCTGACTATAGATATAGTCGTACCATCCACATAAGTTAGTACCTTAATATATAATTCTACCAAAAGGGGCTCAATGCTCATTGCAACTGAAAAAGGGGTAAAAAGAGGACTATGGGTGTATTCTGATATTGGTTATTACAGGGGCAAAAAAATTGAAAATGACAATATACTAATGTATACTGTCACCAACCCATGGTGCCCAAGACTATCAGCATTTTACAGATGCAATCCCCCAATTAATGTATTGCCCTGCAGACCCACATTAATGAAATTCTCTGCAGCCCCATTATAGAAATTCCCCAAAATAAACTTACATACTCACTTTGCAGCACTCCCCGATGCTTCCCGTGGATCCTCTTCCCTCATAGCAGAGCGCCCATGCGCTCTGCCCTCCAACTCACACTATGATGTGGTAATATCGACACTGATGGGGCCATAGTGTGCACCGCTGGGCAGATCCCATACACGTGTCTCTGCCCTCTCTGCTATGAGGGAAGAAAAGAAGGAAGAGGAGCCGCAGAGTATGTAAGTTTACTTATTTTATACACTAGTGTATAAGCCGAGGTGGAGTTTTTCAGCAAATTTTTTGCTATTCAGTTTAGAAAAATAAACAGCTGAGCTGAGAGAAGACCTCATTACAAAGTACAAATACCTGAACGGACAGTCCAAGGATCTCTCCAAAGATCTTTTTATACCTAGGCCTGTGACCAGGACAAGGGGCCTACAGGAGAGGCGATTCTACCATAGCCATAGACAAAGGTTCTTTACTGTACGAGCAGTGAGACTATGGAACTCTCTGTCGCAGGAGGTTGTTATGGCGGACTCTATGTACATGTTCAAAAGAGGCCTGGATACCTTTCTGGAGAGAAAAAATATCACGGGTTATGGGGATAAAAGATTTGTTTATATAAGTCAGTAAAAAGACACAGGTCCATCGAGTTCAACCTTTAACCCCTTAACGCTCTGCACCTTAGGTCTACGGCGAGAAGGTGCAGGGAATGTATGAAGAAGGCTCACGGGCTGAGTCCTCTTCATACAAGGGTGGGGGTTGTTGCATATTGCAGCAAACCCCCACCGCTAATAACCGCGGTCGGTGCTTGCACCGCCGATCGCGGCTATTAACCCTTTCATTGCCGCCGGCAAAAAATGGAATAAAAAATGATCAAAATGTCGCACAGACCTTAAAATGGTAGCAATGAAAATGTCAGCTAATTTCGCAAAAAATGACACCTCACACAACTCCGTACCCCAAAGTATGAAAAAGTTATTAGCATCAGAAGATGGCAAAAAATGTTTTTCTTTTTTATACACATTCGTTTAATTTTTGAAAATGTATTAAAACACAATAAAACCTATATAAATTTGGTATCAACGCTATCGCAGCGAACCAAAGAATAAAGCTGAGGTGTTATTTTGAGTGGACAGTCAATGTCGTAAAAACTGAGCCCACAGGAACGTGACACACGTGCGTTTTTTAAAAACATTTTTCCACATTTTTTTTCAGCTTCGCAGTACACGGCATGTTAAAATAAATAACATTATGGGAAAGTAAAATTTGTTAAGCACAAAATAAGACCTCACACAGGTCTGTACACGTAAAAATGAAAAAGTTATGGATTTTTGAAGGTGGAGAGCGAGGAATGAGCGATAAAACCCTGCGTCCTTAAGGGGTTAAGAATTATACTATGAAAAAAAATGAAAATGGCTGTTCCTTTACTTATAGCAGATCTGCACATTTACCACCACTCTGGGGCTGCTTTGTTGTCATTGATATATGGATAGATTTTCTTATCATTAATTTACTTACTTTCCTGCAGGTCAGCCATACTTTTATAAAATACGGTCCTGGAGTGCGCTTCATAAAGTTCACACATGGTGGAAAAAGCTTAAAGAACTGGAAGGGCTGGTATGGAGTTCGTGTGACCGGCAGCAGCGTCACCATCAACTAGAGATAATGGAAATCTTATTCCTGGGTCACATGACCAGATCTTTCTCGTCTCTCTGTGGACTAATAAAGTGATTAAACTGATATGGTGATGCTGTTGATGTTACGTGATATTACCATGGCAGAATACAATACATTAATCTAAGGCAAAGTGCCGAGGTACTTCAAGGACAATAGCACCATATAAACACAGTAAAGTTCTAGCTTATCTGCTGCTGACAACATTTATGCTCCATTTATCTGTTTACCACCAAAAGCTGGATTTCTTTTTAAGACTTCTGCTGCCCTAGTGAACAGTAGATGGCATGTGGGATGTTCTAGTACAAACTGTCATTTTCTGTAGTAAAATGCCCTTTAGCATTTTATGGCCATATTGTGGACTAAATGGTTAAATGGCAGGACCATCCAGTGACAGGGGGTAAACTTAAAATTAAAAAAATTAATAATATGTGCCCATCCCATAAAGTTCAGAATGCTGTCAATCGTTCACACAATACCATCTGTTCTATCAAATTATAAGGGGAAATATTGTGTACCTGTATATAGTGTACCTGTAAAGATACACATTCAGCAGAATTATACACTGTGTGCAATGCTGCCTAGCCAGTGCCCTGTGTGTGCTTGATAGTTACACAAAACGGCCCAATGTAGGTAATATAGGTAAGGTAATAATGAATTTATTTACACACTGGGGCACATGTACATACCTGTCCGGAGGAGTTCACCCAAAGTGCATTGTCCGACGATCATGCACTTTGTGCGCCCGATATCCTGCATGTGTCGCTTCCCCGCTCAGGTCCACTGGAGTTCACCTTCTTCTTCCTGGTGCATGTATGTGCTTGATCTTGCGACACAATTTGAAAGTTAAATCCCGCGCTCATTCCGAAGCAGTTGGACCGTCTGACGGCCTGCCCCCACGATGTCTGTGGCATGGAAGCCAGCGCAGCTGCGCCAAAATCTGATCGCGTGCAACACAATCCTCTGTTAAATACCTGTCACAGTGGTGCAATCCTCGAAATGGTTGCAAAGTATGACGAAAGTGCGGCCGCAGACCCTTAGTGAATAAGCCCCACTTTCTGTAAGACATAAAAAACCTTTTATGCCAACACTATCAAAAACTAAAAATGTATTTCTATTATCCACTATTAAAAAGAAATACAAAAGGCTGAAGTGGCTGGCCACGCCCACAAATCCCCATATCTCACTGTAATATATCGCTTAGATATGGTAATAGGTGAGCGTGACCGGCCACATCAGCCGGCTGAAAGCTGTTCTCTGTGCAGCTTCCGTGCCTCATGTAAAACAAACAAGGGCACCAACCGGAGAGACGTCGGTGCAGGTAGTAAGTAAATGTTTATTTTTTCAAGCAGCCTTATCCCAGTTACACACACAGTGCTGTCCCAGCACAGGGGATTTATACACACACAGTTGCAACATCCCTGCCAATGCGCATGGCAGAGGAGTAGTTGCGAATAAGCCCCTTGTACCATTTAGCATATATAGGGGTAATTGTGTAGCGGTAGATACTGCCTGGATAGGCAAGGGTTAATATTATTTACTGTTATCATCCAATGATGTTCCACTATTGTAACTGTGATTGGAGAACTGTGAGTGTGATTGGAGAAGGAGATCACCTGACCAGGGATTAACTAAACCCTTAGTCAGGGGAGGAGTTAGCTCTCTTGAAACTCAGCTCTGCTAGAGAGCAGAGCTCTTCAGACCCAGCTCTTCTAGTGAGCAGACTTGCTTTGCTTTATATAGTTATACATTTTGAATATGTTTACGTATCAAAGAGATTTTAAGATTGTTTTTTCATAACATGTTGTACTTCATTTTAGTGTTAAACTTTGTCTGATAAGTTTTGCGTTTATTTAAAAAAAATTAAAAACGCAATTTTTTAAAAAAATGTGCCATTTTCAAAATTCAAAATTATCTTGTTTTCAGGCATGTCCCGGGTGGTCCCGCGACCCATATAGTAAGCGCTGCTTACCCCTCCCCGCTCCTCGTGTGCGCGCGACCCCATGTCTTAGGGAGCCATTTCCCATGAGGCTATTTATATCTGCCTCTCCCATTTCACCCTGCTGGATCTTTGGAAAACACATTGGGGCAGATTTACTTACCCGGTCCTTTTCGCGACCAGCGGCGCGTTCTCTGCCCCTGGATTCGGGTCCGCCGGATTCATCAAAGCTTTCCTTCCTCCGACGTTCCACCAGTGGCGCTGCTGCGCTGAAGTCCGCTGGAATGCCTCGAAATACACCCGGCCTATCCAGGATGAAGGTGAGTGAAATTTTCGCGACACAATTTTTTTTTTAAATGCGGCGGTTTTTTCCGAATACGTCGGGTTTCGTTCGGCCACGCCCCCCCCGATTTCCGTCCTGCATACCGGCGCCGATGCGCCAATTCCGATCGCGTTGCGCCAAAACCCGGGCAATTCAGTACAATCGGCGCAAATCGGAAATATTCGGGTAACACGTCGAAAACGCGAATCGGGCCTTAGTAAATGACCCCCATTAACTTTTTTTGGTTGTGAATGAGTAGAAAAGCATTGATTATGAAATTGATGTTTGACTTAATTTTTTTGGTGTTCACCGCTCTTGCCCACCGCTGCATATTCTCAGCGGGATACATCAAGAAGCTTCTGCCTCTTGATGTATCAGGGCACGCTGCTACGCAGCGTTTATTCTAAGCCAGGCAAGGGCAGCGAGTGCACCGGCGCAGGGACAGTAACGGCCCGGGTGAAGGTGGCGGATTGGGGCAAATAATCGCAAGTGCTAGCAATAAGCTAGCATTTGCGATTATTTCAGGCGGGGCACAGAGGTCCTGATAAATATGCCCCCTTATTTTTATTCTGTGTGTCAATACGATACCAAAATAAATATTTTTTCTTTCTTTTTAGAAAATTTCTCAAAATAAAACCTAATATTGGCAAAAATCTATAGTTTTTGTATCAAAGTGGCAGAACCTTTTTAATTTTTTGTCTACAGAACTAATTGATGGCTTGCATTTTGTGGTAGTACTTTGCACCAGTATCATTCTGGAGTAGATATGTTTTTTGATCCCTTTTTATAGCATTTTTTGTGGGGTGAAATAGCTAAAAATCATAATTTTTGGCAAGTTTTTAACAGTGTTTTTCATCGTGCGGGTTCAATTATTGTTGTTACGGACGTGGTGATACTATATGTGTCCGGATTGTGCAATTCTTTTGACATTTTTCACATTATACTGTATATACTCCCGTATGATCCAAGTTTTCAGCACAAAAATGTGCTGGGAAACCCTAACCCAGCTTATACTCGAGTCTATGAAAAAAACCCATCTTTACTCATCTTTCAGGCACCCCCTGCAGGTCCTCTTATGTCTTCAGCCCCGGCTATGTCTTTGGCTCCCCGCCTGGTCCCGCCACACACCACCAGCCGCTTGTCGACATCATAGTGTTTGCGCCGCCATCTGCGATTTGCACATTGTATTGAATGATAAGGAAAACCCCCATATACCGTCATACTGTAGTATGGCAGTATATGGTAAAATCAATCAGACAACCTAGAGTTAAAGTACCCTAGGGAGTCTGAAAAATAGTAAAAATGTTTTTTTAAAAAACCTATAAATTCAAAGCACCCCCCTTTCCCCTAGAATTGATATAAATATAATTAAACTGTACAAATCATAAACATGTTAGGTATCACCGTTTCCTAAAATGTAAAATCTATCAAACTATAATAACAATTATTCATGGCGTTTAACCCCATAACGGAAAATAGCGCTCAAAGTCAAAAATGTAACTTTTTCGCCATTTTATGCCAAAAAATTTAATATAAAGTGATCAAAAATCCATACAGTCCTCAAAATGGTAGCATTGAAAATGTCTCATCTTGCAAAAAATGACACTGCACAATATAGACTGAAGTATGAAAAAGTTATTAGCGCCAGCAGCTGACAAACTGAAGAATTTTTTATGTGTACAGTAGGTTTTAATTTTTGTAAATATCTGAAAAAAATCATAAAACCTATATAAATTCGTTATCCCCAAGAATGAAGTAGACTTGTAATTTGGAAAGCACAGTGAAAGCTGTAAAATCCAAGCTCAAAAGAAAATGGCACCATGTTACATGGACTCCTATATAGTAATCGGGAAATGAGTAGTAATTAGATATAGCCCACCGACAATGATGTGAAAGGGTCCCTGCACATGATTGTATACAGCCTGTGGATATGGACCCATATGTCCCATATGACCCAAATATTTGCAATGGGGCCCTCTATTCCTAGTTACACAACTGGTTACTGTGAAAATTTTTCAGCTTGCTGTCCAATTTTTCCCTGATTGACCGTGGTCACACAACGCATACTTTTACATTAAAGGGTTTTTCCCACAATCAAAGTTAGGCCCTTTCCACGGAAGAGGAGCTGACTTGCTGATTGGTGAGGGTCTCAGTGATGATCACGAAAACAAGGGGTCCGGAGGGGTCTCAGTTACTGCAGTTGGACCTCACGTTGCCCCCGGAGAGT
The DNA here is from genome assembly GCA_019512145.1 of Engystomops pustulosus. Lineage (NCBI taxonomy): Eukaryota > Metazoa > Chordata > Amphibia > Anura > Leptodactylidae > Engystomops > Engystomops pustulosus. The sequence goes on from CM033646.1 coordinate 116,173,968, forward strand.
AATGGAGCAGATGGCCAGACATGACTGTTCTGCTTCATACACCTCAATGACGCTGACAGAAATTGCTGAGTGCCGAGCTCACCGATCTCAGTCGCTGCAGCTTCTTCCGGTGGCCGATGATGGGATTGATGCAGCCATTGCTCCAGCTATCACATACTACTAAGTGATAGGGCTGCTTATGCCGATGCTAGGGGAATGCAGGTGTATATTGTACCCTCCATTCACATAGCAGAGTGCTGCCTCCTCTGCCATGTGCTGGAAAGGTAAAAAGTGTCAGTTCTTCCTGATATAAAAGGTATCATTAAAAGGTATAACAATCACAATCTCAAGAAGGTGACTGTTCTATGGACGTGTGCCAAGGACCTCCACCGCTGCATAGGAAGGTCTCCACTCGAGCTGCAGCAGCCGGGCACCTGAGACTGAAACAGGGCCTAATACAGCAGAATAGATCAGGTGTTTATAGTTAGTTCAATAATTATCAGTAAGCACAATAATTATCTCTGCTATGTTTTGGAGGAAAGATAATTATTGCTTCCAGTAGGTGGCAGCATTGCGCTGTGAGGCTACCACTTGCTAGGAGTACAAAAGGCCCAGGAAATGGAGGAGCTGGACAGGGAGAGGAGCAGCAGAATTGCTTAATGTTCTGGAAAATACAGAAGGCCTGCTCGATTTACAAGGTCGGTTCTAGACAAAGGGGGGCCCTCTCAAAACTAAAAGTGGGGCCCCAAAATAAAACTATTTTGTGACCTCTCAAAGTCAGTAAGAGGCTTCCTTAAGTATGGTAAAACAATCTGTAATATGAGAGAAATTTTTAGGAGATATATAGGTGATAGGGAGATTGATGGGCAGCACGGTGGCTCAGTGGTTAGCACTACAGCCTTGCAGCGCTGGTCAACATCTGCAAATAGTTTTCTATGTTCTCTTGGTTTTTGTGTGGGTTTCCTCCGGGTTCTCCAGTTTCCTCCCACACTCCAGAACATACAGGTAGGTTGATAAGATTGTGAGCCCCATTGGGGACAGGGACTGATCTGGCAAGCACAGTGCAGCGCTGCGTAATCTGTGAGCACTATATAAATAAAGGAATTATTAATTATGATTATTATGATATCAGATAAATATGAAAGATGATAGAGATTTCTAGATGCAGAACTAGTAGATTATATGTATAGTAGATGGATATGAGAGATAAATACAGTAGAAGAGAAAGAGAAGATTGATTCATAAATAGATAGAGAAAAAGTGAGATATATAAATGGTCAGATTATAGGAGATAGATAACTAGACAGATACGATAGGAAAATACAAGCAGCACACAAGACGTCTTGAACAGGTAGGTGCAGGCAACACAGGACTGGGCCTTAAGTCCTCCAAATAGAAATATGAAGAAAACGTGCAGCACTCCGTTTGTGGTAAAAAAATATAAAGTGGTCATTTTATTCCATCACATATAACAATAGCGACGTTTCGGCTCAAGAGAGCCTTTTTCAAGCCATTTACACAGTGTCATCAGCGGAAATTTATACAAACATACAAGGTCATCTGCGGAAATTTATACAAACATACAAGGTCTAGACAGATATATATATAGACAGGAGATAGATGATAAGCATCTTCACCTGGGAATTCAACCAAGGGGTGTTAACCCTTTCACTGGCATTGTATATACTGTATTTTATCGCTTTATTGGCCAGAGCAATTTTTAGAATTTTGACGTTTACAAGTAAAATTGAAATGACAGCAAAAAGGTCACTTGCCCCTTTTTCAAAATTGCATTAAAGAGTTTATAGACATAGGCGCCTTCATGCAATTTTGTTTCAAACTGAAACATTTTATAAAAATTACTTAAAATTTTACTTTGATGGCAAAAAATGTGCTCCAAACAGAAAATAATTACGTTCACCTCTCCTAAATGTAATAGATGGACATGTGTAGAGTTCACAAATGCCTCATATTGATATGTTCACATGAATAAATCATCATAATATCACTAAAACTGAAATAACTAAATATCTGCTTTTAGAAATTTTAAGACAGCCACAACCTGCAAAATATATCAATAAAACAGATTAAAAAGTAAAGGCACCCGTAAAAAAAAACCTATACATTTTTGAAAGCCAACAACCACGCTATGCATTTGGCAATTAACATTTGACCACCCTCATGTAACTTTGTGTCAAACACAAATTATTAAACAAAAAGTGTATTGAAAATGCCTTGCTAATGTAGGTTTTTAAATAATCACATAGAAGTGGAGTTACGCAAAAATAGGGATTTAAAAATAATAACACAAAGTGAGAGATTTATACATACCACGATACACAACATCAATAATTTACACTCACTAAAATGCTAAAACAAAAACTGTGACATATTTGGTTGCTATCCACAAATGTGTTTAAAAATATATAACGCACAAAATAAAAAACTCCTATTCTATCAAAACTAAAATTTTCCAGAAATCACCATGTAAACAAGAATAACTTTTAAATTCAAACACACTACCACCTTCATGAAGCAAACGGCAATAAAATGCAAAAATTGCATGAAAATAAAAAATTTACTCTAAAATATGTTCAAATCCAGAATACTTATATAAGGAAAACATACTTTCCTAAAACAGAAAGATGTGAGGAGATCATGAATACCCCACGTATTTTCATCAAAATATGCAGCAAAGGAACGTTAAATCTACAGGGGACACCAAACTATTTTTGCAGAAAATTGCACTGAGCTTCACACAGATCTATCATTGTAAGCGCCGTTACACAGTGGTAACCCAAATAAATAACTATATATCCATAAACCAAGCTAATGAGATAATAAAAGTCACGTTAAGATGTGCGCCATTATATTAGCCACACAATAACAGAACCCTCCACGCTTCATAAGCATTTGAGTGAGAACATCATAATATAGGTGTAAATAATGGAGGATGGTGGGAAATAAAAACTTTATTCTATGTGTGTGTTTTTGGTATTACATATAACTTTATGGACATATTCTGGGTCACAGTGTTAATATGTAGTCACATTAGGTGAAGAGAATTGAATGTTCATCGTATCACAAAATAAAAGGCAATCAGAGAGGAGGTGTATTCTTAGATAGTTCTGGATAGGAGAGGGTTAAAAACATGAATATTACTTCATATTATTCCTTATCAAAATGTAGTAACATATAAAGTCAATGGGGCCTATTGCCCTTAGGGTCGTGGATCGCACTTTCGTCAGAATGTTCATGGTTTTCAGGATTAGCGCGGCTGTGACAGGTATTTAACTGGGGTTCGCTTTGCATGCGATCGGATTGTGGCAGGGCTGCGCTGGCTTTCATGCAACAGAAAACGGGAGTGGGGGGGGGGCATCGGACGATCTGACTGATTCGGACTGAGCACGGAATTTAAGATTCAAATTGTGTCACAAGACAATGCACTTACATGCACCAGGAAGAAGGTGAACTCCGGCGGACCTGAGCGGGGAAGCGACACATGCAGGATATCAAGAATGCACTTTGGGTGAACTCCTCGGACAGGTGAGTAAATGTGCCCCAATATTTCTATTAACTGTGAGGTGCAGCAGCTCCTGTGTGCAGCAAATTCTCCCTGTAGCTGCCGGCTAAGAATCTGGATTGGGGAGGTACAATTCAGTGGGTTGTGTCTCTGGCTCTGTAACACATAGAACCTCACTACTTTTTGCCTATGAAGGAAAAGAGTCTCATGTTTTATATTAATCTAAATTTGTATTTCTAAGTGTCAGGAAAACAGAGATATTAACTGTTTAAATGCCATAAGGAGTGATTTTTATATATAAAAATCGCACCTGAAAGTCTCACTTTAAACCTGAATATCTCTGCATCCATGGCACTTAGAAACACAATTCTAGATTCATTTGAAAGAAGAGATTCTCTCAGGCCTGGGCAAACTTTGCCTACCTATAGTGCTGGCCCTGACTGCTTGCATTATGGAAAACCTCTGATATATGCTAGTGTCAATATAGTCTCCAACACACCAATCTACTTTAACTGTAGGAATCACACTAAACTTCAAAGTGTTTGGGTAACAGTTATGCATTTTTCTATACTGGATAGACAAGATTTTTTCAAACCCCTTCTCATGCGATTCAGTTTTTCTTGGTCTTTCTAAAGTTGTGGTCTTTCATGCGTGGGAAAAATCTTCTTAATGATAACCACATTTATTTTTGTTTCTATTCATCCTGCACCTTTTGATTGTAAGGAATATTTTATTCCCCATGTTTTGGGCTCCATTTTAGTCTGAATTACATATACAATTTGCAAGAAGATGCAGCAGTGTGTTTCACACTAACTTAAATCGAACTTGTGACCAGGAAAGTAATTTTTAGCTGGTTACAGGCTTCAATAGCCTATGCTACACTGATTGTAAAAATGTCTTTGTTGGCTTTATGAATTCAGTATTATATACAACTTTATTTCATATTGTAGGAATTTTTTTTCCCCCACCATTAGCCATGAAATTTTCATTCATATTGAATCAACGTTTTCCAGAAGTTTGGATCATCTGAATAACTTTGATCATCTTCAACCTAAATGCTTGTATCACATGCAGAAAGCAGCATCAAGAAATGAAAACAAGGACTCATTCAAGTCATCTTGGAATTGAAGTGTGCCTTTGCAAAGATATTCTTTTATGCTCAAAAATAGGTCCAGAAATAATAGAAGCAATAAAGAATTGCCATATTGGAGTGGGTATATAGGCAAACAAACAATAGAACCAATGATTAACCACTAACTGGGAACTCTGCCATGGAGCAAGCTAGGCATACCCTTATAATAAGCGAACCGTAAAGCATGCAGTGTTTGCTCAACCAGCCTGCATAATGCATGGAAGATAATAAATATTGCAACAATAATATCAACATTGAGTACATAAGTTTTTTTTTTTTTAGTGCTTGGCAGGCTGTATACTACACGGGGCAGGCTGGGCTGGCTGTATATTAGTGGGGGCAGGCTGTATACTACATGGGGCAGGCTGGGCTGGCTGTATATAGGTGTAAATAATGGAGGATGGTGGGAAATAAAAACTTTATTCTATGTGTGTGTTTTTGGTATTACATATAACTTTATGGACATATTCTGGGTCACAGTGTTAATATGTAGTCACATTAGGTGAAGAGAATTGAATGTTCATCGTATCACAAAATAAAAGGCAATCAGAGAGGAGGTGTATTCTTAGATAGTTCTGGATAGGAGAGGGTTAAAAACATGAATATTACTTCATATCATTCCTTATCAAAATGTAGTAACATATAAAGTCAATGGGGCCTATTGCCCTTAGGGTCGTGGATCGCACTTTTGTCAGACTGTTCACGGTTTTCAGGATTAGCAGGGCTGTGACAGGTATTTAACTGGGGATTGCTTTGCATGCGATCGGATTGTGGCAGGGCTGCACTGGCTGCACATTGCATTATCTTCGGAAGAATACACTTTGGGTGAACTCCTCGGACAGGTGAGTAAATGTGCCCCAATATTTCTATTAACTGTGAGGTGCAGCAGCTCCTGTGTGCAGCAAATTCTCCCTGTAGCTGCCGGCTAAGAATCTGGATTGGGGAGGTACAATTCAGTGGGCTGTGTCTCTGGCTCTGTAACACATAGAACCTCACTACTTTTTGCCTATGAAGGAAAAGAGTCTCATGTTTTATATTAATCTAAATTTGTATTTCTAAGTGTCAGGAAAACAGAGATATTAACTGTTTAAATGCCATAAGGAATGATTTTTACATTTAAAAATCGCACCTGAAAGTCTCACTTTAAACATGAATATCTCTGCATCCATGGCACTTAGAAACACAATTCTAGATTCATTTGAAAGAAGAGATTCTCTCAGGCCTGGGCAAACTCAGGCCTTGCCTACCCATAGTGCTGGCCCTGACTGCTTGCATTATGGAAAACCTCTGATATATGCTAGTGTCAATATAGTCTCCAACACACCAATCTACTTTAACTGTAGGAATCACACTAAACTTCAAAGTGTTTGGGTAACAGTTATGCATTTTTCTATACTGGATAGACAAGATTTTTTCAAACCCCTTCTCATGCGATTCAGTTTTTCTTGGTCTTTCTAAAGTTGTGGTCTTTCATGCGTGGGAAAAATCTTCTTAATGATAACCACATTTATTTTTGTTTCTATTCATCCTGCACCTTTTGATTGTAAGGAATATTTTATTCCCCATGTTTTGGGCTCCATTTTAGTCTGAATTACATATACAATTTGCAAGAAGATGCAGCAGTGTGTTTCACACTAACTTAAATCGAACTTGTGACCAGGAAAGTAATTTTTAGCTGGTTACAGGCTTCAATAGCCTATGCTACACTGATTGTAAAAATGTCTTTGTTGGCTTTATGAATTCAGTATTATATACAACTTTATTTCATATTGTAGGAATTTTTTCCCCCACCATTAGCCATGAAATTTTCATTCATATTAAATCAACGTTTTCCAGAAGTTTGGATCATCTGAATAACTTTGATCATCTTCAACCTAAATGCTTGTATCACATGCAGAAAGCAGCATCAAGAAATGAAAACAAGGACTCATTCAAGTCATCTTGGAATTGAAGTGTGCCTTTGCAAAGATATTCTTTTATGCTCACAAATAGGTCCAGAAATAATAGAAGCAATAAAGAATTGCCATATTGGAGCTGTATACTACACCCTCGGCTTATACTCGAGTCAATAGGTTTTCCCAGTTTTTCGGTGGTAAAAGGTAAGGTGCTGTACGGCTTCAGAACCTGATCTAACAGATCAAACCCACCCATGTATTTATTTTAAGACAGGATGTTGTCTGGCTTGGGGGCAGTGGTGGGGCTACCTAGTACAGGGGTGAGGGTGCTGGAGTCCCCATGCATTGTGGTCAGAACAAGGATTTCACTTTTATCCTTATATTTGACCAACACCATATTCTGATTGCTGAGTGCCTTGATGTCCCCCCTTTCTAAGTGGTTGTGTAAAAAGGGTTCCATGGGACCTCTATGGTTATTGCGTACAGTGCCGCACGCTAAAGAACCTCTGGAACTGAGGGATTGGAATAGTGGAACGCTGGGATAAAAGTTATCCACATACACGTGGCAACCCTTATCCAGTAGTGAGTGTACAGATCAGTCAATCGGAGCTCCCTGGGCTCTCTGGGCATGATGCCACAAGACATGACCCCTACCACTGATGATTAGTGTTATCCTAGACAGCAACGTTTGTTACCGTGTGTTGCTCTTATTCATTCTAGTGATGCCCATTGTGACGAATATTGCTTCTATTGGCTGGTCCAGATCGACCAGCCAATGGCAGCGAGCATGAGCAGCGGCACCCCTCTGGACCGCAAGGCAAAATTGGTGGCTGTCTGGAACCACTGTTTCACAGACATGGTGATCGGTATTACTGATGTCATAAGTAAAATTGCTGCTATTGTTGGTCTGCATTGATCAGCCGATAGCAGCGATCATGAACTGGGAGGGATGGGGGGGACAAAACTCTTCTGGTCCACAGGACAGGATGGATGGCCGTCAGAAACAGCCGCCATCTTGCCCCAATCACTGTGTCTGTACCATGTTGGCAAGTCACTTTTATATTTATTAATTTTTTTGGCAATTTGGACAAATGAGGGCTTGTATTTTGCAAGGTTAGATGCACTGTAAAAAAGAAGCTTCATTTTAGTGGGTCTTTAGCTTATTGATGGGATTTAATTAACTCTTTATGTGTGGAGGAAAATAAAATCATCAATTCTTGTTTCAGATTTTTAGCATAAAAATAATATATTATCTTTATTCTCTGGATCACTACGATTACCGTGATATCTCATTAGTTTTATTTATATTTGTCCAATTTTATTGAAAAAAAACTAGATTAGAAAAAATTGCATTTGTTTTAGTATCACCAATTTACAGCAGCATTACTTTTGTATTTTTTGGTTTACTGAGCTGGTTGTAGGCCTATTTTTTGCATGACAAGTTGTTCTTTTTAGTGGTACCATTTTGGTGCTTGTAGCTTTTTTGCTTGTCACCTTTTTTGTAAAGCAATTTGATACCAATTATGATTACAATTTATTGTACAGATTGTTACATATTCGGCGATACTAAATAAGTGGCTTTTTTTGTGATTTAGTGTTTTTTTGTACTTTATTACTTATGTATAGGGAATTGTGTTGTTTGGGGGACTTTCAGATTCTTTCATTATTTAATTTTATTTAAAAAATAACTTTAGCTGGGATACAGGGACCCGGCTCCTGGATATCATCTTCTAGTGCTTATCACTTTTTATACTTTAGTGAATGGAGCTCTTGCAACTTTTGATGCCATTTTCAATGCTACCATTTTTAGGACTGCATCATAGTATCATAGTATATAAGGTCGGAAATGGATGCAAGTCCATCAAGTCCACCTTTGAGAAATAAACAAATGTTTTTTCCGCATAACCTGTGATATTTTTTCTCTCCAGAAAGGCATCCAGGTCTCTCTTGAACATGTACATAGAGTCCGCCATAAAAACCTCCTGCGGCAGAGAGTTCCATAGTCTCACTGCTCGTACAGTAAAGAACCTTTGTCTATGTTGATGGTAAAATCGCCTCTCCTCTAGGCGTAGAGGATGCCCCCTTGTCCTTGTCACAGGCCTAGGTATAAAAAGATCTTTGGAGAGATCCTTGTACTGCCCGTTCAGGTATTTGTACATTGTAATGAGTTCTCCCCTCAGTCGTCTTTTTTCTAAACTGAATAATCCCAAATTATGCAATCTGTCATTGTAGTCTAGTCCCCCCATTCCACTTATAATCTTGGTTGCTCTCCTCTGTACCGTTCCAGTTTTGCTATGTCCTTTTTATATAAACTATGTCCTTATCATGAGAATCTATTCCTCATCTTGATACATCCCAATAATTTTCTTTGCTTTAGCAGCAAGAGCCCCCTGCTCTGGTACAAATTAAGTTTAAGCATCCCACCAATACCCGCAATACTATTCAACTGGTTTTTAACCAAGTATTTAATGTTTTAGAACTTAATTTAAGTCAATTTCCTTCCACATAGCTTGGGTCACTCTCAACTCCCTCTTCCCGAGCATTTTTTGCTATATATATCACAAACTTTGTCACGAAAAGTCACTGCCACTTTTCAATAAATCTCTTCCATTAGACATGTCTCTGTATGTATATGTACCTGTGTCTTTGTCTCCTCTGAGAGCTTCAGCCTTCCCCTGTTATCCACATGCTGCACTTTACATCTCTACACAAATCCCTGTTTCTCACTCATTCAGTCCGTCCTAATGACAGCCTCCAGTTTGTGTTTTTTTCTATCAGTCCGTCTCACTTACAGACACAGGGAGAGGGAAGGGAGGGACATCAGGATGAGTTCTAATCTCCTGCTACAGGTTCCTCCTATTTATCAGATCTCAGACATGTAAACAAAAATACTACAGAGTGCAAAGAGAGTCTGCACAAAGAAATAAAGGAAGGATCAGGGATGATGAATCAATTGGTGAATATTCAGGGAATACTAAGGAAGTTAACCCCTTAAGGACACAGCATTTTTTCGCAAATTTTTTCACTTTTGAATTTTTTTGTGTACAGAGCTATGCAATGGCTTATTTTCTGCATAACAAATTTTACTTCTCTGAGATATTTAATATTCCATGTCATGTACTGGGAAGCTGGAAAAAAATTCCAAATATGGTGAAATTGGTGAAAAAAATGCATTTGCGTCACGTTCTTGTGGGCTCAGTTTTTAAGACATTCACTGTTCTCTCCAAATTATAGATTTACACTATTCTTTGGTTCGGTACAATCATGGTAATAGCAAATTTATATAGGTTTTATTGTGTTTTAATACATTTTCACAAATTAAAACAATGGGCAGATTTATCAAGCTGTCTGAAAGTCAGAAGGCAACCAATCACAGCTCAGCTTTCATAAATCTGCCCCAATGTGTATGAAAAAAATAATTAGTTTTGCCATCTTCTGACCCTAATAACTTTTTCATACTTCGATGTATTTTTTAAGGATTTTTTAACATGTAAATTGGAATTATTTCACATGCTTCAAAAAAACTAGGATACATGTCCCCCATTGTATCCTGTGGGAAACAGAGAATTGAAGATGAAGATGAATCATGCTATGTCTTTTCATTCTGCTCCTCCCCTCCTGTGGACAAGGTTTATTATGCTCAGTGGAGGCATTTAGATGTAATGGGGAGAAATGTATGAATTCCCTCCCCTAGCCTCTGTGAGTGCTCACGAAGTCCCCAGTGATGTCACTGTCCATTTAGGAACAATGATTCCTGGAGGACACAACCTTACATCTGATGTTTGCTCACCGAACCCCTTCTTTGGTCAGAAGAATGAATTTACTTGGCCCCTACCATTGTAAAGGGTACTACAGGAATCATCCCCCAAATGTCCTTAACAGTAGAGAAAAAAATATTTCACTATGGCGGGAGCTCCCAATATTATTCCGTCTCCCCTCATTATTTCTGTCTTTCAAAAAACCACAGACAGTGAAACGGCACGCATCCGTAGTTCCTCCTGCTGAAAGTATGGCCACCATTCAGACTAGCCACCATTGCACTTTCTTTCTTTATCCTCCTTTAATTCTTTTGTACAGAACTTTAACTGGAAGAAATTGCAGCGTTGGTGTGGTACATTTTTCAACAAAGTAAATTTGACAAGCTTCGTTATAATTCAAGTAAAGTTGTAATTTCTCGTTCCATGTATCAATCACACCCAGGAATTGCGAAACCCAACTGAGAACCTTCCTTGTCTTGGGGGTACTGTAGAGATTGGTCCCTTCTTCATCCACATTGAAGCACCTTATATATGATGCTCTTAGTCGCCAGCCTTTTATCCTTCCCCTGAGGAGGAGGATTCCATAACCCAGGTTTAAGGAAGCTATTGGTGTCACACACTTTAGGCCGGCCAATTAATAACAAAACCATTTTTCTTATTTTGTTTGTCAACATGGAACAAGCTCAGGGTGTACTTAAACCCGGGGGGGGGGGGCCAGTTGCATGGTGCAAACTCGACCAGGGGCATACTACTCTGGTAGGCTTGATACGTCATTAGGGAGACCCTTCATGTATCAGGATTCCAGTACCCATGATGGGGTCTGCAAGATCAGATATACATTACACAACCCTGAAGAGGTGTTTAAATAAAAAGAACCACTCCTGCCCTCTATTCATCGCAAGAGTGTACTGAGGCACTTCACTGATGGCATGTAAGCTTGTAAAAGGTAAAACTTCTAAACATTTACACATAATCCAGGATATCCTTTGGTATTGCACATGATTATGCCTATCTGAAGAGCAGGGCTTTTGTGGGTCCAACATGGAAACGCAATACCCTATGGAATTGCGAAATGGAAAAGAACTGTTTAAGGCTCTGTTACTTGTTATTATCAAGGTACAAGCAACACTCAAGAAACACTCCGGAGGCTAAGGGAATAGAATGGCTGACAGGCAGCTAAGGCTGCAGCCATGCTCCCTCTCCGACAAAAACGGTCCCGTACCATAATGTTGAAGATAAGGGCTCTGTAGAGCTGGAAATTTGCAGAAACAGGCCGCTATCTGAAAATAACATAGTAAGCCTTGGAGTCAGCTCCAGAGGATGGACTTTGGCAATCAAAGAAAGTGGGGTCTGCCTAGAACCTAGTTTCCTATGATGGCTCAGTTGGTAATGCAGGAGGGAATGTGTTAGAACCGTTGCAAAATGGTGGGTTGCCCCGGATTCACAATATGGCTGTCAGATTTGTGCAAGCCTGTAAACTTGGAAAGATGTGTCCTGCCATAATCCTCAAAACTGTGCTAGTTGCAAGAAGCATATGTTAGAGCATCTTACCATTTTTTGACTGCAAATTGATTACATTCAACTGCCAAGGTAGGAAAGTATCTAGTATGTGCTTGGTCAGTGACAGATTTCTTTTCAGGATGGCCGATAGGCTTGGCTAGTGCTCGAGCAAGGAAAGAAAATCCTCCTCATAAGTTGTCTGCAGATAAGGTTGCCAGAAACTATTGAGAGTGATAACGTTAACCACTTTACCAGGGAGGTGGCACAAGAGTTCCCTAAAAAGCCCTGGTGAGAGATCCCGGCTTTTCCACACTCGCTACAAGCCAAAGAGTAGTGGGAAGGTGAAAGACTCAATGGGACCATCAAGTTAAAAATTGCAAAAGCAATGAGATAAACTGGGAAATCAGGTAGATGTCTCCTTTGGCCTTATATTTCTGCCGAACGACCTCCTTGTGAAAAGGAGGGATAGTCCCTATAAGAATATATTACAAACACCACGTGCAGGTTAACATTTTCTTTCATTAAATAGAGTCTCAACAGACATTGCATTTAAGAAAATTGACATGCTAAAACTGTCCATCAAACCCCCTGGATAAATAAATTATACAAGAACCTCATACTACTTTGTTTAACCCCTTAGGACGCAGGGTTTTTTTTCGCTCATTTCTCGCTCGTCCCCTTCAAAAATCCCTACCTTTTTCATTTTTTTTTTATTTACGTGTACCGACCTGTGTGGGCTTATTTGTGCGTAACAAATATTTACTTTCCTGTAATATGATTTATTTTTAACATCAGTGTACTGCGAACTGAAAAAACATTTCTAAATTTGGAAAAATAAAAAAAACAAACGCCGTTCTTGTGGGCTCAGTTTGTTGTACGACTTTGACTGTGCACTCCAAAATTACCACCTCAGCTTTATTCTTATGATTGGTGCGATCCACGGTGATACCAAATTTTATAGGTTTTTGTGTTTTAATAATTTTCATTTCAAAATTAAAGCGAATGTGTACCAGAAAGAAAATTTTTTTGCCATCGTTCTGAAGCTAATAGAACTTTTTCATACTGATTTGGCGCACGGAGCTGTTTGAGTGTCATGCTTTGCGCAATGAAGCCGACGTTTCATTGCAACCTTTTGAGGTCTGTGCGACTATTAATTAAAAAATCCATTTTTTTATTTTCGCATTTTTTTATGTAAGTAAAAAGGTGTAAAAGTCGCATTCGGACCTTTGGGGCGCCATTATCTTTTTCGTTTTCCCTTCTTTCTTAGTCCTCCTTCCTTTACCGTTTTTCTCTTTTTTTCTAGATCGGTGGCCATTTTGGGACGCTCGATGCCTATATGTTTGTTGATTTTTACTGTTTATTAATGTTTTAGTATTTCAGTTTCTATATCAGGGGGGTGATTTGAATTTTTATATTTTTATATTTTTTTTTTCTTTTTTTAAAAACTTTTTTTTTTTTCTTCGTTTTCACTATTTTTTTAGAACCATCTAGGGTGCATTAATCCTAGATGGTCAGATCGCTGCTACCATCTACTTGCAATACTTCTGTATTGCAATATATGGCATTTTTTCAGCCACCAATTCTTACAGGATCCACTCATGCGCTCATTTTAACGAATCTGCAGATGCCAGATAGTCTTCGGTCCAAACGAAGACCCAGGCGACCATTGCAACCGATCTCCATGGCCGATGACGTTCGGGTTTTCGGGTGCGCGTCGATCGTAACAAAGATGGGAGCCCGCATCCGCCGTCTTTTAATGCCGCCAGCGCTTTGCCGTTGCCGGCGCACCGGACGGGTTTAATAGCCGCGATCGTGCAAGCTCCGACCGCGGTTATTAGCGGTGGGTGGTTTTCCTCATATGCAAAAACCCCCACCTTGTATAAGAGGACTCAGCCTGTGACCCTCTTCATACCCTCCGTATACCTCTTGGTCTGCGCCATAAGCTGCGGCGCAGAGCATTCAGGGGTTAAAGCAAATATAGTTTTCTGTTTCATCCTGGTCTGTGTTATAAAGTTTTAATTGTTCTATCTCTATTTATTAGTCTAGTGTTTTGTAATAGGTTTTATCGTGCAACTGAGGTTACGAGGCCACAAACTAAATATAATGCTTCTAGGAATTACATCTAATATATAAGTCTCATGTAGTGTGTATGGTTATGTTATGCATGTATTGTATGTCCCCCCCCCCAACTAAAGGAAATCTGCATTGTCGCTTTTATGAGACCACATTTTTCACATTCGCGTCCTCTTCGCTCAGGGACATCATAGACTGGTTTTTGAGAACAAAATTTTTCACCATGCGCTTTCCAAATGCCACCTATAACCACAATATAACAGATCCATTGTCTGCTGCTCTGTGGCATGCTGAAGCTGAGTCTGATTGGTTTGCTGCCTGCCGCAGTCATAAATATTAGCTCTGACAGCTGATTGGTTCTATAGTCAGTGATGGGCAACCCTTTGAACTTGGTGTGTCCAAATTGTACGCAAAAAGCCAAGCATAACTCAGGTGCTGTGTAACCTTTAAGAAAAAACCAAAGCAATTTGGTAATAACATGTCTAGCAGCGGCCCTCCCCTTATTAATAACTATGGTCCAGCAGATGCCTCCCCTATTAATAACATGTCCAGCAGTGGCTCCCTTATTAATAGCAATTTCTCAAATCAGCGACATCCTTTCCTAATAAATGCCCCAGCGAGGGCGGCCCTCCCTTTACTATTAACATTCCCCTAGCGGCTTTCCTTCCCTAATAAAATGCCCCAGCAGCACCGCTTCCTTTAACTACTAAAATAAACCCCTATCGGCTAGCGAGTCGGAGCGATCGCGGCGAGCCTAGACTGCCCTCCTTTACACTACTAAATAAAAAACCCCTACGGGAGCGGCCTCCCTTTACTTACTACTAAAATACCCCTAAGCCGTCTCCCTCTACTCTAAAATCTACTACTAAATACCCTAGGCCAGCCAGCCATGCCCCAGCAGCCGCTCCCTTTTAATATAATATAGAATAAACTTATATACTTACCCCGTGACGTCTTCTTCCGGTAGCTTTACTGCAGGTCCTATGAATAATGGCGGCCGGCTCCTCCAGGTTTGCAACCGCGCGCCTGGGGTGCACTAACTAACGTGACCGGACGTCAGGTCGCTCAGTCATGTGACGAGCAGCACCCGGCATTGGCCCTGGAGGAGCCAAGGAGTTGCAGACGGTGGGCGAACCAGCGGCGCGCATGTAAGCAGGGGGCAGCACCTTACACAGGGGCGGTTGGGCAGACCGTGTGCGCTGGGCGGCCGCTTGTTCACCAAAAATGCTAGGCAGTTTGAGGTAGTACGAGCTCTGTGGGTCAAAAAATATTTTTCTCCCACTTGACATATAAAGTCATTCACATCAGGGTTGTGTAGTCGGTAAGGTAAACCTAAGACTCCCCCATAGATGGGGCATGTTTAAGTGTTAAATTTACAGTAATAAGGCTTTGTCACCATTATGATACATGAACCAATTTATTTAGGTAGAACATAAAAAATATTATATTATTATAATAATAATATTATACGAATATTATTAATATTTCAATCTTGGAACTATAACTTTAGTACATTTTAATTATGCAAATTACTGCTGTTTAGTGTGTCTATGAATTTGTTCTTAGAAACAGTATTGCCATTTGCGGGCTTCCAGATAAATGTGGGCAAGAGCGAGGTGCTAGACCTCCTTAACAGACAGGATGTACTGTGAGGGAGTTGCCCCGATATGCCCTTCAAAGTGGTGACCACCTCTCTTACAAATCTAAGAGTTTGCATAGGCCGTACACCCGACACCATTTACACATTGAATTACCCACCCCTTATAAACAAGATGCTAGAAGAGCTATCTCGCTGGCACCAGCTTCCCCTCACAATGATGGGAAGGTGCCACTTAATAAAAATGATCTCATTCCCCAAACTGCTATATCCCTTACAGACAATACCAGTACTCCTAAAACACAAAGACATGGAGAGTATGATAAAAGCTTTCCAGCACTTCATATGGCATGGCCAGAGATCACGAGTGGCAGCAAAAAAGCTGATGCTATATAAGGAGGAGGGAGGTGTGAATCTGCCCAATATAAGAGGGTACAATTTAGCTTGCCTACTGCGACTTGTCATAGACTGGCTCCATAACAAAGCTAGCTACTCTAACACTGAAATAGAAAAAGAATTAGCGGCGCCGCATGACTTACTTTCCCTTATGCACACTAGTTATTCCAAATGGCTGCCAATAGCGAAACAATCCATCCTCTTCCGGGACACACTGGTAACATGGAAGGAAGTGAAAAAAGTTGCACAACCTCCCTTTTCTGATATCAAAACACATGCCTTTATGGTCTCACAGGGACGTTAAACCAGGCACTGAAAGTAGACTGTTCCGCTCGTGGAAGGAAAATGGGATTAGGACAATACGAGACCTGTTACATGAAACAGACCCACGCTGGCTCACGGAACAAGAGCTCCAAAATAAACACTTATTGATGGGATGTGTGACCTTCACTTACCACCAGATCCACAATTTTATAAAGTCAAGGGTGGTGGACATCGGAAAGGAAGCCCTAGAAACCTCTTTTACTTCCATGTTAGGCACAGAGCAGAGTGCCCGGAACATATCAACATTATACAGGGATCTAAAACAACAAATGTTAAAAACCACTGTGACACAGATAGGGAAAGGCTGGGTTCATAGATTTGACGACCAGGAGGTGGCAGAAAAACTACTGAGAGGGTGGAAACATATTAGGAAAAATGTGTAGTCTGTGAGCAATGGAGGGAAACGTATTTCAGAATACTACATCACACGTATTACGGTTTTGACCTGTCAAAAACAGCCACAAGACCAGACAGAATTATGGAATGTCCCAAATGCTCAACTCCCAGCACCGACCTGTGGCATGGCATATGGGAATGCGAACACACGCAGTCATTCTGGAAAATGGTAAGGGATCACATAACAACACACTGGTCTGTCACCTTGCCGTTGACCCTCTAATATTGATATTTCATGATGAGGAAAACAAGGAAATCCAGGGAGACATGAGAGCGGACATACATGCCTTTCTTTTGGTGACCAAACGTAGTATAATGAGACACTGGATACATATCTCAACACCTACCATGAAAGAAATAACTACACAAATGAGATATTTAATTAGACAAGACAGACTAGAGAGTTTAGGACACAAAGAAAAACAAATAAAAGGCTTTTTCAGAAAATGGAGGAAGTTTATTATATCACATATGTCTAGAACAGAAATTGTGGAGCTGGTGACCCCCTTCTGCTACACGCAGTGGTACAATCGGGAAGAACTGAAAGGGACAATGGGGAACTTAAAATTACACACCAACTACTCGCCCCTAGCACCGGGATAGAACCCTTCCCAAACCCTGCTCACTGCAATGTACGATAAGCACGTTGGAAATAATGAAGTATGCTACCATACAACGAAACTCAAACTGCTTGTACAATGTACTTTCAATGTTATATAAACAAAAAATGTTTTCTTTTCTCCGGAAATGCAATATGTCAGAACAATGAGCATGTTTGTAAACCATACACAATGTCTTATTGTCCTGTATGTTTAATACTGTCTCCTTTTTTTTGGAAAATTAAATAAAATTTTGTTTCAGAAACAGTATTGCCTCCACCAGACTCTCCCTTATAGATGACCTGAAGTCTGACCTAATTATTTTAAGACTAAAGAGTAGCCTCTTTACACATACTTGGGTTGGTGGCAATGCAGTAACCACACAGGCAACATATCCCGTGTTCTTGCCTCAAGAACAGTCAGTTTTGATGAATAGTTGAACTTCTATATCAGGCTATTCTCTGGGTGCTCACGAAGTTGCTAGATAACATAACTGCTTAGCTTTTATACCTATTGGACTTTTTCATGTGTGTTTCAATATTTATGTATTTCGTAGCTCCCAACATTTCTGGATGTGTGTTTCAATATTTATGTATTTCGTAGCTCCCAACATTTCTGGAATCTTTATTGATGTCAATTAAATTTTCCTGTCCATTGCAAAAAAGTCTTGAGGTAGTACGAGCTCTGTGGGTCAAAAAATATTTTTCTCCCACTGTGGCGGACAATTCAAGTCCCTGGTAAAGATGGTAGGAGGCAGATGGTGCAACTGGCAATAGATGTGTCGCATCAGGCGGGTGGCAGCATCAGAATAGTGGTTGAGGCAGGTAGTTAGAACCCCGACTCATTTCTCAACGTTTGGAGGAGGCGTCATGGCTGATCTAATCTGATGCATTAGGCATTGGTGAGTTGAAATCCTGGCCGATCCAAGCCTGATTCATCTTGACAAAGGTCAGTCTCCCCACATTACAGGTGGACAAGCGGGTTCTCCTTGGGGTAATGATGGCCCCCGCCGCACTGAACACCCACTTTGATGCCACGCTACTGGCCAGACAGGACAGCTTCTATACTGCAAACTCTGCAAGTTGCAGCCACGCATCAAGTTTGGATGCCCAGTAGTCCATGGGATCCTCTGCCTGAGGTGGTGAAGTGCTGTCCAAGCAGGCCTCCACCTGCTGGTGCAGGATCTGCTCCATGTCCTGCTGCTGGTGGTGGCGGCTACCCTCCTCACTAGGCGTGTGAAGGAAGTTGCTCAATAAGGAATCCAGACTTAAGCTGCTGCTGATGGAGCGGCTACCCCCTCAGCTCCCCACAGCAGCCGGGGCAGTAGTACGCGAGCGATGACTGCCAGGAATCCCCCTGTCAGACCTATACAGACAGAGGATGGACAATGTCGCACATAGGCAGCGGCCAACTATGTGCACAGTATTTCTCTATAGTATGCCAGTTGTTTCTCCCTCTCAGCAGCTGGAAAAAAGTCACCCATTTTTGACCGGTAGCGAGGGTCCACGAGGGTGGAGAGCCAAAAGTCATCCCTATGGCGGATGTTGACTATTCGGCTGTCACTAGTTAGGCAAAGCAGCATGCTGTGGGCCATCTGTGCAAGTAACTCTGAGGGACTTCTGGCCTCCATCTCCACAGTATACTGCCACGGTGCTTCTGGGTCATCTGCCTCGTCTTCTACCTCCTCCGGATGCTCCTGCTCCTCCTCTCTTTCACTTCCACTCACCTGAGTGGAAAATCCACTGATTTCACCAGACTCTGCTTGTGCTCCAATGTCCTCCTCCTCATGAGATGTAGTCTCCACTTCTCCTCCACTATATTTTGTCAGTAACTTTACAGTTATGATTTACAGGGGTTTACCCACGAAGCAAAGTTAGGCCCTATCCACAGATAGGGCCTAATTTGCTGATCAGTGAGGGTCTCAGTGCTGAGAAGCCCGCAGATAGTGAGAACGAGGGGTCCGACCAACCCCTCACCACTCCTCCAGGTATGACCGCTCAGCACCATTAATCTCTATGGAGCTTATGGAGATCGCCGATCGCAGGCTCCCAGTGTTCATGGCAACAAATCATCCATAAGCTTCCCCCACAATCATCACCAAAGATGACACTATGGCCATGGAGGGCAGGACAAAGATCGGTTGCTATGAAAGCTAAGAACTAAAACCTGTAAAGGAGAAAATAAAGCTCAAATTGACACATCTTTACCGTCTACATTTTTTAAATACAGTCAAGAGGTCACGCAGTTCAAAAAATGATATCAATGGGAACATCAGTTCTTCCCACACAAATTCCACTTTTCATAGCTTCGTACATTACGACCCACACAAATTCTACTTAATTTATTATTTCCTGCAGGCATTCTGGGTGAAGATGGCATACTTTATAATCTGCAATACTCAAAAAATTTACGTTAAAATCTACAAATGGCTGAAAGTGTAAACTGGTGCAAAGTATAGCTGAAATATATGCCAGCCAGTGGCTGGCACAAATATCAATTCTGGTCCACAGAACTCATTCCCAATACTGTATTTTGCCCACATAAGGCTGGTTTCACATGTTGCTATTCTGTTGCGGTCACATAATCAAAGAGTTTTTTTTACCTTCCTTTTTTTGATGTGATGATATAATGGCGCCAGCCCCCTCAACAATGGCAGGGCTTAATGGTATCAATGGAAACTGATGGTTCTGTTGTGCTCCGCTACTGTATTCAGCTCTATTTCTGTTCTCAGGACACAGATAGAATGGAAGTTGAATTAGGACATACCGACAGGGAAAAGGAAACGGCAGGTTTAATTGGCGATCGGCGCCTGCAAGCTCAGAACACATAACAAAAATCTACTGTGTCAGCACCAGCCCAACACCAGGAGGGGAGATGACAGACTAAGGGGCACTAAAGAAGAACCCCCTCCAAAGGGGGTGTCCAGCCTCTCATTCTCCAGTGAGCGCACCTTCACCAGGTCACCCAGAATGTTCCCAACCACCACATCCACAAGGAGGATTTTACACTGCGTTGATACTAAGCACCGTGCAGTCCATGTGTGGTACCTAACCACTAGACTAACTAGAAATTGCTTGCAATGGTCCTGGCCACCCAGGTACAGGAGAGACCGGCCAACCGGGGTCAACTGATGGAAGCACCCACCCGGTTGTGCACCTCTGTGTTAAACGGGCACTGAAGCAGGAAGCAGGATCCTTCTGTTACTATATTATTCCCTCCTATCCTCCTGCTATATGATGCCCTCTTTGTATTGCCCAATGCCCCCCTGCTGTATGATTCCCCCTTTATATTCCCCCATTCCCTCCTGATGTATCATGCCCCCTTTTATATTCCTGCATGCCTTCTGATGTATCATGTCCCCCTTTATATTCCCATATGGCCTCCTGATGTGTTATGCCCCCTTTATATTCCCACAATCCCTCCTCCTGATGTATGATTTCCCCATAACAGTGGGGACTGCCTTCTTTGGACCACATAAAATAAAAAGTACTCACCTCAGGCTCTGTGTTCCTCCTGGCTTCTCTCTTCTGTGCACAGAGTAATGCGCCCAGTACTGAAAGTGTAATGACATCATTACGCTGTCAGCGCTGGCACGCTTACTTTCTGTCCCGTTCGCTACACATCAGTGTGACAGAGCAGGAGGTGTCTGTATGTATCACTTCCTGCTCTGTCCCGGCTTTCAGCAGCATTGGAGCACAACTCCGATACAGCTCAAAGCTTTACTAGGGAATTGGACAACGGCATGAGACTGCAGTCGCGGGTGGCGGTCCCCACTCCCCACATTTTAGTTAGTACGCCGCCACAGAATATGTATGGCAGAGGGGCCCAGGCCGGGCGCATCCCTACCAACGGGCCTGCCGTGGTCGCAGAGGGATCGTTACCCCTGCCCCGACCCGAGCCCATCCCTACCAACAGATGGAAACTTATTGATCAAAAATGGATTTAAAAAATGGACACAGAGGGAAAGTTCTTTTAAGAGGGATTCTCATCCCTATAGTTTCAACAGGTGACTTTTTATTATTCCAAAATACTTGATTTAGTTTTTTGGGTATGCACCCCAAGAACATGTAAAGTTTTGAACATTATAACAACCAAAGCTACATTTGCAGCAGTGCACCCTTTCGGCGACTTTAGCCAGTGGAGCAGGCACCAGGGGGTGGATTACAGCCAAAGTGCTGGCTCTCACCCCGTACCTGAAGCATTGGATCACAAGAGCTCTCAGTTCCTGTGCTCTTTTGCTCTCTATCACACAGAATTTCAGGCAGCGGTCTTTGCGAATGTGCCTATGGTGCAGGCAACGTGTGATGACACATCCGCCTGTGCCGGCATTGGATACATCGCCTGCATTGGATCTATGAAGAAGTATTAAAGTTTAGGAACGTAATTCAAGCACAGTGGGAAGGAGTGTTTCCCGATCAAATATGCACAATGCAGAATACGCAGTGTATGATCACGAGCCGAAGTTTGGAGAAACTCCTCCCCACTGTGCTGGAATTTTGCCCCTTAAGGTAATTAAAATGCATTGTGTTAACGCAGCCTGAAGCAGTTTTGGAATCTAATGATAGCTGTGGATCATTGGAGAGACTTCTCATAGGTCCAGAGCTGTTCTCTTCTAGTATTGTGCTGGTGGTGTAAGCACTGAGAATGCCTAGGGCAGCAACAACACTAAATATGGTCCATGGACCAGAAGTAAAGAGTTGTCTCAGGAACTTAGAAAAACAAGCATGTTAAAGGTAGAGGTTTCAAGACCATCTCCAAGCTGCTTGATGTTCCTGTGACTACAGTTGCACATATTATTTAAAAAATGTTAGCTCTATGGGACTGAAGTCAACCTCCCTGGAGGTGGCCACAGGAGGAAATTGATGACAAATCAAAGAGACAAATAATACGAATGGTACAAAAAAAACTTTATAAGAGATTGAAGGTGATCTTCAAGTTCAAGGAACATCAGTGTCAGATTGCATCATCTATCATTGTTTGAGCCAAAGTGGACTTAATGGAAGACCAAGGAGGAGACCATTGCTGAAAACAAATCATAAAAAACTAAACTGGACTTTGCTAAACTACAAGTTGACAAGCCACAAAGCTTCTGGGAGAATGTCTTATGGATAGATGAGACTAAAATCAAACTTTTTGGCAAGGCAAATCAACTCTATGTTCACGGATGGAAAAATGAAGCATATCTCGAAAACAACACTCTACTGTGACACATGGATGAGGATCAGGGCTGATTCGCGCTTGCTATCTGGGACTGGGTGGGTGCCTTGAATTTGTGCAGGGTACAATAAAATCTCAAGATTATTGAGGGATTCTAGAGATCAATGTGCTGCCCAGTGTCATAAGCTTGGTCTCAGTCACAGGTCATGGGTCTTGCAACAGCATAATGAACCAAAACACACAGCTATGAACACCCAAGAATGGCTAAGAGCAAAACATTGGACTATTTGGACCGAGCTGAAACATGCCTTCTGGAAAAGGTATCCTTCAAACCCCAGACAACTGGAGCAGTTTGCTCATGAGAAGTGGCCAAAATCCCTGATGAGAGGTGCAGAAGTCTCAATGACAGTTACAGAAATTGTTTGATTGCATTGATTAAAAGGTTGTGCAACAAAATATTGGGGCTCAATTACGGTTCATAGAAAGTGCATTGTCCGACGATATCCTGTGATATCCTGTATGTGTCGCTTCCCCGATCAGGTCCGAAGGAGTTCACCTTCTTCTTCCTGGTGCATGTAAGTGCTTGGTCTTGTGACACAATTTGAAAGTTAAATCCCGCGCTCAGAATCAGTCGGATCGTCCGACGGCCTGCCCTCGATGTCTGTTGCATGAAAGCCAGCGCAGCTGTGCCAAAATCCAGTCGCTTGCAACACAATCCCCTTTTAAATACCTGTCACAGCCGAAAATGTCGGAAAGTCAGCCGAAAGTGAGTCCCCTTAGTAAATAAGTCCAATTGAGTTAAGGGTTCCATAATTTCTGCCCAAGATTTCTTGCTCATTAATGTATACTTTGCACTAAATCTTAATGTGTAATGTGATATATCACATGGTCAGAAGTATTTAGACCCTTTGCTGTGAGATTTAACTCATATGATGTCCGTTTCCTTCTGATCCTCCTTAAGATTGGAGTCCAGCACACACCTGTCTATATAAGATCACACAGCTCACAGTGCATGTCAGAGCTCATAAGAATCAGGCGGTTTAAGTAACTGCCCATAGAGCTCAGAGACATATTTATTGCAAAACACAGATATGGCCAAGGTTAAAGAAGAATTTCTACCGCACTCAAAGTTCCTTAGAGCACAGCGGCCTCCATAATTCTTAAATGGAAGAAGTTTGGGATGATCACTTGGCCGTCCAGCAAATCTAAGCAATCGTGGGAGAAGAATCTTGGTGAGAGAGGTAAATAAGAAACCCAAGATTACTCGGCTGAGCTCCAGAGATGCAGTAGGGAGATGGGAAAAAGTTCCACAAATTCACTGCAGCCCTCCACCAGTCAAGGTTTTATGGCAGAGTGTGCTGACAGAGGCCTTTCCTCAGTGCAAAATATATGAAAGTCTGCATACTGTGTGCAAAAAAAAAAACACATGCAGGACTCCCAGATGGTGAGAAATAAGATTCTCAAACTTTCTGCATCATTCCCAAGAAGACTCACGGCTGTAGAAGCTCAAAGTGGTTTGAATGCAAGGAGTCTGAATACTTATAAACATGTGATATTTTAGTTTCTCTTGTATAATAAATGAGCAAAAATATCTACATTTCTCTTTTTTTCTTTCAAGATAAGGTGCAGAGTGCACATTAATGAGGAAAAAAAAATTTTTTGACCTTATAAATTGGCTGCAATGAAACAAAGAGTGGTTCCATACTTACATGAATTTCCAGTTGTCACAGATCAGATGGTACAGTATAACCATATGAATTGTGCCACTGTAATGACATCTATACACATTCTTCCTGCAGGGGGTATGTGCAATTAGGATGCATTTAGCCGTCATGAAGTGGTTAATATTACATCTGCATAAACTATCTACACTAAAGAGACTGGCGATTATTTATCATAAGGCAGGCTCCTTGTAATAGTAAATTGTAAATTTATTAAAAAGGTGTTGGCCCTTTAACCTCTTCCCGCACCTTGACGTAACTCTATGGGGCATATTTACTTACCAGGTCCATTCGCGATCCAGCGGCGGGTTCTCCGACCATGATTCGAGTCTTCTGGCGATTCACTAAGGTAGTGCGCCCAATGTCCACTAGGTGTCACTGCTGTGCCGTTAGAGTTCACTAGAGTTTACCGTCCGTTGCTGGGTGCAGGTAAGCGTGTGTCAAGCGACACTTTTTTTTTTTAAATTCCGCGTTTTTTCCGAATCCAACGGGTTTTCCGACGCCCACGCCCCCGATTTCCGTCGCGGCATGCCGCCGCCTATGTGCCACAATCCGGGGCAATTCGGCGCAAATTGGGAAATCGGGAAACCCGACGAAAAAAAGCGATTCGGGCCCTTAGTAAATGACCCCCTATGTCTTAGGAGTTCTTGCACCTTGAAAGTAGAGTTACGTCATGGTGAATGCCCGAGCTCAGAAGCTGAGCCTTTTTGATCACTGCAGGATCCCGGCAGTAAAAGCCAGGATTGCGACTATCGCGATTCCGCCTGTTCAACCTCATAGATGCCGCGGTCATAGGGTGTGACCGCGACAATCGGTACCCTCCGTGCCAATCGTTGCCATGGTAGCCCTGAGGTCCGATGAAGGACCCCAGTGCTGCCTTCAATAGAAGCCTTCTAGATTGTACATTCTGCACAATCTAACAGTGCTAATGTCAGCCTAAGCAGAATGCATAGGATGACTATGTTATATGCTGCAATACACCCTGGGACAAAATAAAACAGAATAAAAATGCAATCAAAAAAATTATTAAAAAAAGAATAAAAATCCCCCGAAGTCCCATCCCATAAAATATTCGAATACAACATAAAAAAAGTGAAAATCTCCAAAAAACACAACACAACATATTGGGGCACATTTACTTTCCCGGTCCCTGCGCAATCCCCGATCCGGACTGTCCGACGAGAATGAACTCTTCATTTCTTCATTAAGATTGTGCGCCCGATATCCTGCATGTGTCGCTTTCCCGATCAGGTCTGCCGGAGTTCACCTTCTTCTTCCCGGTGTATGTAAGTGCATGGCTTGCGGCACAATTTTTAAGTGAAATCCCACGGTTTGTCTGTGTGCATGAAAAAAAATGCAAGTCTGAAAAAGCCCATTGATTACAATGGGTCAGAGTGCAATGCAAGTTCTATGCATCAAAAGCACGTGCAGAACACGCACGTGAAAAACGCAAGTGTAGAAGGGGCCTAAGGGTTTTGACGATTTTCATAAAAATGAGTAAAATTGCACTCAAAAATTCTGAACCTCCTAACAACCTGGAAAAGAGATAGGATGCAGATATAAAGCAGACATTTGAGAAATGTTAGTTATAAAGTTACTCGGGCGCTATGACTATCTGCCTGAAAAGCAGAAAATGTAGAACTTTGAAAATAAATAATTTAAGTTTTTTTCATAACAAAATATATCAGCAATTTTTTTAATTAATTTGGAGTACAATGTGTGACAAGAAAACAAAAAATCTCAAAATCTCCTGGATATGCTAAAGCGTTACAAACGTATAACCTCCTATATTGACACAGGGCAAATTTTAAAAATCAGGCCTGGTCCTAAAGCACTAAAATGGCCTAAATGGGTTAATACATCTTTTATGAATGTTTTTTAAAATAATCGCAAAAATAGTGCACATACACCAGGAGGGGGCTGGAATGTCCATGCCATTATATTTTGTTTACCGTATTTAAAAAAATTTCAAGTCTAAAAATCTGGATTTACACAGTGGTTTTATGTTTAAGCCACTGGAGGATATCTATCATAAGCTGGTGCTCGTGCATATTCACTGCGGGATACATCAAGAGTTTTCACATGTGTTCTGTGTTCTGTGGTGGTGCCAAGTCTTGTACACCCACTTACCTCATATTAATGACCAATCCCACAGAAACTTCACTCCAAGCATATTTTAAGGTTTTGTAGCAACATGTTAGATATGTGTATTATTTTTTTTTTTTATTTATTTGGGACTTCATGGGTCAGATAACACTATATAACTCTCCATTTGCTTATCTTTAATATGACACCAAAAAGCATGTTTCCAGGTGCTAAAGAATTGAAGATAAGGTGTCCATCTGCAGCCTCTAAAGCTGACTCATCTTAAGCCAATATACTTCACCATTTCACTTGTGTGTTCTTAATGTATTATCCCCTTCCAGACGTGTGACGTAATAGTATGGCACATGTCGACTGCGGCTGAGTGGAGAGAGCTATATGTATGGTATATATAGCTATGGCTATACATGGTAGGATCAATCAGATAACCTAGGGTTAAAGTTCCCCAGGGGATCTGAAACATAGTAAAAATAACATGGGTCAGATAACACTATATAACTCTCCATTTGCTTATCTTTAATATGACACCAAAAAGCATGTTTCCAGGTGCTAAAGAATTGAAGATAAGGTGTCCATCGGCAGCCTCTAAAGCTGACTCATCTTAAGCCAATATACTTCACCATTTCACTTGTGTGTTTTTAATGTATTATCCCCTTCCAGACGTGTGCCGTAATAGTATGGCACATGTCGACTGCGGCTGAGTGGAGAGAGCTTACAGGCTGAGCCCTGTCCATAGCTGGCAACTCTTTGCTGCATATTGCAGCAAGCACTTACTGGTAACCCGTCCATCGCCACAGGCAAAGCCGCTTGGTGAGGATCGTGCTCCCTGTGATGTCATTGAGGGCAGCAATCAATTGCTATGACATTGGCTGTCTGGATTTAACCTATTCATTACAATGTGCTATTTGCACACTGTAATGAATGAGGAGGAAAATCACCATATACCGCCATACTGTAGTAAGGCTATACATGGTAGGATCAATCAGATAACCTAGGGTTAAAGTTCCCTAGGGGATCTGAAACATAGTAAAGTCATGCATTTGGGAGCGTGGGGGTAGTTTTTCTGAGTAAGCCCACTAGTGGACCCGGCTGGAGCAAACTTGAACGGTGACCCCAAGACAAGCCAGAATCTCCGCCTTTAGCTGGGGGTACTCACGGGCCTCCGTTTCACTCAGGTCGTAGTAAGCTTTCTGCGACTCACCGGTCAGGAACGGTGCCAGGACATCTGCCCACTGCTCAGCCGGTAACTCCTCTCGCTCAGCTACTCGCTTGAACACCATGATATACGCCTCCACGTCGTTGGTCGTCGTCATTTTTTGTAAAGCCTTTTGTACTGCAGCCCGTGCGGAACGCTGGACAACCGGGTACCCTTGCAAACCAGTATGGGACCCCTCAGTAGTCGTCGCTTGTGGTGCTGCCATAACGCCAGAAAACTTTTCCATCATCAGCTGGAATATGGCTCGGGACTCTTCCTGTTGTTGCTGAAGCATGGCTTGCTGCTGGCGGGACCTCTCCTCCTGCTGCTGGAGCATAGCTTGCTGCAGCTGTCGATTAGCTCTGGCCTCCTCTTGCAGGTATTTAATAAAGTCCTCCATCTTGGCTTTATCCTGCACTTTACCTGCTGCTTTCACCCAGGCCATGCAATGTTGCAGGATGTAGCGAACCTTTCAGGTGTGTGTCTTTTTGAACTGCCTGCAATCCAAAGCACCATATGTGGGGATTTGGCCCAGTAGAGACCGTGGTAGCGGGGTGCTGTGATGCAGTTCACGACAGTGACACCAAAGTACAGTCCACTCCGTATACCAAAGTATGAAAAAGTTATTAACGCCAGAAGATGGCAAAATAAAAAAAATAAATTTTTGTAGATGTATGAAACCTATACAACCTATACAAAACCTATACAAATTTGTTATTCCCATGATAGAAAAGAATAAAGTAGACATGTCATTTGGGGGCGCTCAGTGAAAGCCATAAAATCCAAGCCCACAAGAAAACAGGGGAAATGCCTTTTTTCACCAATTTTACTGCATTTGGACTTTCTTTCCCGCTTTCGGTACATGGCATGGAATATTAAGTACCGTTACTATGAAGTGCAATTTCATCACACAGCTCTTTACGTGGAAAAATAAAAAAAGTTATAGATGTTTGAAGGTGGGGAGTAAAAAATGGAAACACAAAAGTGAAAAAGGTCTCAATTCTCAATAAATCAACCTTCTCCATCTTTCCAAATAAAAATTACACTGTCGATATATCTGTTTCATAGGAGCAGATTTGAAAAGGATAGTGGAATTTTCCTACAAAGACTTGCCTAGTTGGCTGCGGATCTAGTCCCCATGACATTCTCTCTCCTTAATCTAAGGTTATTTTTTTTCAGGGGGGCTACTATCCCTTTTGTCTTATTTAAAATATGCTACTTGTCACTTGCACTTGCTTGATTTGTTTATGGGATTACTATTACCTATTACTATTATTTTGTTTACACCATTACAACACTGATCCCAAGTTTAATCCATAAATAATATCTTGCATTTACCTAGTTTGTTTTTGGTATCACTAGTCACTATGCCCTTTATTCTTTTTCAATATGCTTCTGGGTCTGTGTCTAATCTATACTTAATATCTCATACTTGCCTGGTTTGTTTTGGGGTCACCATCCCTTTTATTTCATATAAAATATGATACTGGGCCTTTATTTAATCTATTCATAATTTTGGACTCACCTAGTGTGTTTCAGGGGTCACCATCTACCATCCCCCTTATTTAACTGTCAATTGAAAAGTGCACTAGTTGTAATGTAATGAGAGATGATATTGTACGTACATTACAAGTTTTACAGGAGCAACTAGAAGTGGCAAAACAGGTCAAGTCAAGTGACCATACTACTAGTAGATAAAAGTTGAGTCCTCAGTTGTTGATATCTTTCATTGGCTTATATTGTATAACTTGGCTCATCATCATGCCTGATCAAAATCAAAAGACCTAAGTAAAGGCTTGAAACTTGCAATTGTCAATCATCCTTTTTAATTACAAGGACAAATTTTATCTATTAATCACCAAATGTGCAAGAATCTTTTATCCATGCTATCAGTATAAAGTAAAAATGAGGGCTTCTGCCGAACCCTTTCGTCTGTGTGTGAGACAGCCAGAGTTGGAATCAAATTCCAATAGTTAAGCATTTGCCCTGAGCCAGGAAAGGAAATGCTAAGTGATTCTGAGGTGCAATTAGCCTTGATGGTTGCTGAAACAGGTCTAACCAGAGATGACAAGTACAAAAGTCCACTTCTATTAACCACCTCAAAACAAGTTTTTTTTTAGCAGTTGCAAATCGTTTCCACAAGTCCTATCTTTTAATTAGCCATTAGCCAAAAGCATCTAGAAGGTGCTTTTATCTGTGTTGAAAAATTGTCTTCTAGTGGCACCATTTATTATCATGTACATATTTGAGAAAATGAAAAACAATAAATGATCCAAACCCACTTTGTGCCATTTCCTATGGGCTTTGTTTCAAGGGCTTTCAACGTGCGGACCAATGACCATTCCCTTTATTCTTGGGTATTGCGATTGCAACAAAATGCCAAATTTATATTGGTTATGTCTCAGACCTTAAAAAAAAATTTAAAACCTGAATAAAAAAAATGACTTTGCAACGCAATTTGCACCATCCGTAACTTTTTCAGAATTTGGTGTAATGGAGCTGTGGTTAAAGCATTGAACCATTGGATACGGGATGATTATCAGAAAACATGACCATACAGTTTTAACCATTCACACCTGACGTAATTGTACGGCATAGGATGCGGTGTGGTTTCCTCACGTGTGATCACTGTGGGAGTTCGCTATGTGTTGAATGCTAGCTCCCGCAGTGAGTAACAGCTGTGACATGGTGCTAGTCTTATCTTGTGGCACGTTAAACTCAACCAGATGTTGCGGTCAAGATATCGACCGTAATATTGATGACCATAAATAAAATACATATTTTTTAGGGGTGGTACAGTGAACTGCCAACAAGAAAAAAAAGCTAAACAAACCCCAGACCAGAATTCTATGATTTTCTTCAACCCCACATAAAAGAGCTCAATAAAATCTCATCAATTATCTATAAAACACCCCTAATGATGTACTGAAAAGTGGATCTCATGTCGCCAAAAAATAAGCGCCCATATGTCCGCATTTACAAAAAAACAAAACATTCACAACCTGTGAAATTTGTTTAAGAAAAATTTGTGGAGTTACAGTATTTAATCCTTTCTGAGTGTTTCAGTTTTGGCCAAAATGAATGTAGTGTCTAAAGATGACCGTTGTAATTCCACTTCTATTTTATTTACCCCTGTGAAACACCTAGGGTTAACTTCTTAAAGTTGGTGTAGATCTAATGGGATAATTTCTGGCCTCTCAAAGTCCCAATAAGGCCGTTTCACACACTTGCGAGTGTGATGCGATGACTCGCAATCACACTCCACCGGCATGCTGACGGGAACGCCAGCCTGAACGCTGCACACGGGGAGTGAACTGCACATGCTGAGTTTCACTCCCGCGGTGCAGCGTTTCGGGTCCGTGCGCCCCGGACAGCATGCGTTGTGCGATTGTGATGCGAGATCATCGAATCACAACTAGCAATGTTGGAAACGGGCCTTAATGTAGGTTTTTACAATTTTTATAAAATGTTTGAAAATTGCGCCCAAAATTCTAACTCCTAACAAGCCACATAATGAGATGATGTTGACAACGTGATGCAAATAATAGCGGACATTGGGAAATGTTAGTTATGAAGTTGTTTGGGTGGTAGCGCTATCGGCCTGAAAAGCAGAAAATTTTGAACAAAATTTTAACACAAAAGATATCAATCAAATTTTTAAACTAATTTGAAGTACAATTGTGTGAGAAAAACAACTCAGAACCCCTGGCTATGTTACAGGGTTTCAAAGGTATAACCACTATGGTGATACAGGGCAGACTATAAAAACAAAGCTGGCCTCAAAGCTTAGTAGTCCTGAAAGGGCATTAACATGTCCCTCAAACAAACCTAATAAGACACCTGATAAAGGTTTAATGCTTGAAAATATTTTGCCTGGAAGCTGTGTTCCAGACAGACTCCTGAATGACAACACGGCACCCAAGGCCCAGCTTCCTGCCAGTGTGACTTGTAAAATTGAGACTATAAAGAAAATAAACTTACTAAACAGAAACAATAACACATGCTAAGATGCTATGGAGTAGGACATCTCCTACAGATGCGGGTAGCGAGGAAGTGGATGGGGACAAGCCACAGCCAATCCTAATGAGAAGGAGACAGCACTGTTGGTTAAGCAAAAGTGTGTGGAACTACTAAGAGCAACACACCTCCCAATTAATGCCGACTGGATGTAATTATTAGATAACTATACTCCCCGCCAGAGGCCCCCAATCTTTAACACAACCCCTAAACAGTCAAGGGCTACCCACAGAAAACTAACGTATGGGTCAGTACTTTTCCTTGCCACAATGTTGTATTATCTTCAAGATTGATCTGGATACTGCCAAATCTTTCAAAAAAATTTTTTTTTTTCAAAATGCTCCTGTGATCTCTTGAACACAGCTACTCTTTGGTCTATGGGGGCGTAGATTTATTATCCGCAGTGTTATACCACATGTGAAGCCCCACCTGTTGGGGATTGTTTTTGGCGGTTAGAGCAGTGGTTGGATTACTCTTCAAATTGTGATTCTTTGGACCTCTGGAACCACTGGGGAGATGTATAGCCGACACCTGGACGAGTCTAAGTGGCACCTGGTCTTCACCGAGCCCGCGCAAAGCGGGATGGTCTGTGATTGGTCTTGCAACAGATCAGGAAAACACAGCAACGGAACTGGCACACTGGATCAGGAACAGCCTGACGGAACTGGCAACATGGACTAGGAAACACAGGACGGACTGCCTACAAGGACAGCAGGATACACAGGGGAGCTTTCTCTTCAGGGGATGGCTTATCTCGCCGGCATGGGTTACAGGAAGGGGCGGAATTTAGTCAGTCCAGCCGCAATTAGTTGGCACGCTGGCCCTTTTAAATATTCTGCGAAGCGGCGCGCCCGACTTAGGATGCGGGGACGGCCTGCGCCCCGAACCACGGGAGCAGCCGAGAATGCCGTCTGGAGCCAGAAGTGAGTTTCCACTGGACACCGGGTGCACATGGGAGGAACTACGGGTGCTCCCACGATCAGAAACGTGGATCGGGCGGAGTACCCGGACCTTGCGCTTGGAATTAAAACACCACAAAATTGTAATAGCTGTCCCTCATCCAGACCAGAGATCTTATTTATCATAGTTCTGGAGTCCTTCATGTTGTGTTTTTGCAAACTGTTAAATGCTGCTTTTATATTTTGCACTAAAAGAGTGCTTCTCTCGGCAACACTCGCCATAAACCACGACTAGTCGAGGGCTGCTCAGTGATACGCTTCCTTTGTGGAATTATCCTAATCTCCCTACTGCTACTATGAGAGATCATCTACACCGTGACATAGGGTTACTTTATTCTTCTCTCACCAGGCTCTTCTCAGGGAATGCTTAATTTGGCTGGCACGACCTGGTCATGTACAGTTTGTGCATCCCAAACTTCTTTCCATTTAAGGAATATGGAGGCCACTGTTGCTCTTAGAAACCGGAGTGCTCAAAAATTATTTAGCATCTTGACCAGATCTGTGCCGTTCCACCATTTCCTTTGAGCATTCTTTTCGTCAGAAAACTCATGATCTTGTGTCTCTGACATGCACTGTGAGCTGTGTGGTTCTATAAAACAGAATGTGGCCTTTCCTATTCCGGTCCAAACAATTTGATTAACACAGCGTAGACTCAAGTGAGAGCAAACCATCTCAAGGAGGATCCAGAAGGAATGGAAGCATGTGATATTTTTTTTTGTTATACAAATTTGCAAAAAAAATATTTACAATTCATTTTTCCTGCCAGATGGGGTGCAAAGTGGATGTGCAAATACATTAACTTTTGGTTCTTATCAATTGGCTGCAATGAACAAAATCCTAATATTCCTGTCCCACGTATGGTATGTCCTTTTCATGACTAAGGGTAAAAGGAAAATGTACTTGTAAAAGTAAAGCTTGTACAGATTTCCTTCCAATCACTATACATTTTAGGTTAACATATGAAATAAATTTAATCATAGAGGAAAATACTTAGTAAATACAACAGAATATGGGGCCTACGATACTGGAAAGGGTATATGAAGTGTATTAACACAATGGGGGGGGGGGCATTTATCGAATGCTGAGTACGTAGGTTTTTTGGATAGTACAAGGAATAAAGGGCACAGACAGGGAACTAAATTGTTTTTTTAATTCTCTCACCACCTCCAGCCACTTTTTTGATACAATGGGGCACATTTCTTCCGGTCCAGTCGCGATCGCGAGCGTGTGCGTTCTAGATGAGGATTAGGGTCGCCTGGGATTCACTAAGTGTCCATGCTCCCAGAGTATCCACCAGGTTCGCTGTTGCGCAGGTCTTTCGGAGTTCACCTTCTTCTCCCGATACATGTAAGCGCTATTTGTGACAACAATTCTTTTTTAAATTCTGCGGTTTTTCCGAAGCCTGTCGGATTGTCCGATGCCACTCCCCTCATTTTCTGTCATGTGAAAGCCGGCGAACGATGGCCAAAATAATTGCGTGTCGCCAAAAACCATGGGTTCAATCTCAGGGCAATATCGGAAATCGTCGGGAAACCCCGACGAAAGTGCGCGATTCGGGCCCGTTAATAAATGAACCCCCATATTTATTGCCGTTATCAGTGGGAGAAATAGCATTGATCCCTGGCCGATTTTGCAAGTTCCCACCTAGAAAGAATGGACTAGTCTGGAATTTTATTGAGGTTGCATTCAACCTGAAACATTACTATTTTGGGGATGCTTTTCTGCTAAGTGGGCAGGATCAATGTATGATGAGGATGGAGGGCCGTGTTGATTGAAGATTTTGGACAAAAACCTCCTTCTTTCAGTAAGAACATTGAAGATGGTTGTGTGTTGATCTTCCAGTATGGTACCAATGACCCTAACACACGCCAGTGCAAGCTGCGGTCCAATGAAGCGTTGAGGTTTTCAATGCGTCTGGCCAGTTCCAAGCCTGAACCCAATCAAAAGAATATTTGGATAGGTGTAAACACATTTGCCCAAGCAACGCTTTGAAACTGCAAATCTGGAGAAGATCTGTATAGGACGGGGCCAAAATCCCGCTGCAGTTTTGTGATTCTTGGTCAAGACATACAGGAAACGTCTGGACCTCTGTAATTTTTAGGCCCCAAAT
This sequence comes from Engystomops pustulosus, assembly GCA_019512145.1. Taxonomy (NCBI): domain Eukaryota; kingdom Metazoa; phylum Chordata; class Amphibia; order Anura; family Leptodactylidae; genus Engystomops; species Engystomops pustulosus. The sequence goes on from CM033646.1 coordinate 116,208,402, forward strand.
ATAACAATCTTTGTTTATAGGATCAAACCGTTTAATGCAAATAAAGTCAAATGAATTATTAACAAATCATACAATGTTGATGTTTTGCATTCATTTTTTTTTCGATTTTTTAGACGGGGGGCAGATTATGTCAAGCTGTTCTAAAGTCGAAGTATTCTTAGTCCCCATGGCAACCATTACAGCTCAGCTTTCATTACCAGTGCTCATGAATAATTTATAATGGCAGCTGTGATTAAGTTGCACTGGGCAATGAAATTATACATTTTAGACAGCCTGATAAATCTGGCCCCATTGTGTGCATGGCTTTGCACTCGCGTAGAGTTTTATTTTGACTAATTAATATTAATTAAAGATTTTTCTTATAACATATTAGAAAATGATTTTTCCACCACCAGAGCAAATTTTTACAATCAGTTACAAAACAAGTAGATGCTAGGGTAAACTACATTAAACAAGATGATTGTCCCTATGAATTAAAGGAGAGTCATGTTCAAAGCTGTAGTAAATGTGAGAATTGGACCTACAAGTCATTAGTTCTAAACCTGCTCACTCTTTTGTCCTAAGGTACCTGAACACAATAATAAGCATCAAAAAGGTAAGCTTGTAAATCTTAATTGAAAGATTATAATCAGTTATTAAAGTAAAGTTATGGCCATTTTTCTTGAATTTCCATAGCCCACACGGTGATATAAATAAAATTTTATAAACAAGGTGCATCTTTCAATGATCACTTTCCAGCAAATGCTGGGCAAACAAAAAAGTTGCATGTTTACGCACCATTCTGAACATTTTTGATGACATTCCTGTGTTCCCCTGGAGGCATGAGACTAGAGATACTAGTGGAACAGAAGTCAACATAACAAAGACCTGAACTGTATGGTTATGTATCAGATGTATTTAGCGATGTATACATTTCAGGTGACATGAGATGATGAGTAGTGATTTATTAGTTTATATCTTAATTGGATATTTTATTCTATATCTTGGATAAAGGAACTTACTTGTACTAGAACCACATGTCATGTCTCTGGTATTGTTGGGGTATTTCATGTATTGGTACTGAGGAAGTGAGATGTCAATGCCAACTACAATGCCTGTGGGAAAAAACATAAAATGTAAAATATGGATGGTTCCAAAAGTCACTTCCTTATTGGTTACATAGACACACTTCATCTGAAAGTTACCAACATTGGTGTGACAATCAGGCCGCCCATTTAATGTACTTGGGGCTAAAAACTTATAAAAAGGGTCACGAGCAAGGATAGGAGGCATCAAGAGCAAGGGCACAATCATCAGAGCGGTTACAGGGTAAGATTCTGGATGGTAGATGCAGTCTTACCATTAAATCTATACAGTTTTCATGTTATTTTAACTTTTATGTATATTTATCTTTCTTGTCTTCTAAGTTGAGGATCTATGGCCATTTGTATTGATTTTAATGTCATGACCAGATTAAAGACTATAAGAGGCACATAATAGTATTTATGTGTCATATAAGACTTGGATAAGGGGGGTTACTAAAAAGGTTTTATCCAGCTCTAAATGCGCGGTTTTTAAACCCTTATTATCCAAATATAGTTGTAGCTACCATGTGTTTTATACATATCAATATATAAAACGGTTGGGGGGTGGCGGTGGTGCGAACATCTGCCTTACCATTTTTTACCAAAAGTTTGTGGGGACAATTGGCCTATAAGAGAAAGAACAGATGTTACTACTAAAACAATTTCAGTGCAGGATATTTATTTTTTTTGTTTCTCTCTTTTCCAATCCTCACTGGGATTCTAACACTAATACAATAAGTCATTGTCACTTCTAACGTGAAACCCAATTCTTTTCAGAAACCCTACATCCATAAATAAGGAAAAATGCTAGAAAAATCTCATTAAAAACCCATCTGGCAGAAGGAGAATTTTAAAAACAAAAACAATATTTCATCTTCTAGCAACCCACTAGCCCCTTGCTTACAAGCTGAAATGGAGAAGAATTGTGTTTGTCGGGTCCTGTCATTTAATTGATAAGAAGGGTGAAGTCATCGTTCAATTATCATAAATAGCGTTGTTAAACTAATCACATTGAGTATTTATGAGATTTAGTCAATACTTGTTTTTTATAATTTTTATTTACTCATGTATTATATCTGAGTAACTGGCATACAGAATCCAGACTATTGCAGATCTAACCTGGAATAGCTTTTTCAGCTATCATCATCATGTATGTTTGGAGAGATTAATACTACGTAACATTACTTGCATAGGGGTTATAAATCTAATAGTCGCTATTATTGAGCTGTCATGGAGACGAAAACAACCTCCAATCATAGAGGTGTAAAGTGGAGTCCCATCTACATACAGCCACCTGCCCACAGCTATTAGTGAAGTGCCCAAACTAGCAGCACCTGATTTTCCGCTTCTAAGAGCCCCAATTTTGGGTTAAGCTTTGCCTCTGCATTGCTCAATGCTATGTATCTTCTATGTGTATTATCTGCTATAGGGGGGCTGAATTAATTGGCAGAGATGTTGTGAATGGAGGAACGGATGGGTAGTAAGAGTGACTTCGAAATCCAAAGGATCCATATCCCATGAAGTTTTTTATTGAACATCTTTCAGTAAGTGTCTGACTGGGGTTATTAGTAATACTGGTTAAAATACATTAACTCTCACCTAACCAATAACAACAGACATGACATGTAACAATGCGTAATGGTTTCCTGGTTGTGGAGCTTACATGATCTTTGTATTTTAGGCAATGCCAGTAAAACCCAAGTGATTGATTCCTCAAGGCAGGTATCTACCAGGAAGTGCTGGATGCCCACCCAATACTTGCGGTCAAGTGACTGGTAAGAGAATCTTTCTAGAGAGCGGGGTGGTAATATGGCCACCATTGCATATTTAAGTAAAGCTCCTATAGGTGCAGCTCTGCTGGCCAATATCTGGGTGGATCTATTACTGCATTTATATTTTGTCAATGGGGACAGTTGATTGTCTTTTGAGCTGTAATGAAGGCACATATTGAGAAGACATTTTGGTTGCAGTTATGCTACGCGGGCTGATTGTGAAAGTTCATATGAGACTGCAGTAACAGCTGTTATCTGAAACCCGTGAGGTCATCGGTTGAATTCAGCATCAAGTACATGTTCTCTCTAAGGACGGTGTGCTAACTGGACCCAGGTAAGATCAGCTCTAATACATAACAAAGCAGCAGGAGAGGTGATAGGTGTCCGGGAGAATTTATTAGACCTCATTCACACCAACGTATTTTTGTTTGAAGAACTAGTACACATTCCCATATTATTCTAGAGCGCTAATATGCGTACACATGGAGGTGGTTCCCATGGCCCCTGAGGTGACTGTCTAGGCTGTGTTTCACACATGGTTTCTCATTGTCTTTATTACTTTCTATTGTGTAACATCCGTTAAACGTAAACCCAATATACCTGCAATGTTAAAACGACATGCTGATTGCCACTGAGGTTTCCAACAGTGTTGTTTGCAGTCAATGGGGCGATATTATCAGACCTCGTGCACCGCCATTGAGCGCGAGGCCCGAAATAATCGCAAATGCTAGCTATTGTAGGCTTTTGCGATTATTTTCCACCACCGCACTTCACGCCATCAATACCCCTCATTTGGCCACATTACTTCACTCTCAAATTTTGTGCCCAGATTCTTCCTTACTTGTCAATCAAGGAGCTCAACAGTATCCTCACATAGTGCTCACCCTCCCTTGCATTGTTCCCCCCCCCCCCACCCCTGGTCTACCATATATTGAGGCCCTCGCCACCCCACATAATGTACCCTCACTCTCCTACTCTTCTTGGTGTATATTCCTCAAAATACTTTCTACTTACTAAAATCTCAACCTGCTAGTATTCCCTGCCAAAATCCTGATCTTTAATGTGGGAATGCCGAAAATGCAAAGACATGTCTAAATATCCACTGTTTTTCCACGATAAATATTTGGCTAAATTCCTAAAGTGGAATCAATTAAAATGTTACCTCATGTCGCAAAAATGTAACTGTATTCAGCTTCTATAGACAAGTATATGTAGACATAAGATAAACCTCTACACTTTGCATCTCTGTGACCAAAGATAAAAAGGGATGTGTCATTTGGGACCACCCAGTAAAAGAAGTAAACAATGCATGAGAAATATTTCATTTTTACACAGATTAATGAATTTCTGTACCTTCCGGGTAAATTGGAAGGATATGTAGAAAAAAAACAAATAACAAAACCATAACGTTGCTGTAAAATGAAAAGAATTTTGGCATTTTGAAGTATATCGAAAATAAATGTGAGACGCAAAAATGAAAAAGGATTGGCGTCATTTTAGGATTAATATTAGCTGGTTAAACGTATAACCTGTCAGGTGGTTTTTTCTCACTCTAACTTGGCCGGCCCTTGTTAAGCTCTACATTCAATCTACCATGGCAATGGATGTTCATTACCATTTCAACGGTTTATTTACTTTGTTAACTGCTCTTAGCACAACTTTGGGTTGCTTGTGTGTCCCCGATACTGGATCATAACTTTTCTTTATTATCCTTCAGGGGGTGCAGCCAACTTTCAAAAAATATGGTCCCGGATGCGCTTTGTAAAGTCACCACATGTGGAAAAGACTCAGGAACTGGAAGGGCTCTTATGGTATCCAAGTTTACACAGCAGTGTGATCATCAACCTAAAGATAAATGTAAATGTTGTTCTGTTTGCATGACTGGAGATTCTTATCAGTCTTATGTAATAAAGCAATAATGTTTTAGTATAATATATTATTGTAATGTTATTTGTACTAGTGATGTGTATTAGATATAGAGACATGTAGGCACCAGTAGCAGCTGTCACCACTATTGTAAGTCGTATACACTAGCTGAAATTTACCATTTGCAATGCAACAGCTGTAAATGGGCTCCTGCACCTGTTTTTAGTGAAAATAAGGTCCCATACTCCGTTGGTGACAGGTTCCCTTTAGGAAAATTTAATAAATGTTTAAAGGAAACTACGCAACAGTCCTTCACTTGGGGCCTAGCCTTTTCTTTGGCCTGGAGGCAGCAGGGGCCCCAGAAATACCGGAGTGTTGGTGCGGTTGGGCGCCTAGGGCACCTGGTGTAGGGTGCTTGGTATGGGGACCCGGTAGGGCGTCCTACAGCCTGGCATGGTTTCAGCAGGTGGTGTTTGAGAGAAAGATGGAGGGAGAGGCTGATGTTACTGGATCTCCCGGGGGACAACCCCTTCTTGTGTCTTATATGAGTCCCGGGGTAATGGATGGGGAGCCTTAATTTTACCCAGCATTCCAGGATAGACGGAGGCAATGTTTTGCAAATAATTCATGGTTCTTTAAGAACACGCAGGCAAGGGCCAAAATGTTCTTGGTTACAGCTTGCGGATTGTTGGAGATTCGGGATTAGTTGGAGTGCATGGAGAGTGATCCTCAGGATAGTCACCAGCATGGTAGTATAGTGTCAGCTGGGATGTCGCTTTGTCCAATATGGAAGTGCTCGCTTTGTTCCTGGGTGTTCGTGTGTGTCGCACTCGAAGGTGGCATCACACTCTCTCTCTGGTCACTGACAATCTGCAAGGTGATGCTCTCTAGGGAGAGTGGCTGGTAGTAAGACGATGCCCTATGTCAGGTGCTTGATTCCAGAAATGACCTCTCTGTGTAAGAGGTGGACAGGTAAGCAATTGCCCTTCCTGTCCAGGGGTTTTGTCATTCCCTGGTACAGGTGGGCGTCACTCTCCATCAAACTCCATTTCACATGAAGGAATACAATAGATATGAATACTTGTAGCAATAGTTCCACCATTGCCTGCCCAGGTAGTATATCTACCGCATGTCAACCCGTATGAACAGGTTTTAGAACTTCCAGAGGGTTCACGACTCCCTCTGATCCGCTCTAACCTGGAGAGGGCACTGGCCTGACCATGTATTGGAGGGGTGTGCAACTCCATCAGGATACTCCAGGGTATTGTCAGCAAGGCGATTTACCAGGTTGCACTTGTGTGTGGAAGCTTGAGGACATTCCAAATCTCCTCCCTATATTAAAAATATTTTGCGAAAACATGATAGGGAGCATATTGTTCTATAGCTTGTCCTGTTCGAACGGGACGGCTAAACAGAGAAAAAGATGTAGTAGAAAAAAAATACAGAATAGATGTGAATAAACAAGGTCATCGGGGACTGCCCCAACCACTATTGGGGGAGTTACTGCGCCACTAGAGGAAACCGATACTTAGGAAATTTACGCCATTGCAAAAACAGGCACCACCTCGACACACTACTGCAGCAACGTGAGGTCATCGCTACCGCTGGGTTTGTGCCTGTACCATGAGGTTCCCCTTTCCTTTCAACGGCAATAGAACATTTTTAACCATACGGTGGCTAAAGCAAAGTAAAAGTCACCCACCCTCTTCCGCTCCCCCCAAACTTCTCTCCCACCCCTGGAAAAATTAGGTTGCAACTGCAATGTTATTTGTGTGTTATTATGGTGAAATACTGGTCTCTGCTGTGCCTGGAGTATGATACACAGAGCAATTTCCCATGGTCATAATACATGGGTTTTTATTCTATTCTATTCTAGCTGTGAGTGACAGCTTCCCTTAATCTAGTTATAGCCCAATGCTGTTTTTTGCGTAATGTAATGGCCCAGTACTTAATATCATTATTTTATTTGATGTATATGTTAATTTTATTAAGAGGCTACTAAGGTGTGGATTAGACACGCAGTGGAGCGGGAACTACGGTACATCCATGCCAAGCGCCTTGAGTAAGAACCCCCCTCTCCTTCCCCCGCTCTCCAATCCCCCTCTTCCCTTCCCCCCACTCATGCGTCGCTACCTACCTCCTGCCGTCATACGCAGCTCGCAACAAGTTTCGTTAGTAGCATTATCTCTGCTTTTTAAAATCTGGCCGTGTCAGGTCCATACTGAAGGAGCTACCTCTACTCCACTAGTCCACTAAGTCAGCATCCCTACTCCACAGTCAGTTTCGGACTGCCACATTTACATTTACCTTAAAGGGGTTTGAACCCATTGAAGAAGTTCTAATTTGAATTGCCCTAGTTTTAATGGTTTTTTTGCTGTATACAACTCCAGAGTGTGAGGACTGTCTCTACGCAGACATCTTCATGATTCCTCTGTGATCTACTGTGTGCTGACAATGTTTGTTAGTTATCAGGGTACAAAGTATTTATCACACTTTTTTATTAGGCTCTGAAATTTACTAGTATTTGACACATCGCTTGTAGAGTATCTCTGCACCCATGGCTGGCTTGCTGGCCGGAAAGTGTATAGTGCCTGTGTTTCAGCTGGTCTTGCAATGCACGCGTTGGGCGAGGCACAGAGGCCAGAAGCACGGCGGTGTGCCAGACAAATACAGGCTATTCATAAAAGAAAATCTGACTATTAGAAAGACTTACGGCTGATCGCTGGGCAACTAAAGTTGTAAACACCACAACTGATAGAGGACAGGTGGAGTCATATTGTGAAACTCTTGAGTTTTTTGTTCAATACAGGGAATGGGAGAATGCTGTGTTATTTGTTATCCTAATATATTTGAGAATATTGTCTCAGTGGAGATACCCTTTAAAACAGTGATAGGTTTGTATACACAGATCAAATAAAAAATACAGCTTCATTGAACTTAAATAGGATTGACACAGACCATGTATTATGAGTATTGCAGGCAGCTGTATAGAGTATTGACTTCAAAATTATCCCGTCTCTGTATGACTCAGGAACATTTTCTGTTCACTTGTGAAATCTGCATCTCAGTGGAAGCAAAGTGCACATCAGAGAGGTTGAAGGCTTTTATGCAGCATAAATTGATTTGACCGTGTGTGAGATCATACAAGGTGATATTGGAGGTCTATATCGTATCTGGCAGACTCTGAATCCCTGGCGTGTTCTTTCAGATAACTGCACAGTTCCGTATTCTCATGGGTCCATAGCGTCTGACATTTCCCACATTGGTGCTGTACATTTAACTTTAGTGTCCTCTAATCTGATCAATTTCATTATTTATAGGGACATATTGCTGAAACATCGCATCCCATCTAAAAGGACAGTAACCCTAGATATAACCACGATTATACTGGTGTTATAAAGAATTCCTTCAAAGCTGTCAAAGGTTGAGAAATAGGGTAATCCCTTCTCTTATAGACATCATTTCCAGGTGGGGTTATTGATGATATGGTAGGATAAGACATCCTTCGTGATGGCAAGCCATTAAGATGAGGTGTTCTACTGCAGCTACAAAGCTTGCTACATTTCCATTCTTGGAGCAGACACATTTTGTCAAGCTCCCAAGGCTCTCTTATGCTCTTCTCACAACCCGATCTCCAGGCTTCGAAAAAGGAAGGCATGCTCCACCATACTCTGGAACTCTCAAAATGTGTAAGACTGTCCCCAACTTCCAAACCTTTAAAATTACATAATCATGACAAACCCACTGTTAAGGATTACAACACACAATAACGTTCACTTTTCGTCCCAACCCTGTGTTTCCTCTTTACCCTTTCATATACATTGTAAGCCCTCACCGGGCAGGGTCCTCTTTCCACTTGTTCCGGACCATTACTGAGGCAAGGAGGCACGGGGACACTTGGGTGGTCTCAGTTCAGGGCTCACTGTCTCAATCTGTCTTCCTTGTCCAGAGACCAACCTGACTGACTGGTGGCTGTCAAACACGAGAAACTCTCCTAAAAGGACTGGTGAGCTTTTTTGTGACACCACTAACCACCTTTATATCTACCCATGGACCTGACACTACATGAGGAGGCCCAAGGAGAAACTCTTAAAGTCGCCCTGCTGTATAGTTACCTTGATAACGCAGCCAAAGTCCTCTCTAGCAAAACCCCTTAGAGTCATCAGCCCCCTATGATTGTAGTACTGTTGTTGCACAGTAAAACTTGTCTCGTGCAATTATGTCCAACGAAGCTAGCAATCATGGATACTCAAACAGCAACCTGGTCAAGACAAGCCTTTTAGGTGCCATAGGAAAAAAAATGCATCAGGTGGCAATTCAAGCCGCTTCAGGTGAGTTGATGAATGAAAAAGAATTAGATGGGTGTGTGGCCGGCGAAAAGATGCCAGGTGTAGGAGTGTGCCCCCAGCTCCACTTCTCTCCAACAGTGGACTTACCAGGCGATTAGTGAGGAAAATGCCCAACTCAAGCATTCAGCGCACTCCTTGCACCTTGTGGAACGACAACTAATGAGAAGAACCCGGAGCTAGCAAATCAGGCACTATTTCCCCTGAGCTCGCCCATAGCGCATCGGCACCAAGATGGCGCGCAGCATGACTCCTATCACGCGGCACAACTCAAGGCAGAGAGCCGAACATTCCAATAAGGGAACTTATAGCCCGCGCTAAGCAAAATATGAAAAAAACAATACACCACCCACTTGTTCCGATCGGTGAGAACATTCCCACCCTATACCATCCCAATTTCTTGCCATCTGCAGCGACTGAAAAACTAGATACCTAGCACCCTCCTATCTACGCTAGTGGCACTACATTCTACTCTCGCACAATCATGTATCAAGTCCCTGAGGCTCTCTATTGCTGATTTGGGAGAAAGGGGGTTGATCGCATACAGAGTTAAAGGTTAGCTTACTTCGCTGAATGCTCACAACGAGCTAGTTGATGACCATAATACCATAAGAAATCATTTCAGGCATCCAAGCCAGCTGGTTAATACTGACGATTATGGACCGAGAAGACACAAATGAGGCATTTTGGCTGAGATCATACACAGCTTTACAACTGAAGTCATATGTCCAAAACTAACAATTGCTACTTCTCGATCTTGCCTGATTACAAATTGAGCATTGATGAGCCCACAGCCAGCAGTGGTGTAAATGGTGAGCTTGGTGGGACCCATAGCAGATTTCCTTATGGGGTCCCCTTTCCCCCATTGAAAAAAACCATGTTGGTACCAGGTCATTTTTTGGTACAAGAACATTTATACATCACATACATCCTACACACTCACTGACACACATTTGATATTATAGACACCACATTCTAACTCATATATACATTTATACACGCATGCATGACAGTATGATACAAACTAATACAGATATGTACACCATACATTAACTTAGACATCAATTTGCATCACATACTGTATAGTGCCATACCAGTATATGACGCCATTGTGCTATACTATACCATTATATGACTAATACATACGATACATGATTTTTCATAACCATACAATCAGTATGAAAACACACCAATACACACATAGAGGATCATTATTATATTCTGGTGCTACATGCACCAGCCTATGACAGAACCCGCCGCTTGCCTCCGGCTCGCCAGTATACATCGAAGAGGCGGGTTAAGGGCATGGCTTGCATAGAATAAACTTGTGACACACATGTGAATTCACGGCTGCAGGTATTGCGCAGTGCGCTGACGAGAGACGCCCCGTGCGGCACACTCCTCGTTAGTGCCCACTGGCGTGAAGTGGGGAGTGGAGTGGAAAATAATCACAAGTGCTAGCTATAAGCTAGCCTTTGCCGTTATTTAGGGCTTTGCGCAGGGCTCATATGCCGCAATACTGCTTTAAATAGCGCACTAAATACACTAACATATAGGTGGGGAGGAAGAGGGCAGGACAGCGGAAAGGACGTGCCGGCCAGCAGAGGAAAACGCGTGGCCACAGGGGGGAGGAGTGAGAGGAGGAGGGAAGAGTTTGGGGCAGAGGTTGTGAGGGTCAAGTGGGCAACTGCGGTCCGTCCACAGTGTGGGCAGATCTGCCTCTCAGCACAGCAGATGGGCCGTTACTGCGGACTGTTTAGCAGGAAAGAAGGGCCCGTGCAATAATTTAAAATTGTATATGCCAATGTCACAGAGTTGCACCAACGCCAGACAATCTCAAGAACATCAATGTTCCGGGATGTTCTGGCCAGACTTACTCTTATACATGTCAAGAGCGCTTTCTCTCTCAATAAGGATAGCTCTCCAGACTTCCCTGCTCTGATGAATCCAGTCAAATGACTTATCTGCAGCTACCCATGCAAGAAAGAATTTTTGCTTCTACTAAAATCTCTTCTCAGAGAAATGAATTGGCCTACAGACGGAGGTTTCCCCACAGACTAATCCTGGTCCAGTGGCAATAATAAATAATCTCAAATAGTCCATTGGGGGGGGAAATAGGTGTGAGGCGGCTTTTGATCTGGTCCACTGTACCTTTGGAGTTCATAAATGACATAAATACATCTGTATGCAGTTTTAAGCGCCTGATCCATGTTTCAAGGTCCATAACTTCAGACGTCAACATTTGCTATCATAGACCCTAAAAAGTCGATTAATAATTTTTAGTTTTACACAATCAATAATTTACAGTATACGTATTTTCAATTAATGCTCCTAATTCCCAAGCAAGGCCAGTTATCGAGTTTAGAGAATAACTTAGGGCTGGGGTGAGGTCGGGACTATTTAAAATAATTAAAAAATGTGGTACTTAACCCCCCTCCTCGGCATGGTGATGTCCCCATTGCATTCCGTCTGATCTGTGCCCCTGGTTGGTTACAGGGGGACGGGGACAGGCCGCTTGCGCGCCGGAGCGCCCAATCCGACAACATCCGTCCCAGCTGCCACAATGCTGAGATGATAGGGCACGGATAGGTGCGGCCGCCGCCGCTCCACCAGCCGAAGCTCCCTAGTGTGCCGCCACTGTGAGGCGACCAACACAGCGTCGGAGAGGTAAGTGTTCCCCCCTTATTTTTGTAAATAGCCCTTCCAGCCCGGCCCGTAAGCCATTCTTAAACTCGGATTAACCTCCTTTACACAGTTTTTGAAAAAGTTGATACGGGCCTCAACAGGTTTCTGATCATGTGTTTGGACATTTAACTCGATTAATCACCCTTCTGTTATGATACCTCTACCCTTTCTCCTAGGTCTTTCACAGTTAATGTCTGCTGTTGGAAAATGCTCTCATGCACATCTGGTCGTTGTCAGCAGAACGACGAAAAGAGATTTTACATGACCCTCTCTCAGCACATAACATGACTTCCAAATAAGATTTCATCTTCGTTGGTAGGCGATTGTCAGGGGGGTTAGCGATTCAGGCATGAGGGTCGCACCCTCTGTGACTTGCAACTGGGCCCACTAGTGGAGAAGCCATGTCTCCTCCATGGTGCACATCCACAATAATCCTGTCTGATACCTTGCACCTACTGCTGAACAGGAAGCTTTTCTTGCACAAATAAAGGCCCCACCCTCAAGCCCCGGGCAACTTTGAAGTTGACTGGTAAGGGCATGGTAGTCCATGCTGTTCCTGAGCAATTGTTAAGGAAGAAGGGTCTTGTAATGTAGAACACCGCAAGGCAGCTGTCAGACCAAAGAATCACTGCGGAAATCCAGCATTCTAGGACCGTAGCTTAGTAGTCCAAACTACTGTCATCTGTAGAGGTTGAGTAACTGTAGTGTGTGTGTAAGTGTGTTTGTCTGAGTATGTGAATGTCTGTAGTTCGCAAGCATATGTGATTTTGGAACATGTGAATATGGTGTATGTATCGTGTATAAGTTTAGTAATGTATGCTCGTATATGCAACACCCTCGAAACTCCGAGCCAAGGCAGAGATGGTTGTTGGAATACACCCACCATGGTAGCTTGCCAGCCTGTTGAGGGTCGTCTGATCAGGGGGCCCCACAGGCATTCACACAACAAACTACGAAACACAACTGAGCACTGCTAAGTGGTTAGAGCCTGCTGTGGTATAGGCCGGAGTTCATTGTTTTCTGTGATGTAATCTCCAGCAACCATCACATTTGTTACTGTATGTCTGTGGCTGAGATGTAAGTGGAGGATTAGACCACACACCTGGACCAGTGGGAGTTAACAAAAACCACCTGGTCAGGAATGAAATCTAGGAGTTTCAGAGGAAAGAAGTCAGTCAGACCCAGAGTCTGAAACAGATCAGATTAGAGAATATGAAGAGTCAGTGCAGCCAGCACACACAGACCAAGCGTGAGACCACCGCTCCCTGCTGACCTTGGAGAGAGTTAGTCACGTAGGGGAAAGGGGGTGTCATCCTACTCTTCAGGGTGATATACTGGCAGCAACCCAGGACAACTGAAGCATCTCACTAGGACACAGCTTCTTCAGCCTGCCCTTGCATCAGGCTGATGATCTACATCCTGGGGCTCCCTCAAAATTGCAATATCCAGATTTCTACCCTTCTGTAAGCCGTTGCTACTGTTCCTGTCGGTTCCAAATACAGAACTGTAAGTTATTTCTGTTCAACGTCTGCCTCTTTTGGGTCCCTGCTACTACGCTGTCCTCCACGCGACGGGCAACCTATCCACTACACTGGGACTACATCTCCTGACACAAGAGTTGCCCTAGAGCAGGGAGAACCGACTAGAGCAGCCTCCTCATACATTTCTTGCCAATACCACCCTCTTGAGGATCTGCCAGCTGTAGGACAGCCTCCGTGTTCCCATACAAGCACGTGACAATAGCGGCAACTAGGCCGCAACTCCAGCCACTCAGGTACATGCGGGGCCCCGGCGAACTCCGCCCCAAGTAAAAGGCCTAGGCCCCATTTATTCTTTTTCAATATGCTTCTGGGTCTGTGTCTAATCTATACTTAATATCTCATACTTGCCTGGTTTGTTTTGGGGTCACCATCCCTTTTATTTCATATAAAATATGATACTGGGCCTTTATTTAATCTATTCATAATTTTGGACTCACCTAGTGTGTTTCAGGGGTCACCATCTACCATCCCCCTTATTTCATTTAAAATACGCCAGTGCCTAATACAAACTTAATATCCTGCAGGTGCCTAGTTATTTTCAGTCTTAGTGTACTACTGAGGAACTGTAACTATTGGCTACTGGGTGCTCTGTGACTGTTGGCTACTGGTAGCTCCATGAATACTGGATATGTGGGGAATCCTGACTTTTTTCTCCTCGGCACTCAGGCACTAATGTCTACTGGGGCACTTTCACTATTCGCTACTAGGGGTTCTGCTAATATTGTATACTGGAAGCACTATGACTGTTTCACTACCAGAAATTACTAGCTCTGCATGTTGCAATAACAAACAGTTATATAAATGCACATACATTCTCCTAGTGCTTTCAAATAGCATAATTCATAACAAAGTAATTTGGTTAAAATGTAATTTTGAGAAAAATATGCAAATTAGTCATTTGAGAAATTAACTCATCTCCAATAATGGCCAATATCTTTGCAGCATGCTCATCAATTAATGGTAAAATAAATCATCCAGATAATATGTTGAAGATATCTTAGCAGGTGATCTCTCAAGTAAAAAAAAAATATTCCTTGGCAAACAGTTCAGAACTCAAAGAAGTACAAACAGAAAACTGTCAATTGAAAAGTGCACTAGTTGGAATGTAATGAGAGATGATATTGTACGTACATTACAAGTTTTACAGGAGCAACTAGAAGTGGCAAAACAGGTCAAGTCAAGTGACCATGCTACTAGTAGATAAAAGTTGAGAGTCCTCAGTTGTTGATATCTTTTATTGGCTTATATTGTATAACTTGGCTCATCATCATGCCTGATCAAAAAGAATTGAAGATGAAGATGAATCATGCTATGTCTTTTCATTCTGCTCCCTCCTGTGGAACAATGTTTATGCTCAGTGGAGGCATTTAGAGGTAATGGGAGATGGATGCATTCCACCCCTAGCCTCTGTAGAGTGCTCAAAGAAGTCCCCAGTGATGTCACTGTCCATTTAGGAACAATGATATCCCTGGAGGAAACAACCTTAACATCTGATGTTTGCTCACCCTGCTTTGTGCATAGAGAATGAAATTTCTTGGCCCTACATTGTAAGGGTACTACAGGAATCCCCCCAACATGTCCTTACAGTAGAGAAAAAAATATTTCCCCATGGCCGGAGCTCCCAATATTATTCTTCTCCCTCATTATTCTGTCTTTAACCACCAGACAGTGAACGGCACCAATCCGTAGTTCCTCCTGCTGAAAGTATGCCACCATTCAGACTACCACCATTGCACTTTCTTTATCCTCCTTTAATTCTTTTGTACAGAACTTTAACTGGAAGAAATATGCAGGCAGTTTAATTCTTTTGTACAGAACTTTAACTGGAAGAAATATGCAGGCAGTTGGTGTGGTACATTCCAACAAAGTTAAAATTTGGACAAGCTTCAGTTATATTCAAGTAAAGTTGTATTTCTCGGTCATTGTATCACCCAGGATTGCGAAACAACTGAGAACCTTCCTGGGTCTTGTGGGGTACTGTAGAGATTGGATCCCTTCTGCATCCACATTGAAGCAGCCTCTATATGTCTAGTGGTAAGTTGTTTCAGATTAAATCAATTTTAAAAGATGAGGGGGCACTGTCTCCATCTAGAGAAAACAAGGTTTAAAGGAAACCTACCATGTGAAATAGTAGGTGTAAGCTGCAATTACTGAGCATCAGCTCAGGGTGAGCTGGTGCCAGAGCTTATTTTTGTTATTGTCATAAACTGCTGTATTGCAGTTTAAACACTTTTTAATGTTTATATGTGAAGCAGCTTCAGCGCACCAAGCGCATGATCATGCAAGCGCCTACATAGGTAGTGCCGGAGAGCCGGTGACATCACGCACGCACGGTCGCTCGCTTGGTGCGCCAAAGCTTCTGCACATATAAACATTCAAAAGTGTTTAAACCGCAATTCAGCGGTTTGTGACAATAACGAAAATAAGCTCCGGGACCAGCTCATCCTAAGCTGGTGCTCAGTATTTGCAGCTTACACCTACTATTTCACGTGGTAGGTTTCCTTTAATCACCAGAGGCGACAGGGCTTTTTTACTATCAGAACTATCAATCTGTGGAATAGCCTGCCTCAGGCGCTGGTCACAGCAGGGACAGCAGAGAGCTTCAAGAAGGGTCTAGATGCCTTTTTACACCTAAATAACATTGATGGTTATGTTATATAGAATTGTTTCACCTAAATCCCTTCCTCATCCAATCCCTTCCCTGCCTTGGTTGAACTTGATGGACATGTGTCTTTTTCCAACCGCATAAACTATGATACTATGATGATATTCTAAATTCAATGTGTGCAGTTCTTTATGATGGTTTGCACCATATTGGGAAACTGTGGATAGTGAATTATTGACTGCAGTGCCTTTATCCTTCTGGGCAGTTGACAAGACAGATTTCGGCAGAATGTAAGTAACTCCTGTTAGGGTAAAAGTGCTGCCTGGGAGTGCTAAGCCAAAGTTGTAACAATACCCACTCAGTTTGCCTCAAATGCAAAGTTTAGATATCCAGGTTCAGCAGGATTTGAAGGCAGGGGTCTTGCGTCTTGTGTTTCCCCATATAACATACCTCTGTTCCCAGTGAAGAAAAAGATGGTCAAAGGTCAACTTGTAACATAGTATGGTTCATGACCTTAGGGCCAAAAATGAAATAACAGAAGCCGACACTCCAGTTGTCTCAAATCCTCATACTTCATAGTCTGGTTTACTGTGATTGATTTACCTAGTGCTTTATTCTCAGTACCACTAGTTGAGGATAGTCAGCTGTTTTTTCATACTTAATTATGTGCAACTTTGTTGGACATGTCTTCCACAAGGAGGGGAGAATTCCCCGAATTAGTATAATCAGGCTTTGCATCAAGTCCTCCAAGGATGGGCTCCTAAACATGACACCACTGTCCTGCTTCAGTGTGTTGTTGATTTACTACTTTGCTGTGAAACAGTTGATGTGTGCAGGAGAGTTTCCATCTCCCTTATGTGCAATTTAGCCCAAAATGGTTGCAAAACTTCAAAGGACAAGCTTCAGTTACATTCAAGTAAAGTTGTATTTCTCGGTCATTGTATCACCCAGGCTTGTGAAACAACTGAGAACCTTCCTGGGTCTTGTGGGGTACTCTAGAGATTGGATCCCTTCTGCATCCACATTGAAGCAGCCTCTATATGATGCTCTTAGTCGCCAGCCTTTTATCCTTACCCCTGAGGATGAGGATTCCATAACACAAGTTAAGGAAGCTATTGTGTCAGCACCAGCTTTAGGCCTGCCAAATTATAAGAAACCATTTTTCTTATTTTGTCATGAGTCCACTGGGCAAGCTCAGGGTGTACTTACCCAGTTTCATGGTGGAAAACATCGACCAGTGGCATACTACTCTGGGAGGCTTGATACTGTCATTAGAGAGACCCCTTCATGTATCAGGATTCCAGATACCACCATGATGGGGTCTACAAGATCAGATATACAATTACCACCCTGACAGAGGTGTTAAAGAAAGAACCACTTCTGCCCTCTATGTCAGTGCAAGAGGTGAAGCTGAAGGCACTCACTGAGGCATGTAAGCTGGTAAAAGGTACATTTAACATTTACACAGATCCACGATATGCCTTTGGTATTGCACATGATTATGGCCCTATCTGGAAGAGCAGGGACTTTGTTGGGTCCACAGGGAAACCTAATAACCTATTAAGAATTGCGAAAATGTGAAAGAACTGTTTAAGGCTCTGTTACTTGTTATTATCAAGGTACAGGCACTCACTAGAGAAAACACTCCTGAGGCTAAGGGAAATAGAATGGCTGACGAGGCAGCTAAGGCTGCAGCCCTGCTCCCTCTCCCACAAAAAGAGGTCCTTAACATAATTGTTGAAGATAAGGGCTCTGTAGACTGGAAAAGTTGCAGAAACAGGCCCGCTATCTGAAAATAAACAGTAGTAAGCCTTAGGAGCAGCTCCAGAGGATGGAATTTGGCAATCAGAAAGAAAGTGGGGTCTGCCTAGAACCTAGTTTCCTATGATGGCTCAGTTGGTACATGGCAGGAGGGAATGTGTTAGACAGTGGCAAAATGGTGGGTGGCCCCAGGATTCATCAATACTGCTGTTAGATTTGTGCAAGGCTGTATGATATGTGCCTGCCATAATCCTGGCAAAACTGTGCGAGTTGCAAGAAGGCATATGGTTAGAGCAGCTTATCCATTTTAGTGACTGCAAATTGATTACATTCAACTGCCAAGGGTAGGAAAGTATGAGTATGTCTTGGTCAGTGCAGATTTCTTTTCAGGATGGCCAGAGGCTTGGCTAGTTGCTAGAGCAAAGAAAGAAAATCCTCTCAGAAGTTGTCTGCAGATAAGGTGTGCCAGAAACTATTGAGAGTGATAACGGTACCCACTTTACAGGAGAGGTGCTACAAGAGGTTCTAAAAGCCCTGGGGATAGATCCGGCTTTCCACACTCTCTACAAGCCAAAGAGTAGTGGGAAGGTGGAAAGACTCAATGGGACCATCAAGTTAAAAATTCAAAAAGCAATGAGAGAAACTGGGAAATCATGGGTAGATTGTCTTCCTTTGGCCTTATATTCTGTCCGAACAACTCCTTGTGAAAAGGAGGGATTAAGTCCCTATAAGAATAATATTACAAACATACACGTGCAGGTTAACCATTTTCTTTCCATTTAAATAGAGTCTCAACAGACATTGCATTTAAGAAATGAAAATGCTAAAAATGTCATCATAAACCCATCTGGATAAAGTAAATTATACAAGAACCTCATACTACTTTGTTTAACCCCTTAAGGACGCAGGGTTTTTCCGCTCATTTCTCGCTCTCCACCTTCAAAAATCCATAACTTTTTCATTTTTACGTGTACAGACCTGTGTGAGGGCTTATTTTGTGCGTTCGGACATTTGGGCGCCATTTCCCGTCTCGGAGGTCACCGCCGGCCGTAACCGTTTTTATATTTTGATAGATCGGGCATTTTGGGACGCGGCGATGCCTAATATGTTTGTGATTTTTACTGTTTATTATGTTTTATATCAGTTCTATATCAGGGGGGTGATTTGAATTTTTATATTTTATAATTTTTTTTTCTTTTTTAAACTTTTTTTTTTCTTTCTTTTTCACTATTTTTTAGACCCTCTAGGGTGCATTAATCCTAGATGGTCAGATAGTCGCTACCATATACTGCAATACTTCTGTATTGCAATATATGGCATTTTTGCAGCACATTCATTACAATGAGCCACTCATTGCCGCTCATTGTAACGAATCTGCAGATGCCAGATAGTCTTCGGTCAAACGAAGACCCGAGGCTACCATGGCAACCGATCTCCATGGCCGATGACGTTCGGGGGCGCGTCGATCGTAACAAAGATGGCGGAGCCCGCATGCCGCCGTCTTTTAAATGCCGCCAGCGACTTTGCCGGCGGCAACGGTTGAAGGCAAAAGGGGGTCCAACCCGTTACTAGCATGGTGTACCTAATAAAGTGGCCGGTGAGTGTACATCTAATATATAAAGCTCAGTGTAAGTGTGTATGTATGTATGCATGTAGGTATGTCAACTAAAGGAATCTGCATTGTCGCTTTTATGAGCACCACATTTTTCACATTCGCTCTCTTCGACTCAGGGAACATCATAGACTTGATTTTGAGATAAAATTTTCACCATGCGCTTTCCAAAATCCACCTATTAACCACAATATACAGGAGCCATTGTCTGCTGCTGCTGTGGCAGTAGGAAGCTAAGCCGTGATTGGTTGCTGCTCTGCCACAGGTCATAAATATGAGCTCTGAGCTGATTGGTTACTATAGGCCAGTGATGGGCAACCTTTTGAGCTTGGTGTGTCAAAATTCACCAAAAAACCAAGCATAACTCGGGTGCTGACTCACCTTTAGAAAAAAACCTAATTTTGTAATAACATGTCCAGCAGCGGCCTCCCCCTATTAATAACATGTCCAGCAGCGGCCTCCCCTTATTAATAACATGTCCAGCAGCGGCCTCCCCTTATTAATAACATGTCCAGCAGCGGCCTTCCTTTCCTAATAAAATGCCCCAGCGGCCTCCCTTTACTATTAAAATGCCCCTAGCGGCTTTCCTTCCCTAATAAAATGCCCCAGCAGTTTCCCTTTGCTACTAAAATACCCCTAGCCGCCTCCCTTTACTACTAAAATACCCCTAGCCGCCTCCCTTTACTACTAAAATACCCCTAGCCGTCTCCCTCTACTACTAAAATACCCCTAGCCGCCTCCCTTTAAATATAATATAATAATAAACTTATATACTTACCCAGTGATGTCTTCTTCCCTGTAGCTTTACTACAGGTCTGACGATAATGGCGGCTCGGCTCCTCCAGGTTGCACCGCGCGCCTCGGGTCACGTGAAGGCCCTCTTTGGCTCACTCATATTTAACCAATAGCCCCAGAAGCCGATTATAGTACATGTGTACGTACTATGTGTATTCAATGATTCTAACCCTGATACCAGCGGAATACATAGGTTCGGCAAGCCCAACTCCACAATGGGCACTTTCCTCAGTTCCCAGAATATGGCCCTCTTCTGTCTAGACTTAGTCTATAACGGCACCGGCTTTTTGTTATGAATGGGTACGAGCGACCATCAACAGAACACAGGGGGGTCTTTTGTGTACCCTACGTATAGGTAGTAATCGGTGCAGCACTCGGCGGAAAAAGCTCATACTGCCTCGTAGATACAACTATTTTTTGCCGGTATCTTAGTCTTGCCACCACAAGAAAACGCCCAGCTTGCTCTTTACGTTATCTTTCACGCCCTTTTTTTGTTTGCAGTAGCTCGGCCCGCCAGTCTTATTCCTGACGCCGCTCGGGCCCGTTGTGCTGCTCCCGGGCCGACCTCTTCAGACGCCTATATGACCTTTACGCACCCCCCTACTCTAGTCTCTTCTTTTCGTTCTTCCAGTTATCTCTGTCGTCGAAGGGTCCCGGCATGCATGTTTGGCAGTTTGTGGTCTGTTGTGATCCCAATTTCCACTTCAGGGTCGGCCCCCTATGAATGGGATTCAGCCCTATCACCTAAACCAGTAAAGGAAGAACAAAGTGCTCAAGGGCATATATTCTAGAATGGGTGTCTTTATTTGGAACAGTAACCTTAGGACTCTCCGTTGTTTTTCCTGTTATGTTTTTGATGTTTTTGTCTTCATTTTGTTTGTATGGCTGTGAGTTTGATCTTTGTATGGCAGCTGAGATTTATCTAGGTCCCTTTTGGTGTGAAGGGTCTTATGTGGGTTGTATTTTTTTGTTTTTAGTTCTTTAAAGAGACAATGTTGGGTTTTGTGTGCTCTCCTTGTTTGTGTAGTAATCTTTCTTTTTAGTCTGGTTTTCAACAGTACTAGATAACATGACCGTGCTTGGTTGAGTACATCGTGATCATTGAGAAAAATCGAGCAGCGCACACAAACTTTAGGATGGGACGACCAGCGTACTCCAGCCTCATTATACGCTACGACTTCCGCCTACTCTCTGATTTCGGATTGTAGTTTGGCAAATTGAATTAAAAAGATAGGTAAAAAAAAGATTAATAATTAGAAAAACAAAACGGATGATCAATTTTTCAGTTTTGTTCATTAATTCAAGCAAACAAAAGTACACCATGATTATCAACATTCCACCCGATCAAGCAATAACGGGTCATGTTAGTTCTGGTTTTTTTGTGTTGTTGTTTCGCCTTTTTGTTCTGTTTTCTTTGTTTTTGTACGTTTTGGGTGCTCTCCAGTCTCTCCCTTATTTTATTCATTTAAAATATTTGGAATGAACCACGCTCTCAATTTCTCCGATATCACGATTTCGGCCCCACACATAAAAAAAAAACCCCAAACAACCACTCCTAGCAAACACAAACAAACAATCTAAAGAACCACACTTCCAAAAACCTAATATAAAACACTCAAATAAAAAATTATACAAAAAATTTTTAACGTTATGCACCCTCGTTTAGTTAGTACCCACGGTGGATCTATGTTACTTGAACGCAAGTCTCCAACCGTATCACTTGAAGGCGGACCAGCACGCTACCCAGTCATCAGCGTCTCGACCCTTAGGGCCTGAAGCTGCAGCGCGCAAGCCAACATGCACACCCCTCCACATGCCCATTTTTGCTCCGTTGTGCCGATGTAATGAGCACTCCCACCCTCCAACCCTATCACCACTCTGACTTGTCGCGCACCCCAGTATGATTGATGTAGACAAGAAGTGACTAAGAATCATAAGTGTGTCGTACTAGTCATCTTGTGTGCTGTAACGCGCTGAATCAAGTGAAAGCCACTTAAAAATCCGCCAGCCCACACATATGAAACAGGGAGCCCGGACACTGGGACGAACGGTAAGGGAAAAGGGGGAGGGAAAGAAAGAACTTGCTTTGTCTTTTTTTCACCGATTTTAGTGCATTGACTTTCTTTCCGCTTTCGGCTAGCATGTGCATGAAATGGAAATTAAGCCGGTTTACGTACTATGAAGTGCAATTTCATCACACAGCTTTTTTATGCAAAAAAAAAAAGTTTAGATGTTGAAGGTGGGGAGTAAAAAATGGGCAACAACAAGTGGAAAAAGGATCCAATTCCGATTAAATATCAACCTTCTACAATCTTTCCAACAAGATATTACCGTCGGGTATATACTGGTTTCATAGGAGCCAGATTTGAATTTGAGAGTTTGCTGTCTTTAGTGTGGTCGGTCTGAGGTAGTTTTGGACAGTCCTTTTTTGTGCCTAGCCCATTCAAATGATGCCTGGCTGTTTTGTGTTGTTTCTATTTGCTGATTTCTTATTCCTTAGTTCTTATGATTATGACAGTTACTATATCCTTATTATATAGCGTTTTAGGTTTTCCGGGTCTTAAGCTCCTTTTTCTTAATGTTAAAATTCGTCTACTTGGTCATATTGCACGTGCTTGATGCTTTATTGAGTGGGTTACTAATACCTATTAGCTAGTATTTTGGTTTACACCAATTTGTTACAACATGATCCAAGTTTAGATGCTAAATAAGCTATCCTGGCCACTTTACCTGTTTATTTTAATCGGGTTATCATCTAGTACCTATGCCATTAATTCTTTTTCAATTATGCGTATGGGTCGTGAGTTGCTAGCTCTATACTATCGCATATGCCTGGTTTGTTTGGGGTCACCATCCCTTTGTATTGTCAATTAAAATATGTACGGCACGCTTTATTTTGTAATCTATTCATATTTTGGAGCTCACTTAAGGTGTTTCATGGGGTCACCATCTACCATACCCACTACTTTCATTTTAAAAATACGACCTGTTGCACTGATATCCAACCTTAAATCCTGCAGAGGGGCCTTCAGTTAGTTTCGTCTTAGTGTACTACTGTGGGAACTGAACTCTGGTACTGGGTTGCTCTGTGACGTTGGTACTGGTAGCTCCGAGAATACTTGATAGATGGGGAGTGATTCCTGACTTTTTCTTCCGGCACTCGGCAACTTAATGTCTACTGGGGGCACTTGCACCTATTCGTGTTATGAGGGGGTGAGTTAATGCTTAAATTCGTTTGTACTGTACTGGACAGGTTCTGGAGCCCTTATGGTGTTGCAGCTACTCACGACACATTACTAGCTCTTGCCATGTTGCAAAACAAACCCAGTTGTAGATATGCTGCGCACATATATTTCGCGCTAGGTGCATTGTTCAAAGCCGTACTTTCATAACAAAAGGTAATTTGGTTACATGTTACAATTTGAGGGCCGAAACATATGCAAATTTAGTAATTTGAGAACTCACTCATCTCCAATAATGGCCAACCTTCGCAAGCATTTGTCATCAATTGAATTGCGTAAATAACTCCATCCCCCAATGCTGATAGATATGATGAGCTATCCTTTAGAGGTGATCTCTCAAGTACAAAAACAAAAAATATGTCCTTGGCGAAGAACAGCTTCAGAATTCAAAGCAAGTCACACAACAGAGAAGGACAAATGTCGCAATTGATAGTGCATAGTTGGATAGCTACTGCAACGATAGATCGATTATTGTACGTGACATTCACAAGTTTACAGGAGCATGCACTATGACAAGTGGCCAACATAACTTAGGCTCAAGTCAGAAGTGACCTTGCTACTATGTGGGATTCATAACGTTGAGAGGACCAGTGTCTGCGAGTTGGTGATATCGTTAGTAGTTGGAATTGGCTTATATTGTATAACTTGGCTCATCATCATGCCTGATCAAAAGACCTAAGTAGGCTTGAAAACTTGCAATTGTCATCATCCTTTTTAATTACAAAGGACAACTTTTATCTATTTAACCACAAATGTGCAAAGAATCTTTTAGCCATGCTATCGGTATAAAGTAAAAATGAGGGCTCTGCCGAACCCTTTTCTGTCTGTGTAGTGAGACAGCAGAGTTGAAATCAAATTCCAATAGGTAAGCATTTGCCCTGGAGCCAGGAAATGCTAATGATTCTGAGTGGCAATAGCCTTGATGGAGATAACAGGTCTAAACCAGAGATGAACAAGTAACAAAGTCACTTCTATATAAACCATCAAAACCAAGTTTTTTTTTAGCATTTTGCACAATCGTTTTCCACAAGTCCATATCTTTTAATAGCCATTCCAAAGCTCTACGAAGGTGCTTTTATCTGTGTGACAAATTGTTCTTTCTAGTGGCACCATTTATTATTCTGTACCATATTCTGGAAAACTGAAAAAAAATTAAAACGATACCAAAAACCACTGTTGTGCCATTTCCTGATGGGCTTTGTTTTCAAGGCTTTCAACGTGCGGACCAAATTACATATTCCCTTTATTCTTTGGGTTATTGCGATTGCAAAAATGCCAAATTTATATCATTTGGTTATGTCTTCAGACCTTTAAAAAAAAAATTTAAAACCTTGAAATAAAAAAAAAATGCTTTGCAAGCCATATTCTGACATCCGTAAACTTTTTCAGAATTTGGTGTAATGGAGCTGGGTAAAGCATTGATACATTGATACGGGTGTTATCAGAAAACATGACCATAACAGTTAACCATTCCACACCTTGACGTAAATTGTGACGGCATGGATCGTGTGTGGGTTTCCTCAACGTGTGATCACTGGGGAGTTTCGCTATGTGTGAATGCTGTAGGCTCCACCGCAGTGAGTAACAGCTGGACATGGTGTAGTCTTGATCTTGTGGCACGTAAACTCAACAGATGTTGCGGTCAAGATATCGCCCGTAATAATGTGATGACCATAAAATAAAGAAACATATTTTTTAGGGTGGTACATGAAACTGCCAACAGAAAAAAAAGCTAAACTAACCCCCAGACCAGAATTCTATGATTTTCTTAACCCCACATAAAAGAGCTCAATAAATCTCATCAATTATCTATTAAAACACCCCTAAATGATGTATCTGAAAAGTGGATCTCACGTCGCAAAAAATAAGCTCCCATATGTCCGCATTACAAAAAAAAAAACATTTCACAACCTGTGAAATTTGTTAAGAAAAATTTGTGGAGCTTATCATTATTTAATCCTTTCTGAATGTTTCAGTTTTGGCCAAAATGAATGTATTGTCTAAAGATTTGACCGTTGTCAATGCCACTTCTATTTTATTTACCCCTGTGAAAACCTCAGGGCTAAACTTCTTAAAGTTGGTGTAGATTCTATATGGGATAATTTCTGGCCTCTCAAAGTCCCTATAAGGCCCTTTCACAACTTGCGAGTGTGATCGTGAACTCGCATCACATCGCAACCATGCTGACGGGAACGCACAGCCTGAACGCTGCACAACGGTGAGGTGAACTGCACATGCTGAGTTTCACTCCCGCGGGCAGCTTCGGGTCCGTGGCGCCCCGAGCATGCGTTGTGCGATGTGATGCGAGATCATCGCAACACATCGCAAGTTGGAACGGCCTTAAGTAGGTTTTTACAATTTTTATAAAATGTTTGAAAATTGCGCCCAAATATTCTAAGCTCCTAACAGCCACATTAATGAGATGATGTGTGACAAAGTGATGCAAATTAATACGCGGACATTTGGGAAATGTTAGTTATGAAGTTTGGGTTGGGTGGTTTAAGCGCTATGGCCTGAAAAGCAGAAATTTGAACCAAATTTTAACACAAAGATATCAATCAAATTTTTTAAACTATTTGAAGTACATGTTGATGATGAAAAACAACTCACACCCCTGGCTATGTTATAAGGGTTTCAAAGGTATAACCACTTATGGTGGATACAGGGCAGATTAAAAAAAAGCTGCCTCAAAGGTTATGCGTATCCTGAAAGGGCATTAATTCCTCAAACAAACCTACTAAGACACCTGATAACATGTGTTTTAATGCTTGAAAAATTCTTGCCTGGAAGCTGTGTTCCCAGACAGACTCCTGACTGACAACACGGCCAACCAAGCACCAGCTCCTGCCAGCTGTGACTTGTAAAATTGAGACTAATAAAAGAGAAATAAATTACTAAACAGAAACAATGAACCTGCTAAGATGATATGAGGTAGGACATCTCCTACGGATGCGGTAGCGAGGAAGTGGATTGGGGACAAGCCACAGCCTCAATCCTATATGAGACAGGAGAACACTGTGTGTAAGCAAAGTGATGTGGAACTACTAAGAGCAACACACCTCCCCAATTAAGTGCCTACTTGTAATCTATTAGATAACTATACTCCCGCCAGAGGCCCCAATCTTAACACAACCGCCTAAACAGTTCAAGGGCTACCCACGAAAACTAACTAGGGTCAGTACTTTTATCCTCCCACAATGTGTATTATACTTCAAGATTGATCTGGATACGCACAAATCTTCAAATAAAATTTTTTTTTTCAAAAATGGCTCCTGTGATCTCTGAACACAGCTACTCTTTGGTCTATGGGGGGAGTTATTATCCGCACGGTTAATACCACATGTGAAGCCTCACCTGTGGGGATTGTTTTTGGCAGGTAGAGCAGTGGTTGGAATTACCTTCAGAATGTGATTCTTGGACCTCTGGACCACTGTGGGATGATGGTACTAGCCGACACCTGGACGAGTCTAAGTGGACCTGGTCTTCACCGAGCCCGCGCAAAGCGGGATGGTCTGTGATGGTCTTGCACACAGATCAGGAAAACACAGCAACGGACTGGGCACCTGGATCAGCGAACAGCCGAACGGACTGGCAACATGGATAGGAAACACAGGACGACTGGCCCACAGGACAAGCAGGATACACAGGGGCTTTCTCTTCAGGGATGGCTTGACATCTCCCGGCATGGGTTACAGGAAGGGGCGTGAATTTATGTCAGTCCAGCCGCAATTATGGCACGCTGGCCCTTAAATATTCTTGCGAGCGGCGCGGCCCGACATTAGGATGCGGGGCGGCCTGCGCCCCGAACCACGGGGAGCAGCCAGAGACTGCCTCTGGAGCCAGAGAGGTGAGTTTCCCTGGACACCGGGTGCACATGGGAGGACTACGGGTGCTCCCACGCTCAGAAAACGGGGATCGAGGCGGAGTACCCGTGACATTGACGCTTGAATTATTACACACCACCAAAATTGTAATCTGTCCCTCATCCAGACCAGAGATCTTATTTATCATAGTTCTGGGAGTCCTTCATGTTTTTTTTTGCAAACTGGTAATGCTTGCTTTTCATATTTGCACTACAAGAGTGCTTCTCTCGGCAACACTCTGCCATAAGACCACGACTAGTCGAGGCTGCGCATGATAGCTTCCTTTGTGGAATTTATCTATCTCCCTACTGCTCTATGAGAGTCATCACAGTGACATAGGGTTATTCTATTACTTCTCTCACCACGCTCTTCTCAGGGAAGCGTAATTTGGCTGGCGACCTGGTCATGATAACGTTTGTACATCCCAAACTCTTTCCATTTAAGGAATATGGAGGCCACTGTGCTCTTAGAAACCTGGAGTGCTCAAAAATTATTTAGCAATCTTGACCAGATCTGTGCCTTCCACACATTTCCTTTGAGGCATTTCTTTTTCTCTTAGAAACCTCATGATTCTTGTGTGTCTCGACAGCACTGTGAGCTGTGTGATCCTATAAAACAGAAGTGTGCCTTTCCTATTCGGTCAAACAATTTTGATTAACACACAGCTAGACTCAAGTGAAGAGCAAAACCATCGTCAAGGAGGATCAGAAGGAAATGGAAGGCATGTGATATTTTTTTTTGTTACTAAATTTGCAAAAACTATTTACAATTCAGTTTTTCCCGCCAGATGGGGTGCAAAGTGGATGTGCAATACATTAACTTTTTGGTTCTTATCAATTGGCTGCAATGAAAAAAAATCCTACTATTCCTGTCCCACGTTTACTGGTATGTCCTCTTTCATGAGCTAGAGGGTAAAAAGGAAAATGTACTTGTAAAAGTAAAGCTTGTACAAGATGTTTCCTTCCAATCAACATACATTTTAGGTTAACATATGAAATAAATTATAATCCTAGAGGAAAATACTTAGTAAATACCAACAGAATAGGGGCCTACGAACTGGAAAGGGTTAGGTTGTTTAACACAATGGGGGGGGGGCATTTCATCAATGCTGGTAGTACGTAGGTTTTTGGATCGTACAAGGAATAACAGGGCACAGCAGGGGAACTAAATTTTTTTTTATTACCGCTCAGCCACCTCCAGCCACTTTTTTGATACAATGGGGCACATTTCTTCCCGGTCCAGTCGCGATCGCGAGCGTGTCGTTCTAGATGAGGATTAGGGTCGCTGGGATTCACTAAGTGTCCTGCCCCGAAATATCCACCAGGTGTTCGCTGTTGACGCAGGTCTTTCGGAGTTCACCTTCTTCTCCCCGATACATGATAAGCGTATCTTGTGACAAAATTCTTTTTTAAATTCTGCGTTTTTCCGAATCCTGTCGGATTGTCCGAGCCACTCCCCTCTATTTTCTGTCATGTGAAAGCCGGCGCGATGGCCAAAATCAGATTGCGTGTCGCCAAAAATCCTGGGTTCAATCTCAGGCAAATCGAAATCGTCGGGAAACCCCGACGAAAGTGCGCGATTCGGGCCCTTAATAATGAAGCCCCATATTATTATTGCCGTTATCAGTGGGGAGAAATAACATTGATCCTGGCCGATTTTGCAGTTTCCCACCTAGAAAGAATGGGACAAGTCTGTGAATTTTATTGCTAGGTTGCATTTAACTCTGAAACATTACTATTTTGGGATGCTTTTTCTGCTAAGTGGGCAGGATAACTGTATTGATGGGAGATGGAGGGCTGTGTTGTATTGCAAGATTTTGGACCAAAAACCTCCTTCTTTCAGTAAGAACATTGAAGATGGGTTTGGTTAGATCTTCCAGTATGGACCAATGACCCTAACACAGCCACGGCAAGCTGCGGCTCCAATGAAGCGTTGAGGTTTTCAAGTGTCTGGCCAGTATCCCAAGACCTGAAACCCAATCAGAAAGATATTTGGAAGGTGACTTAAACACAATTTGCCCAAGCAACGCTTGAAACTGAAATCTGGAGAAGATCTGTATAAGGACGGGGCCAAAATCCCTGCTGCGTTTTGTGGATATCTTGTGTCAAGACATACAGGAAACGTCTGACCTCTGTAATTTTTATGCCCCAAATATAACAATCTTTTTGTTTTATAGGATCAACCTTATAATGCAAATAAAATCAATGATTATTAAACAAATCATACAATGTGATGTTTTGCATTCATTTTTTTTTCAGATTTTTTAGACAGGGGGGCAGATTATCAAGCTGTCTAAAGTCGAAGTATTCTTAGTCCCATGGCAACCATTACGCTCAGCTTTCATTACAGTGCTCATGAATAATTTATAACGTGGAGCTGTGATTTAGTTGCATGGGCCAATAAGAAGATTATACATTTAGACAGCCTGGATAAATCTGGCCCCATGTGTGTGCATGGCTTTGCCACTCGCATAGAGTTTTATTTTAGACCTAATTAATATTAATTAAAGATTTTTCTTATAATATTAGAAAATGATTTTTCCCCACCAGAAGCAAATTTTACAATCAGTTACAAAACAAGTATGCATAGGGTAAACTACATTAGAACCACGATGATTGTCTAATGAATTAAAGGAAGTCAGTTCAAAGCTGTAGTAAATGGTGAGAATGGATCCTACAAGTCATTAGTTCTAAACACTGCTCACTCTTTTGTCCTAAGTGTACCTGAACAATAATAAGCATCAAAAGAAGCATTGTAAAATCTTAATTGAAGAGATTATAATCAGTTATTAAAGTAAGTTGGCCATTTTCTTGAATTTTCATAGCCCACATCGTGATATAAATAAAATTTTATAAACAGGTGATCTTCAAGGATCACTTTCCCAGCAAATTCTGGGAAAAAAAGTGCATGTTTACCACCATTCTGAACATTTTGTGACATTCCTGTGGTTCGCCCTGGAGGCAGAGACTGCGAATCTAGTGGAACAGAAGTCAACATGAACAAAGAACCTGAACTGTATGGTTATGTATCAGATGTATTTGCATGTATACATTTCAGGTGACATGAGATATGAGTAGTATTTATTGTTTATATCTAATGGGTTATGGTTTATTCCCTATATGTAAGGAACTACTTGTATAGAACCACACGTCATTGTCTACTGGTATTGTTGGGGTATTTCATGTATTGGTCTGGAGGAAGTGAGAGGTCAAGCCAAACGTACAATCCTGGGGGAAAAAACACATAAAATGTAAAATATAGGATTGTTCAAAGCACTTTCCTTATTTGGTTACATAGACACACTTCCATCGGAAAGTTACAACATTGGTGTGACCAATCAGGACCAGCCCTATTTAAGTTTGGGCTAAAACTGTATAAAAAGGGTCAGAGCAAGGTAAGGCTCAAGAGCAAGGGCACAATCATCAGAGCGGTGTACAGGTAGACTTCTGGATGGTAGATGCAGTCTTACCATTAAATCTATAACATTTCCTGTTATTTACTTTTATGTATATTTTATCTTTCTAGTCTTCTAAGTGTTGAGATCTATGCCATTTGTATTGATTTTAATGTCATGACAATTAAGACCTTATAAGGAGGCTCATAATAGGTTATTTATCGTGTCATATAAGACCTTGGATAAGGGGGGTTAACTAAAAAGTTTTATCAAGCTCATAAATGCGGGTTTTTTAAACCCTTATTATCCAAATATATTGTAGCTACCATGTGTTTTTTACATATCAATATATAAAACGTTAGGTGTCGGGGTGCGTGAACATCTGCCTTACCATTTTTTACCAAAAAGTTGGGGGACATTGGCCTATAAGAGAAAGAACAGATGTTACTAAAAAAAATTCAGTGCCAGGATATTTATTTTTTGTTGTTTCTCTCTTTTCCAAATCCTCACTGGATTCTACACTAATACAATTAAGTTATTGTCACTTTAACGTGGAAACCCAATTCTTTTCAGAAACACTACATCCATAAATAACGAAAAATGCTAGAAAATCTCATTAAAACCCATTCTGGCAGAAGGTAATTTAAAAACAAAACAATATTTTCATCTAGCAACCCACTACCCCTTGCTTACAGCTGAAATGGAGTAAGAGATTGGTGTTTGTCGGGTACCTGTCATTTTGAAGTTGATAAGAAGGGTGAAGATCATCTTCAATTATCATAAATAGGTTGGTTAAACTACATCAACCATTGAGATTTATGAGATTTAGTCAATACGTTGTTTTTTATAACTTTTTATTTACTCATGTATTATATCTGAGGTAAACTGGCATACAGAATCCAAGACTATTGCAGATCTAACTGGAATAGCTTTTTCAGCTATCATCATCATGTATGTTTGGATAGATTTAATACTACTGTACATTACATCTGCATAACGGGGTTATACATCTAATAGTCGCTATATATTGAGCTGTCATGGAGACGTGAAAACACCATCTCGAATCATAGAGGTGTAGTGGAGTCCCAATCTACTATACAGCCACCTGCCCACATCTATTAGTGAGTGCCCAAACTAGCAGCACCTGATTTTCAGCTTCAAGAGCCCCAATTTTGGGTTAAGCTTGCTCTGCATGCTCAATGCTATGTTATCTTCATATTGTGTATTATCTGCTATAGGGGGGCTGAATTAATTGGCAGAGTGTTGTGAATGGAGAGACGAATGGGTAGTAAAGAGGACTTCGAAATCCAAAGAGCCATATCCACATGAAGTTTTTTATTGATCTTTCAGTAAGTGTCTGACTGGGGGGGTTATTAGTATACTGGTTAAAAAATTACTCTCACCTACCGTAATAACAACCAGGGACATGACATGTAAAATGTCGTAATGGTTTCCTGGTTTTGGAGCTTTACATGATCTTTGATATTTTAAGGCAATGCAGTAAAACCCAAGTGATTGATCTCCTCAAGGCGGAATATACCCGGAGTGCTGGATGCCCAACCCAATACATGCGGTCAAGTGACTGGTAAGGAGATATCTATTCTAGAGAGCGGGTGGTAATATGGCACCATTGCAATATTTAACGTAACAGCTCCTATAGGTGCAGCTCTGCTGGCCAATATCTGGGGGATCTATTACTGCATTTTATATTTTGTCACATGGGGACAGTTGATTGTCTTTGAGCTGTAATGAATGGCCACATATTGAAAGACACTTTGGTTGCATATGCTACGCGGGCTGATTTGTGAAAGTTATATGAGACTGCAGTACAGTTGTTATCTGAAACCCGTGAGGTCATCGGTGAGTCAGCATCAAGTACAAGATTATCTCTAAGGACGGGTGCTAACGTGGAACCAGGTAAATCAGCTCTAATCATAACAAAGCAGCAGGAGAGGCTGATAGGTGTCGGGAGAATTTATTAAGACCTCATGCACACCAACGTATTTTTGTTTGAAGAACTAGTACACATTCCCATATTTTCTAGAGGCGCATATCGTAACATGGATGTGGTTCCCATGGCCCTGAGCGGACTTGTCTGAGGTGTGTTTCACACAATGTTTCACATTGTCTTTATTGTGTGTCTATTGTGTTAACACTCCGTTAAAACGTAACCCAATATACCTGCAATGTTAAAACACATGCTGATTGCACTGAGGTTTCCAACAGTGTTGTTGCCAGTCAATGGGGCAATATGTATCAGGACCTCGTGCACCGCCATTGGCGCGAGGCCCAAATAATCGCAAATGCTAGCTTATTGATAGCTTTTGCGATTATTTCCCAATCCGCACACTTCCCGCCATCAATACCCCGCATTTGGCACATTACTTCACTCTCAAATTTTGTAGCCCCAGATCTTCCTAATTTCATCACTGGACTACGCCCAGTATCCTCACAATTGCTCAACCCTCCCTTGCATTGTTCACCCCCCCCCCCACCCCTGGTCTACCATATATTGAGTGCCCCTCCCACCCCACCATAATGTAACCCTCACTCTCCTACTCTTTTGTTGTATATTCCTCAAATACTTTCTACTTACTAAATCTCAACACTTCTAGTATTCCCATGTCCCAAAATCTGATCTTTTAATGTGGTGAATGCCGAAAATGACAAAGAATGTCTAAATATCCACTGTTTTTCCACGCATAAATATTTGGCTAAAATCCTAAATGGAATCAATTAAAATGTTACCTCATGTCGCAAAAATGTAACTGTATCAGCTTCTATAGACAAGTATATGTAGACAGTAAAGATAAACTCTTACACATTTGCATCTCTGTGACCCAAAGATAAAAGGGATGTGTCATTTGGACCACCCAGTCAAGAAGAAGTACAACAAATGCATGAGAAATAATTTCATTTTTACATCAATTAATGAAATTTCTGTACGCCTTCCGGGTACATTGAAGGATGATAGAAAAAAAACAAATAACAAAAAAACACATAACGTTGCTGTAAAATGAAAAAATTCTGGCATTTTGAAGTATATAGAAAATACAAATTTGAGACCAAAAATGAAAAAGGATTGGGTCATTTTAGGATTAATATTAGCGGTTAAACGTAAACCTGTCAGGTGGGTTTTTTCTCACTCTAACTTGCCCGGCCGCTTTGTTAAGCTCTACAGTCATCTACCATGCAATGGTGTTCCTTACCATTTCAACGTTTATTTACTTTGTTAACTGCTCTTAGCACAACTTTGCGGTTGCTTGTTGTCCCCGATACTGGATCATTGAACTTTCTTTATTATCCTCAGGGGGGTGCAGCCAACTTTCAAAAATATGTGTCCCGGATGTCGCTTTGTAAAGTTCACCATGTGGAAAAGCTCAGGACTGGAAGGGCTCTTATGGTATCCAAGTGTTACAACAGCAGTGTGACATCAACTAAAGTAAATGGA
The DNA here is from genome assembly GCA_019512145.1 of Engystomops pustulosus. Lineage (NCBI taxonomy): Eukaryota > Metazoa > Chordata > Amphibia > Anura > Leptodactylidae > Engystomops > Engystomops pustulosus. The sequence continues at coordinate 116,242,399 of CM033646.1, forward strand.
ACTGTTGTATCTGTTTTTGCATTGACTGGAAGATTCTATCAGTCTTATGTAATAAACAAATAATGTTTAGTATGAAATATATTGTAATGTTATTTGTACTAGTGATGTTGGTATTAGATATAGAGACATGTAGTGCACCAGTGCAGCCGTCACCACTTATTGTAAGTGTATACACTAGCTGAAATTTCACCATTTGCAATGCACGCTGTAATGGCTCCTGCACCTGTTTTAGTGAAAATAACGGCCCACTCCGTTGGTGACAGGTTCCCTTTAGGAAAATTTATATAAATGTTTAAAGGAAACTACTGCAACAGTCTTCACTGGGGCCTAGCCTTTTCTTTGGGCCTGGAGGCAGCAGGGGCCAGAAATACCGGAGTGTTGGTGCGTTGGGTGCCTAGGGCACGCTGGGTCATGGTGCTTGGTATGGGGACCGGTAGGGACTGTCCTACAGCCTGGCCATGGTTTCCAGCAGGTGGTTGTTTGAGAGAAAGATGGAATGGGAAGGCTGATGTGTACTGGATCTCCCGGGGGGACAACCCCTTCTTGTGTCTGTATATGAGTCCCGGGGTAATGGATGGGGAGCCTTAAATTTTACCCAGCCATTCCAGGATAGACGGAGGCAATGTTTTGCAAAATAATTCAGGTTCTTTATAGAACCAACGCAGGCAAAGGGCCAAATGTTCTTGGTTACAGTATGCCGGATTGTTGGAGATTCGGATTATGGGAGTGGCATGGAGAGTGAATCCTCAGGAATAGATCACCAGCACTGGTAGTAAGGTGCGGCTGGGATGTAGCTTTGTCCAATATGGAAGAGCCGCTTTGTTCCTGGGTGTTCTGTGTGTACGCACTTGAAGTGGCTCCACACTTCTCTCTGGTCACTGACAAACTGAAGGTATGCTCTCTAGGGAGATGCTGGTAGTAAGAGATGCCCCTATTCAGGTGCTTGATTCCAAGTAAATGACCTCTCTTGTAAGAGGTGGAAGGTAAGCAAGTTGCCCTTCCTGTCCAGGGGTTTTGTCATTCCATGTAAGGTGGTGCGTCACTCTCCAATCAAACTCCATTTCACATGAAGGAATACAATGTATATGAATACCTTAGCATAGTTCCACCTTGCCTGCCCAGGTAGGTAGTTCTACCGCATGTCAACCCTATGAACAGGTTCTAGAACTTCCGTAGAGGGTTCACGACTCCCTCTGATCCGCTCTAACCTGGAGAGGGCACTGGCTCTGAACATGGATTGGGCAGGGGTGTGCACTACCATCAAGCGATACTCCAGGTAGCAGCAAGGCGATTTACCAGGTTGCACTTGTGTGGAAGCTGAGGCATTCCAAATCTCCTCCCTATAATTAAAAATATTTTGCGAAACATGATAGGGAGCATATTGTTCTATAGTGTACTGTTCGAAGGGCGGCGTAAACAGAGAAAAAGATGTATAGAAAAAAAAATATAGAATAGATGTGACTCAACCAAGGTCATCAGGGGAGCTACCCCAACCACTATTCGGGCGATGTTACTGCGTCCACTATGAGGAAACCGATGATTAGGAAATTTACGCCATTGCAAAAACAGGCACCCACCTACGACACACTACTGCAGCGAACGGAGGTTCATCGCTACGCTGGTTTGGTGCTGTACCATGACGGTTCCCCTTTCATTCTCAAAGGTCAATAGAACTATTTAACCATACGTGGCTAAAGCAAAGTAATATAGTCACCCACCCTCATTCCGCTCCCCCCAAACTCTTCCCACCCCGTGAAAAATTAAGGTTGCACTGCAATGTATTGTGTGTTATTATGGTGAAATACTGGTCTCTGCATGGCCTGGAGTATGATACACAGAGCAATTCCTCATGGTCTTAATAAATGGTTTTATTCTATTCTATTCTAGCTGTGGTGACAGCTTCCCTTTAATCTAGTATAGCCCAATGCTGTTTTTTGCATAATGTAATGGCCCAGTACTTAATATCATATTTTATTTGATGTATATGTTCAATTTTATTAAGAGGCTACTAAGTGTGGATAGCACGCAGTGGAGCGGGAACTACGGCTACATCCATGCCAACGCCCTAAGAAAGCCCCTCTCTTCCCCCGTCTCCCCAATTTCCTTCCTTCTTCCCCCCCCTACTCATGCCAAGGCCTCGATCCTAACCTCCTGCGTCATACGCGCTCGCAACAAGTTTCTGACTTAGAGCATAGCTCTGCTTTTTAAAATATGGCGTCGTGTCAGGCGCATACTGAAGTGAGCTCCTTACTCCACTAGCTCCACTAGTAGCATCCCTATCCACGTATCAGTTTCGGCTGCCACGATTTACATTTACTTAAAGGGTTCTGACCCATTAACAGAAGTTCTCAACTTTGAATGCCCTATTTTTAATGGGTTTTTTTAGCTTATACAACTCCAGAGTGTGAGTAGCTGTCTCTACAGACATATTCATGATTCCTCTGTGATAACTGTGTGCTGACATGTATTGTTTAGCTTATCAGGGTACAACGTATTCTCCCACACTTTTTTATTAGGCTTCTGAAAACTTTTACTAGTATTTGACACATAGCTTGTATAGTATTCTCTTGCCCATGGCTGGCTTGCTGGCCAGGAAAGTGTACTAGTGCCCTGTGTTTGCTGGTCTGCATGCCGCGTGGGCGAGGCCAGAGGCGAAGACACTGGCGGTGTGCAGACAAATACAGGCTATTCATAAGAAGAAGTCTGACTATGTTCCAGAAAAGACTTACGGCTGTATCAGTGGGCAACTAAAGTGTAAACACCACAATGATAGAGGGACAGGTGTGAGTATATTTGTTGAAACGTTCTGAAGTTTTGTTCAATACAGGAATGGAGAATGTGTGTCTTTGTTATCTAATATATTTGAGAATATGTCTCAGTGGAGATACCCTTTAAACAGGATAGGTTTATACACAGATCAAATAAAAAATACAGCTTCATTGAACTTAATACATGACACAGACCATGTATTATGAGGTATGGCAGGCAGCCTGTATAGGTATTCTGACTCAAAATTATCCCCTCTTTGTCTGAACCTCAGGAACATTTTCTGTTGCCTTGGAAATCTGCCATCTATGGAACAAAGCTGCACATTCAAGAGGTTGAAGGCTGTTTATGCAGCATAAATTTGATTGTGACCGTGTTGTGAGATCATACAAGGTGATATTGGAGTTCTATAATCGTATCTGGCAGACTCGAATCCCTGGCGTTGTTCTTTCAGATAAGCACATTCGTTGATCTATGGTCATAGCCTGACTATTTCCAATTGGTGCTGTAATTTAACTTTAGTGCCTCTAATCTGATGCAATTTCATTATTTATAGGGACATATTGCTGAAACATCGCACTCCCATCTAAAAGGACAGTAACCCTAGATATAACCACGATTATACTGGGTGTTAAAAAAGAATTCCTTCAAGCTGTCTAAGGTTGAGAAATAGGGTTAATTCCCTTACTTTATAGATCATTTCCAGTGGGGTATTGATGATACTTTGGTAGGAAAGACACCTTAGTGATGCAACCATTAAGATGAGGTGTTTCCTACTGCAGCTAAAAGTTTTGCTACATTTCCATTCTTGGAGCAGACACATATTTGTTAAGCTCCCAAGTGCTCTTTATCTCTTCTCACAACCCATTCTCCAGGACTTTCGAAAAGAGTGCATGCATCCACCCATACTCTCGAACTCTACAAAATGTCGTAAGACCTGTCCCCAACCTTCCTAAACCTTTAAATCAAACCATGAAAAACCCATGTTAAGGTCTACAACACACAATACCACTTATCTCGATCCCAACCTTGTGTTTCCTTTTACCCTTTCATTATTACATTGTAAGCCCTCACCGGGCAGGGTCCTCTTTCCAACTGTTCCGGACAGTACTGAGCAAGGAGGCACGGGGACCGTTGGTGGTCTCAGTTCAGGGCTCCACTGTATCAATCTGTCTTCCTGTGTCCAAGACCAACCTGACTGACTGGTGGCTGTCTACACACGAAATCTCCTAATAAGGAACTGGTGAGCTTTTTGTGCACACCACTAACCGTACCTACTACATCTACCATGGACCTGACACTGTACATGAGGAGGCCAAGGAGAACCTATAAAGTCGGCCCTGTGTGAAGTTACCTGATAACGCAGCAAAGCATCTACTCTAGCAAAACTCCCATTACGATCTCAGCCCCCAGATTGTAGTACTGTTGTTGCACAGTAAATTGTCTCAGTGCAATTGTATAGATCCAACGAAGCTAGCAATCATGTGATACATCAAACAGCAACACTGGTCAAGACAAGCCTTTTAGGTGCCATAGAAAAAAAATGCATCAGGGGCAATCGCCGCTTGCAGTGTTGATGAAAAGAAAAAGAATTAGATGGTTGTGGCCGCGCGAAAACAATGCTCCAGTGTAGGAGTGTGCCCCCAGCTCCACTTCTCTCCAAAGTGACTTACCAGCGCGATTAGTGTGGAAAATGCCCATCAAAGCATTCGCCACTCCTTGCACCTTGGACGCAACTGCAATGAAAGAGAACCCGGAGCTAAGCAATCAGGCACTATTGTCCCCTGAGCTCGCCCATGAGCGCCATCGGCACCAAGGATGGCGCGCAGATGACTCCTAGCACGCGGCACAACCTCAAGGCCAGAGAACCGAACATCCATAAGGACTTATAGCCCGCGCTAAGCAAATATGAAAAAACCAATACACACCCATTGTCTCCGGATTCGGTGAGAACATTCCCACCCTAACCATCCCAATTTCTTTGCCATCTTCAAGCGTACTGACAACAAACTAGATACCAGCACCCGTCCCTATCTACGCTAGTGGCACTACCATTCTATCCGACAATCATATCAAGCCCATGACAGGCTTATTGGATTTGGGAGAAAGGGGGTTGTCGCATACAGGTTAAAGGTTAGCTTACTTCGCGTGAACTCACAACGAGCTAGTCTATGACCATAATACTTAAGAAATCATTTCAGATCCAAGCCAGTGGTTATACTGACGATTTATGGACAGAGATAGACACCACAAGAGGCATTTTGGCAGATCATACACAGCTTTACAACTGAAGTCATATGGTCCAAAAACTAACGAATTGCTACTTCTCCGATATTGCTGATTACAAATTGAGCTTGCATGGTAGGCCCCAGCAGCAGTGGTGTAAATGGAGAGCTTGTGGGACCCATAGCAGATTTCCTGATCATGGGGTCCCCTTTCCCCCATTGAAAAAAAACTGTTGGTACCAGGTCATTGTATTTTGGTACAGACACATTTATACAGATCACATACATCTACACACTCAGCTGACACACATTATATTATAACACACCATCTAATCATATATACATTTATACACGATGCATTACAGTATGATACAAACTATACAGATAATGACCCCATGACATAACTTAGACATCAAGTTGCATCACTATGTAGTAGTGCCATACCAGTATATGACGCCATTGTGCCATATATACCATTATAGACTAATACATACGATACATGATGTTTATACATACATGCAGTATAAAAACACACCAGAACACACATAGAGGATCATTATTTCAATATCTGGTGCTCAGCACCAAGCCTATGACAGACCCGCCGCTTTGCTTCGGCTCAGCCAGTATACATCAAGAGGCGGGTTAAGGGCTATGGCTTGCATAGAAATAAACTTGTGACACACATGTGAAATCACCGGCTGCAGGTATTGCGGCAAGTGCAGCTGACGAGAAACGCCCCGTGCGGCCACTCCTTCTTAGTGCCACTGGCGTGAAGATGCGGGAGTGGGTGAAAATAATCACAAGTGCAGCTATAAGCTAGCTTTCACGTTATTTAGGGCTTTTGCGCAGGGCTCATATGCCGCCAATACTGCTTATACATAGCACGCAGAAATACACTACACATATAGGGGGAGGAAGAGGGCAGGACAGCGGCAAAGGACGGCCGGCCAGCAGGAGGGAAGACGCGTGGCCACAGGGGGACGGATGAGAGGAAGGAGGGAAGAGTTTTGGGCAGAGGTTTGAGGCAAGTGGGCAACTGCGCGTCCGTCCACAGTGTGGGCATCTGCCTCAGCACAGCAGATGGGCCCGTTACTGCTGGACTGTTAGCAGGAAGAGAAGGGCCCGCCAATAATTAAAATTGTATATGCCAACTGTCACAGAGTTGCACCAACGCCAGACATCTCAAGAACATCAATGATTCCGGGATGTTTTCTGGCCAGACTACCTTACATGTCAAGAGCGCTTCTCTCTCTAATAGGATAGCTCTCCAGACTCTCCCTGCTCCTTGATGAATCCAGTCAAATGACTTATCTGCAGCTACCCCATGCAAGAAAGAATTTTTGCTTCTATAAAATCTCTTCTCAGAGAAATGAAATTGCCTACAGACGGAGGTTCCCCACAGACATCCTGGTCTCCAGTGGCAATAATAAAATAATCTCAAATAGCCATTGGGGGAAAAGCTTGAGGACGGCTTTTGATACTGGCCCACTTACTTTGGAGTCATAAATTGACATAAATACACTCTGTATGCAGGTTTTAAGCGCCTTGACTCCATGTTTCAAGGTCACTAACTTCAACGTCAACATTGCTATCATAGCCCTACAAAGTAGTAATAATTTTTAGTTTTACACAATCAATAATTTACAGTATACGTATTTCAATTAGATGCTCCTAATTCCCAAGCAAGGCCGTTATCTGAGTTTAAGAACTAACTTAGGGCTGGGGTGAGGTCGGGCATTAAAATAATTAAAAACTGTGTGTACTTAACCCCCCTTCCTCCGGCATGGTGATGTCCCATTGCATTCCGTCTGATCTGTGCCCTGGTTGGGTTTACAGGGGGATCGAGACAGGCGCTTGCGCGCGCAGGAGGCCCATCCGACAACATCCCAGTCCCAGCTGCCGACAATGCTGAGAGATAGGGCCGGATAGGTGCGGCCGCCGCCGCTCCACCAGCCAGAAGCTCCTATGTGCCGGACCACTTTGAGCCGACCACACAGCGTCGGAGAGGTAATGTTCCACCCCTTATTTTTGTAAATAGCCCTTCCCAGGCCCGGCCCGTAAAGCCATTTCTTAACTCGATAACCTCCTTTACAAGTCTTTAAAAGAGTTGATACGGCTCAAACAAGGTTTCTTGATCATGTGTTTGGACATTTAACTCGATTATCACCCTTTGTTAATACCTCTACCCTTTCTCCTAGGTCTTTCACATAATTGCTGCTGTTGGAAAATGCTCTACATGACATCGGTCGTCTGTCAGCAGAAGACGAAAAAGAGATTTTACATGACCCTCTCTCAGCACCATAAGCAACTTCCAAATAAGAATTTCATCTTCGTTGGTAGGCGATTGATCAGGGGGGTTAGCGATTGTCAGGCAGTGAGGGTCGCACCCTCGTGACCTGCAACTGGGCCCACTAAGTGAGAAGCCATGTCTCCTCCATGGCTGCACATCTCACAAGTAATCCTGTCTGATACCTTGCACCTACGCTGAACAGGAAGCTTTTCCTCATGCACAAGATAAAGGCCCCACCCTCAAGCCCGGGGTCAACTTTGAAGTTGACTGGTAAGGGAATGGTATGTACCATGCTGTTTTCCTGTGAGAATTGTTAAGGAAGATAGGTCTCTGTAATGTAGACACCAGCTCAGGCAGCTGTCAGGACAAAGAATCACTGCGGAAATCCAGACATTCAGGACCTGTAAGCTTTAGAATCCAACTTACTGTCATCTGGTAGAGGAGTAACTGTAGTTGTGTGTAAGGTTGTTGTCTGAGTATGTGTAAATGTCTGTAGTCGAGGCATATGTGATTTTGGAACATGTGGAAATATGTGTATGTTATCGTGTATAAGTTTAGTAATGTATGCTTCGTATAATGCAACACCCTCGAAGACTCCGGATGCAAGGCAGGATGGTTTTGCGGAATACACCCAACCATGGTAGCTTGCCACCTTGAAGGGTCGTCTGATCAGGGGCCCCACAGGATTCACACAATCAAACTACAAACACAACTGAGCAACTGCAGTGGTAGTAGCCTGCGCTGGTAAGGCCGGAGTTCATTGTTTTCTGTTGATGTTAACTTCCAGCAACCATCAATTTGTTAGCTGTATGTCTGTGGCTGAGATGTAATGAGGAGTTGACCACCACCTGCGACCAGTGTGGATTAACAAAAACCACTGGTCAGGAATAAACGTCTAGAGTTCAGAGGAAAGAAGTCAGTCATACCAGAGTCTGAACAGATCAGATTAGAGACTTGAAGAGTCAGTGACAGCCAGCACACCAACCAAAGGTGAGACCCCGCTACCTGCCTGACTTGGAGAGAGTTAGTCCGTTGACGGGAAAGGGGTATCATCCTGACTCTTCAGGGTGATGATCTGCAGCAACCCAGGACAACGAAGCATCTAATAGGACACAGTATCTTCCATCCTGCCCTTGCATCAGGCTGATGATCTACCATCCTGGGCTCCCTCAAAATTGCAATCTCCAATTTATACCATCTGTTAAGGCCGTTGCTATGTTCCTGTCGGTTCCAATACGAACTGTAAGTTATTTCTGTTCAACGTCTGCCTCTCTGGTCCCGCTACTACGTGTCCATCCACGCCGCGGGCACCCTATCCACTACACTGGGACTACATACTCCTGACACAAAGTTGCCCAGCGGGAGAACCGATATTAGCAGCCTCCTCATACATTTCTGCCAACTACCCCCTCTTGAGATCTGCCAGCGCTGTCGGACCAGACCCTCGTGTTCCCATACAAGCACCGTGACAATTAGCGGCACTGCTGCCGCAACTCCAGCCACTCAGGTAATGCGTGGCCCCGGCGAACTCAAGGCCCCAAGTAAAAGGCCTAGGCCCCATGAAATAAAAAAAAATGCTTTGCAACGCCATATTCTGACATCCGTAACTTTTTCAGAATTTGGTGTATGGAGCTGGGTAAAGCATTGATACCATTGATACATGATGATTATCAGAAAACATGACCATAACAGTTAACCCATTCCACACCTTGACGTAATTGTACGGCATAGGATGCGTGTGGTTTCCTCAACGTGTGATCACTGTGGGAGTTCGGCTATGTGTGAATGCTGAGCTCCCGCAGTAACAGCTGGAATGGTGATAGTCTTGATCTTGGCACTTAAACTCAACAGATGTTGCGGTCAAGATATCGCCGTAATCATGGTGACCCATAAAATTAAAATAACATATTATTTTTATGGTACAGTGAACTGCCAACAAGAAAAAAAAAGCTAAAAACCCCAGACCAGAATTCATGATTTTCTTAAACCCCACCATAAAAGAGTCAATCAAATCTCATCAATTAGCTATTAAAACACCCCTAATGATGTCTGAAATGGATCTAGTTCGCAAAAATAAGCCCCATATGTCCGCATTACAAAAAAAAAAAAACATTTCACAACCTGTGAAATTGTTTAAGAAATTTGTGGAGCTTATCTTATTATCCTTTCTGATTGTTTCAGTTTTTGGCCAAAATGTGTATTGCTAAGATTGACCGTTTGTAAATTCCCCTTCTATTTTATTTTAACCCCTGTGAAAACCTAAGGTTAAACTTCTTAAAGTTGTGTAATTCTATAATGGGATAATTTACTGGCCTCTCAAAGTCCCTAAAGCCCGTTCCACACTTGCGAGTTGATGCGAGACTCGCATCACACTCCAACCATGCTGCCGGGACCCACCCGCCTGAACGCTGCACACCGTGAGTGACACTACATCTAGTTCACTCCCGCGGTGCACGTTCGGGCCGTGCGCTCCCGCAGCATGCGTTGCGAGTGTGAGCGCAGATCATCGCATCACACCGCAATTGTTGGAACGGCCTTATGTAGGTTTTTACAATTTTTTAAAATTTTGAAAATTGCGCCCAATTTCTAACCCCTAACAAGCCACATTAATGAGATATGTGTGAAAAGGTGATGCAATATACAGCGGACATTGGGGAAATGTTAGTTTAGGAATTTGTTTTGGTGGTAAGCCTATGGCCTGAAAAGCAGAAAATTTGAACAAATTTTAACACAAAAGATATCAATCAAATTTTTAAACTAATTTGAAGTACAATGTGTGATGAGAAAACAACCTCAAAACCCCCTGGATATGTTAAAGGGTTCCAAAGTTATAACCACTTATGGTGATACAGGGCAGATATAAAAAAAAGCTGGCCTCAAATGGCTTAGTCCTGAAGGGCATTAAATTCCTCAAACAAACCTAATAAGACACCTGATAACATGTTGTTAATGCTGAAAAAGTTTCTGCCTGGAAGCTGTGTTCCCAAACGAACTCCGGACTGACAACGCCCACAAGCCCCTCCTGCCAGCTGTGACTTGTAAAATTGAGACTAATAAAAGAGAAATAAATTACTAAACAGAAACAATAAACAATGCTAAGATGATATGGAGGTAGGACATCTCATACAGGATGCGGGTAGAGAGGAAGTGGATGGGGACAAGCACAGCCATATATCGTAATGGAGCAAGGAGCAGCACTGTGTGGTAAGCAAAAGTGCAGTGGACTACCTAAGTGCAACACACCTCTCCAATTAAGTGCCTACTTGTAATGTATCTATAATAACTATACTCCCCGCCAAGGGCCCCCAATCTTTAAACAACCACCCTAAACAGTCAGGGCTACCCCACAGAAACTAACGATGGGTCAGTACTTTTTCTGCCTCAAATGTTGATATTATACTTCAAGGATTTGATCTGGATACTCCAAATCTTCAAATAATTTTTTTTTTTTTCAAAATCCTCTCTGTGATCTCTGAACACAGCATACTCTTTGGTCTATGGGGGGCACGTGTTAATACCACATGTGAAGCCTCACTGTTGGGATTGTATTTGGCAGGTTAGGAGCAGTGTTTGGAATTACCTGTCTGAATTGTGATTCTGTGGACCCTCTGGACCACTGTGGGAGATGGTACTAGCCGATACCTGGGACCGGAGTCTAAGTGGCACCTGGTCTTCACCAGAGCCCGCCGCAAAGCGGGATGGTCTTGCTGATGGTCTTGCACACAGATCAGGAACACAGCAACGGACTGGCACATGGATCAGAGACACAGGAACGGACTGGCACATGGATCAGGAACACAGGAACGGACTGGCACACAGGACAGCAGGATACACAGGAACGCAGGATAAACAGGGGAGCTTTCTCTTCAGGGGATGGCTTGAATCTCCGGCATGGGTTACAGGAAGGGGCAGGAATTTATGTCAGGCCAGCAGCAATTATTGGCACGCTGGCCCTTTAAAAATTTGCGAGCTGGCGCGCCCGTGCCCTAGGATGCAGGGACGCCTGCGCCGAACCACGGGAGCAGCAGAGACTGCCTCTGGAGCCAGGAGAGGTGAGTTCCACTGGACACCGGGTGCACATGGAGGAACACGGGTGCTCCCACGATCAGAAACGGGGATCGCGGGAGTACCCGTGACATTGACGCTTGGAATTAACACCAAAAAGTTGAATCTTCCCCTCATCAGACCAGAGAATCTTATTTATCATAGTCTGGGAGTCCTTCATGTGTTCTTTTGCAAACTGTATGCTGCTTTCATATGTCTTGCACTAAAAAGAGGCTTCTCTCGGCACACTCTGCCATAAAGCCACGACTAGTAGAGGGCTGCAGTGATAGTTTCCTTTGTGGAACTTTCTCTGATCTCCCTACTGCATCTCTGGAGCTCAATCACAGTGATCTTAGGGTTCTTCTTTACTTCTCTCACCAAGGCTCTTCTCCAAGGGAATGCTTAATTTGGCTGGACGACCTGGTCATGATAACGTTGTGATCATCCCAAACTTCTTCCATTTAAGGAATATGGAGGCCACTGTGCTCTTAGAAACCTTGAGTGCTACAAAAATTATTTAGCAATCTTGACCAGATCTGTGCCTTCCCACAATTTTCTTTGAGCATTTCCTTAGACCTCATGATTCTTGTGTGCTCTGACATGCACTGTGAGCTGTGTGGTCTTATAAAAACAGAAGTGTGCCTTTCCTATTCAGGTCCAAACAGTTTGATTAACACAGCTAGACTCCAGTGAAGAGCAAAACCATCTCAAGGAGGATCAGAAGGAAATGGACAGCATGTGATATTTTTTTTGTTTAATAAATTTGCAAAAATATTTACAATTCAGTTTTTCCTACCAAGATGGGGTGCAAAGTGGAATGTGCAAATACATTAACTTTTTGGTTCTTATCAATTGGCTGCAATGAAACAAAATCCTAATACTTCCTGTACCCACTGTATGGTATGTCCTTCTTCATGACATAGAGGGAAAAGGAAAATGGTACTTGTAAAAGTAAAGCTTTGTACAAGATTTTCCTTCCATCAACTATACATTTTAGGTTAACATATGAAATAAATTTAACATAATGAGGAAAATACTTAGTAAATACCAACAGAATATGGGGTCCTATAGAACTGGTAAATGGTATGGAATCGTTTTATACACAATGGGGGGGGGGCATTTATCATGCTTAGTACTCTAGGTTTTTGATGTACAAGGAATAAAAGGGGCACAGACAGGAACTAAATTTTTTTTTATTCCTCTCACCACCTCCATGCCACTTTTTTGATACAATGGGGCACATTTACTTACCCGGTCCAGTCGCGATCCAGCGGTGCGTTCTCAGATGAGGATTCGGGTCTGCCGGGATTCACTAAGGTCCATGCGCCAGATATCCACCAGGTGTCGCTGTTGCGCCAAGGTCTTTCGGAGTTCACCTTCTTCTCCCCGATGCATGTAAGCGCTGATCTTGTGACACAAATTCTTTTTTAAATTCCGCTTTTCTTCCGAATCCGTTGGATTGTCCGATGGCCACGTCCCTCGATTTCTGTCACGTGAAAGCCGGCGCCGATGCGCCAAAATCAGATTGCGGGCGCCAAAATCCTGGGGCAATTCAGGGCAAATCGGAAATCGTCGGGAAACCCGACGAAAGTGCGCGATTCGGGCCCTTAATAAATGAGCCCCAATATTCTATGCCGTTATACAGTGGGAGAAATAAGCATTTGATCCCAGGCCGATTTTGCAAGTTTCCCACCTACAAAGAATGGAGAAGTCTGTAATTTTTATTGTAGGTGCATTTCAACTGAAACATTATATTTTGGGGATGCTTTTCTGCAAAGGGGGCAGGATAACTGTATTGATGGGAGGATGGGAGGGCCGTGTATTGCAAGATTTTGGACAAAAACCTCCTTCTTTCAGTAAGAACATTGAAGATGGGTTGTGGTTAGATCTTCCAGTATGACAATGACCCTAAACACACAGCCAGGGCAAGCTGCGGCTCCATATGAAGCAGTTGAAGGTTTTCAAGTGGTCTGGCCAGTCTCAAGACCTGAACCCAATCAGAAATATTTGGAGGTAGCTAAAACACAATGTTGCCCAAGCAACAGCCTTGAAACCTGAAAGATCTGGAGAAGATCTGTATGAAGGACTGGGCCAAAATCCCTGCTGCAGTTTGTGTAATCTTGGTCAAGACATACAGGAAACGTCTGACCTCTGTAATTTTTTTATGCCCCAAATATAACAATCTGTTTTTTTATAGGATCAAACCTTTATAATGCAAATAAAAGTCAATGAATTATTAAAAAATCATACAATGTGATGTTCTGCATTCATTTTTTTTTAGATTTTTTAGACATTGGGGCAGATTTATCAAGCTGTCTTAAAGTCAGAATATTCTTAGTTCCCCATGGCAACCAATTACAGCTCAGCTTTCATTTTACCAGTGCTCATGAATAATTTAAAAGGGAGCTGTGATTAGTTGCCATGGGCAAATAAGAATATTATGACATTTAGACAGCTTGATAAATCTGCCCCATTGTGTGGCATGGCTTTGCACTCGCAGTAGTTTTATTTTTAGACCTAATTAATAATTAATAAAGATTTTTCTTATAATATATTAGAAAAATGATTTTTCCACCACCAGGAGCAAATTATTTACAATTCAGTTACAAAACAAGTATCTGCATAGGTAAACTACATTATAACCAAGATGATTGTCTATGAAATTAAAGGAGAGTCATGTTCAAAGCTGCAGTAAATGGTGAGATATGGAGCCTGAAAGTCATTAGTTCTAAACACTGCTACTCTTTTGTTCCTAAGTGTACCTGAAACAAATAATAAGCATCATAAAGTAAGATTGTAAATGTTAATTGAAGAGATTATAATCAGTTATTAAAGTAAAGTATGGCAATTTCTTGAATTTTCCATAGCCACAATCGGTTGATATAAATAAAATTTTATAACAAGGTGAATCTTATCAAGGGTCACTTTTCCAGCAAATCTGGTGGGAAACAAAAGTTGCATGTTTACCACCATTCTAACATTTTTGTGACATTCCTGTGTTCACCCTGGAGGCATGAGACTCAGGAGATACTAGTGGAAACAGAAGTCACATAACAAAGAACCTGACTGTATGGTTATGTATCAGTATGTATTTAGCTGTATACATTCAAGGTGACATGAGATTATGAGTAGATTTATTAGTTTATATATGGATATTGGTTTATTCTATCTGTAAAGGAATTTACTTGTACTAGAACCACAATGTTCATGTCTATGGTTATGTTGGGGTATTTCATGTATGGTACTGGAGGAAGTTGAGATGTCAAGCCAACATACAATGCCTGGGGGAAAAACCATAAAATGTAAAATATAGGATGTCAAAAGCAACTTTCCTTATTTGGTTACATAGACACATTCCATCGGAAAGTACACCATTGGTGTGACCAATCAGGACAGGCCATATTATAGTCTATGGCTAAAACATGTATAAAAGAGGGTCCAGAGCAAAGGAAGGCATCAAGAGCAAGGGCACAATCATCAGAGCAGTGTACAGGTAAGACTTCTGGATGGTAGATGCAGTCTTACCATTAAATCTATAACAGTTTTCATGTGTATATTTAACTTTTTATGTATATTTATTTTCTTTAGTCTTCTTAATGTTGGGATCTATGTCATTTGTATTGATTTAATGCATGCCAGATTAAAGACCTTATAAGGAGGCAAATAGTTATTTATAGTGTAATATAAGACCTTGGATAAGGGGGTTAATAAAAATGTTTATTCAAGCTCATAAATGCGGTTTTAAACCCTTAATATCCAAATATAGTTGTAGCTATCCATGTGTTTTAACATATCAATATATAAAACCGGGTAACATCTGCCTTACCATTTTTTACCAAAAGTTTGGGGGACAATTGGCCTATAAGAGAAAGAAAGAGATGTTACTAAAACAATTCAGTGCAGGATATTTATTTTTTTTGTTTTTTCTCTCTTTTTCCAATCCTCACTGGGATCTACACTAATACAATAAGTTTATTGTCACTTTATAACGTGAAAACCCAATTCTTTCAGAAACACTACATCCATAAATAACGAAAAATGCTGAAAAATCTCATTAAAAACCCATCTGGAGAAGGTAAATATTAAAAACAAAAACAATATTTTTCATCTAGCACCCACTACCCCTATGTACAAGCTGAAATGTGAGAAGTTGTTTGTCGGGTCCTGTCATTTTGAAGTTGATAAAGAGGGTGAAAGATCATCTTCAATTATCATAAATAGGTTGTTAAACTACATCCAAATTGAGACTTTATTGAGATTTTAGTCAATTCTTTGTTTTTTTATAAATTTTTATTTACTCATGTTATATATCTGAGTAACTGGCATACAGAATTCCAAGACTATTGCAGATTCTAACTCGGAATTAGCTTTTTCAGCTATCATCATCATGTATGTTTGGATAAATTTAATACATATGTACATTAATATGCATAAAGGGGTTAAAATCTAAATAGTCGCTATATATTTGAGCTGTCATGGAGACTGAAAAAGACCCTCAGATCCATAGAGGTGTATAGTGGAGTCCATCTTACTATACAGCCACCTGCCCACAGCTATTAGTGAAGTGCCCAACTAGCAGCACCTGATATTTCAGCTTCTAAGAGCCCCAATTTTGGGTTAAGCTTTGCTCTGCATGCTTCAATGCTATGTATCTTATAT
The DNA here is from genome assembly GCA_019512145.1 of Engystomops pustulosus. Classification (NCBI taxonomy): domain Eukaryota; kingdom Metazoa; phylum Chordata; class Amphibia; order Anura; family Leptodactylidae; genus Engystomops; species Engystomops pustulosus. The sequence continues at coordinate 116,258,383 of CM033646.1, forward strand.
TGTGTATTATCTGCTATAGAGGGGCTGAATAATTGGCAAGATGTTGTGAATGGAGGAGACGGATGGGTAGTAAAGAGTGACTTCGAACATCCAAAGTATCCATATCCCATGAAGTTTTTTATTGCATCTTTTCAGTAAGTGTCTGACTGATATTATTAATACTGGTTAAAGAAATTAACTCTCACCTAACCTAATAACAACAGACATGACATGTAAAATCGTAATGGTGTCCAGGTTTTGGAGCCTTACATGATCTTTGTATTTTAGGCAATGCAGTAAAACCCAAGTGATTGATCTCCTCAAGGCAGGATATACCAAGGAAGTGCTGGATGCCCAACCCAATATTGCGGTCAGCGACTGGTAAGAGAATTTGTTTCTAGGAGAGCTGGGTGGTATATGGCCACCATTGGCAACTATTTAAGTACAGCTCCTATAGGTGCAGCTCTGCTGAGCTCATATCTGGGGATCTATTATTGCATTTTATATTTTGTCAAATTGGGGACAGTTGGTTGTCTTTTGAGCTGTAATGAAGGCCACATATTGAGAAACTTTTGGTTGCAGGTATGCTACACGGGCTGATTGTGAAAGTTCATATGAGCTGCAGGTACAGCTGTTATCTGAAACCCGTGAGGTCATCGGTGAATTCAGCATCAAGTACAAGATTCTCTCTAAGGACGGTGCTAACTGGAACCAGGTAAGATCAGCTCTAATCAAACAAAGCAGCAGGAGAGGCTGATATGTGAGGGGGAATTTATTAAGACCTCATGCACACAAACGTATTTTGTTTGAAGAACTAGCACACATTCCTATATATTTCTAGAGGCTAATACTGTACACATGGATGTGGTTCCCATGGCCCCATGAGCGTACTGTCTGAGGCTGTGTTCACACAATGGTTTCACATTGTCTTTATATTACGTTCCTATTGTGTTAACATCCCGTTAACGTAAACCCAATATTACCTCAATGTTAAAACACATGCTGATTCCACTGAGGTTCCAAACAGTGTTGTTTGCCAGTCAATGTCTCTACATGCATAACTCTCAAAATGCCTGTGAACAAAACGGGAAATCTGCACCATTAAAGGCTGAAATAGATGTTACTTTCTGGCCAAGATATAGTAAGAGTGTGTCCAGATGTTTAGGACTTTTTCTTGTAGTTTGTGAAGCCAAAAGCAGAAGCGAATCATAAAGGGTGCGAACAAATAATTTTGGTGCTACTCCTCCCCCTTGGTTTATGCATCTAAAACTGCATCTGGAAACCTGAACATGCCCCTCACTCCGCCCCCTTGTATTCCCATATAGTATTAACCCACCTCTCACTACAATCCTATTATATCTCACCCCTCTTGGCCATCTAAATGCATTATTCCACCACATATAAAATAGCACCTGCTGTGAACCACTTGCATATAATGCCCTCCTTCCTGTCACACCTGCACATAAAATGGCCCTATTATAATATCCAACTATATTTAGTCCCCCCACTAATTCCCCCTTTTCTTTAGACCCCTCTCTTTTCTGTTAGCCCTTTACATACAATGGCCCATTTTATTTGTTCCTTCTCCCCCAAGCCTCATCTCCTCCTCAAATTGTGGCCACACCAAGCTCTTTGTGGCCTCTTCATATTGTGCCTCTCCCAGCTACCCACATTACTTCCCTCTCAAATTTTGTAGCCCCAGATCTTCCTCATATTGTCATCACATTGAGCTCCCCCAGTATCCTCACATATTGTAACCTCCTTGCATTGTACCCCCACCCCACCCCTGGTCTACCATATATTGAGTGCCCCTCGCCACCCCACCATAATGTACCCCTTCACTTCCTACTCTTCTTGTTGTCATATTACCTAAAATACTTTCTAACTTCTAAATCCTAAACATGCTAGGTATTCCCATGTCCCAAAATGCCTGATCTTTAATGTGGTGAATGCCGAAATGGAAAGACATGTCTAAATATCCACTGTTTTGCCACGCATAAATATTTGGCTAAAATTCCTAAAGTGGAATCAATTAAAATGTTACCTCATGTCGCAAAAAATGTAACTGTATACAGCTTTATAGACAAAGTATATGTAGACATAATAAACCTCTACACATTTGGCATCTCTGTGACCCAAAGAATAAAAGGGATGTGTCATTTGGACCACACAGTAAAAGAAGTAAAAACAAATGCATGAGAAAATTTCATTTTTACAGCAATTAAACTGAATTTCTGTACAGCTTCCGGATACATTGGAAGGGATAATTAGAAACAAAATAACAAACCATAATACGTTGCTGTAAAATGAAAGAAATTATGGCATTTTGAAAGTATATAGAAAATAAAATGGGAAAAATGAAAAAGGATTGGGTCATTTTAGGATTATATTAGCTGGTAAACGTAAACCTGTCAGGTGTTTTTTTCTCACTCTAAATTGGCCCCGGCCCTTTGTTAAGCTCTACAGTCAATCTACCATGCAGATGGCTGTTCCTTCAATTTCACCGGTTTTATTTACTTTGTAATGCTCTTAGCACAACTTTAGGGTTGCTTTGTTGTCCCCGATACTTGGATCCTTAACTTTCTTATTATCCTGCAGGTCAGCCATACTTTCAAAAAATATGGTCCCGGAGTGCGCTTTGTAAAGTTCACACATGGTGGAAAAGACTCACGGAACTGGAAGGGCTCTTATGGTATCCAAGTGAGCAACAGCAGTGTGATCATCAACTAAAGATAAATGGAAATGTTGTATCTGTGTTGCATGACTGGATTCTTATCAGTCTTATGTAATAAAGCAAATATGTTTTAGTATGAAATATATATTGTAATGTTATTTGTACTAGTGATTTGTATTAGATATAGAGACATGTAGGCACCAGTGCAGCTGTCACCACTTATTGTAAGTCGTATACAGCTAGCCGAAATACACATTTGCAATGCAGCTGTAATGGGCTCCTGCAACCTGTTTTTAGTGAAAATAAGGTCCCAACTCCTTGGTGACAGGTTCCCTTTAAGGAAAATTACAATAAATGTTTAAAGGAAACCTACTGCAACATCCTTCACTGGGACCTAGCCTTTTCTTTGGGCCTGGAGGCAGCCGGGGGCCCAGAATACCGGAGTGGTTGGGGCCTAGGGCACGCTGGTGTCATGGTGCTTGGTATGGGGACCGGAGGGCTGTCCTACAGCCTGGCAGGTCTCCAGCAGGTGGTGTTTGCAAGAAAGATGGAGGGAGAGGCTGATGTACTGGATCTCCCTGGGACAACCCCTTCTTGTGTCTGTAGTAAGAGTCCCGGGGTAATGGATGGGGAGCCCTTAATTTTACAGCCATATCCAGGGAACAGACGGAGGCAATGTTGTGCAAAATAATTCATGGTTATTTATTAGAACAACTGCAGGCAAAGGGCCAAATGTTCTTGTTACAGATGCCGGATTGTTGGAGATTCTGGATTACTGGAGTGGTCATGGAGAGTGATCCTCAGGAATAGATTCAACAGCCTGGTAGTAGGTGCAGGCTGGGATGTAGCTTTGTCCAGATATGGAAGCTGCAGCTTTGTCCTGGGTGTTCTGTGTGTAGCACTGAAGGTGTGCATCACACTATCTCTCTGGACACTGACAATCTGCAAGGTGTGCTCTCTAGGGAGAGCTGGTAATAAAGAGATGCCCCTATGTCAGGTGCTTGATTCCAAGAAATGACCTCTCTGGTAAGAGGTGGCTGGTAAGCACTTGCCCCTTCCTGTCCAGGGGTTTTGTCATTCCCTGGTCAGGTGGTGGCTCACTCTCCAATCACACTCCATTTCACATGAAGGAATACAATTAGATGATAACTTGAGCATAGTTCACCCTTGCCTGCCCAGGTAGTATCTACCGCTGTCAACCCCTTATGAACAGGTCTAGAACTTTCCTAGTGGGTTCACGACTCCCTCTGTCAGCTCCTAACCTGAAGAGGGCACTCACCTCTGACCATGTATTGGCAGGGGTGTTGCACTACCATCAAGGATCTACCAGGGTATGCAGCAAGGCGATTACCAGGTTGCACTTGTTGTGGAAGCTGAGGACATTCCAAATCTCCTCCCTAATATTAAAAATATTTTACAAAACAATGATAGGGAGCATATTGTTCTATGCAGTTGTCTGTTCGAAGGAGGCTTAAACAGAGAAAAGATGTAGAGAAAGAAATAGAGAATAGATGTGACTCAACAAGGTCATCCGGGGAGCCCCAAACACTATTGGGGAGTTACTGCGTCCAGTAGAGGAAACCAGATGCCTTAGGAAATTTTACGCCATTGCGAAAAACGGCACCCACCTACGACACACTACTGCAGCAACGGAGGTCATCGCTACCGCTGGGTTTGTTGCTGTACCATGAGGTTCCACTTTCATTTCAAAGGCAATAGAACTATTTAACCATACGGTGGCTAAAGCAAAGTAATAAGTCACACCCTCATTCCCGCTCCCCCCAAACTCTCTTCCCACCCCTGAAAAATTAAGGTTGCAACTGCAATGTTATTTGTGTTGTTTATTATGTGAAATACTGTTCATGCCTTGCCTGGAGTAATGATACACAGAACAATTTCCCAGTGGTATTAATAAAGTTTTATTCTATTCTATTCTAGATTGAGTGACAGCTTCCCTTAATCTAGTATAGCCCAATGCTTTTTTTTGCTAAATGTAATGGCCCAGTACTTAATACATATTTTATTTGATGTATATGCTAATTTTATTAAGAGGCTACTAGGGTGTGGAGTAGCCACGCAGTGGAGCGGGAACTACGGCTACTCCATGCCCCAGAAGCCTCTTTGAATCCCTCCTACCCTCCTGTCTTCAGTACGCAGCTCGCACAAGTTCTGCTTATGAGCATTAGCTCTGGCTTTTTTAAAATATGGCGCTGTCAGGTGCACACTGAAGTAGCTCCTACTCCACTAGTCCACTAGTAGCTCCCTCTCCACTAGTCAGTTCGGCTGCCAGATTTACATTTACCTTAAAGGGGTTTGCCCATGAAAGAAAGTTCTCAAATTTGAATGCCCTAGTTTTAATGGTATTTTTGCTAATACAACTCCAGAGTGTGAGCTGTCTCTAAGCAGACAGTTCATGATTCCTCTGTGATACTGTGTGCTGCCAATGTAGTTAGATTATCAGGGTACAAAGTTAATCTACACTTTTTATTTAGCTTCTGAAAATTGTACTAGTATTTGACACATAGCTTGTAGAGTAATTCTCTGCACATGGCTGCTTGCTGGCAGGAAGTGTCTGAGTGCCTGTGTCTTAGCTGGTCTTGTAATGCAGGTGGGCGAGGCAAGAGGCAGGAAGCACTGCAGTGTGCAGACAAAAAGGCTATTCATAAGAAGAATCTGACTATAGTCAGAAGACTTAAGGCTGTATCCAGGGGCAACTAAAATTGTAAACACCAGCACTGATAGAGACAGGTTGGAGTCATATTTGTGAAACGCTGAGTTTTTGTTAATAACAGTGAATTGGAGAATGTGTTATTTTGTTATCCTAAGTATATTTGAGAATATTGTCTTCGTGGGAATACCCCTTTAACAGGATAGGTTTTATACACAGATCAAATAAAAAAATACAGGCTTCATTGAACTTAAATAATTGGACAGAACATGTATGAGGTTATTGAGGCAGCTGTATAGTATCTGAAGCTCAAAATTATCCCTGCCTGTACTGACCTCAGGGAACATTTTCAGTTCACTTGTGAAATCTGCATACTATGGGAACAAAGGCTGCACATTACAGAGAGGTTGAAGGCTTTTATGCAGCATAAATTTGATGTATGACCTGTGTGAGATCATTACAAGGTTGATATTGGAGTCTATAATCGTATCTGGCAGGACTGACTTCCTGGCGTGTTCTCCAGATAACCGCACAGTCCAGTTATTCATGGTCAGGGCTCTGTACTATTTCCAAATGTGCTGTACATTTAACTTTAGTGTCTCTAATCTGATCAATTTCATTATTTTAGGACATATTGCGAAAATCGCATCCCATCTAAAAGGACAGTAACCCTAGATATAACACGATTATACTGTGTGTTAGAATTCCTTCAAGCTGTAAAGGTTGAGAAATAGGGTAATTCCCTCCTTATAGCATCCATTTCCAGATGGGGTATTGATGAATTGGTAGGCACTAAGACATGCCTTAGTGAGGCAAGCATTAAGATGAGGTTTCTACTGCAGCTACAAAGTTGCCTAATTTCCATTCTTGGAGCCAGACACATATTTGTTCATAGCTCCCAAAGCTGCTCTCTTATGCTCTTCTCACAACCATCTCCAGGACTTCTGACATGCATCCACCATACTCTGGAACTCTCAAAATGTGTAAGACTGTCCCCAACCTTCCAAACCTTTAAACATAAACCTGAAAACCTACCTACAACACACAATAACTGCACTGCTCTGCTCCCTCACTTGTGTTTCCTTCTACCCTTTCATATACATTGTAAGCCCTCACCGGCAGGGTCCTCTTTCCACTTGTTCCGGATATACTGAGGCAAGGAGGCAAGGGACAGTTTGGTGGTCTCAGTTTAGGGCTCACTGTCTCATCTGTCTTCCTGTGTCCAGAGGATGATAGTGGAAACAAGAAGCGCTCATAGGGTAATATTGTAAGGTGGTGTATCTCTTGTATAGTTGAGTAGTTTGCTCACCTGGTCGGGTTGTGCTTAGTAGGGCACAACTCCAGTGATAGTGTGCGATATCAAGGTTGATGGCTGCCGGTGCTTCGATATGGTCTCCAATCACAGGGGACTAGGCTGTTTGGAGTCTAAGAGTCAGGTTGGGGAAGATCGAAGCGGATGGCGCGCAAAAAGACCGTGTGACACTCCGGACACACGCTTCATTAGCATCCGGAGACTGAAGTTTCTTTCACTTGAAAAAGGGGATCTTTTTTCCCCGAAACGCGTTGTGATGTTTTGTGACCCTTTTTATATCTTCTAATAAACCCTTATCGGAGAAATTCCACATTCGGTCTTTTTGCGCGCCATCCGCTTCAATCTTCCCCAACCTGATTCCTGTGTCCAGAGACCAACTGACTGGCTGGTTCTCTAGACTGAGCGGATGCCTATAAATTCAAGCTCAGCTCTGAGTTTTGTATGTCTTTTGCTATAGGTTTCTTACTGAAAAGACATATTGCTGATCTTGTGCTTCAGATGTAGGAGAGTCTATACAGATATACTAACTGCATATGCCTAGAAAAAAGGCCAGCCTGCTATCTTCTGCTGTTGGACTGTTCCACGAGAAACTCTCCTAATAGAGGAATGGTGAGCTTTTTGTGCACACCACTAACCTACCTCTTACTATCTACCATGGACCTGACACTTACATGAGGAGTGCCCCAAGGAGAACCTTATAGTCGCCCTGCTGTGAGTTACCTTGATAACTGCAGCAAAGCTTACATCTAGCCAAACACTCCATTCCGAGTCATCAGCCCCCCCTATGCATTGTTAGTACTGTTGTTGCACAGTAAACTTTGTCTCAGTGCCAATGTATGTAGCCAAGAGCTAGCAATCATGTGATATCAAACAGCAAACACTGGGTCGAGACAAGCCTTTTAGGTGCCATAGAAAAAAAATGCATCAGGGGCAATTCCAGCCTTGTAGTTGCTTGATGAAAAAGAATTAGATGGTGGTTTGGCCGCCGAAAAAAATTTGGCCATGTGAGGAGTGTGTCCCAGCTCCACTATCTCTCCAACAGTGGCTTACCAGGCGATTATGGGAAAATGCCCAGCAAAGCATTCAGCTCACTCCTTGCCACCTTTGGGAGAAAACGGGGAATGAAAGAACCCGGAGCTAAGCAAATCAGGCACTATTTTCCCCTGAGCTCGCCCAGAGCGCCATAAGGCACCAAGATGGCGCCGCAGCATGACTCCTAGCAGGGCACAACTCAAGGCAGAGAAGCCGAACATTCCATAAGCTGACTAATAGCCCAAGCTACTGACAAAACTATATCCGAGCACACGCTCCTATCTACGCTAGTGGCACTACATTCCTCTCTGCACAATCATTATCAAACCCATGCAGGCTTCTATTGCTGATTTGGGAGAAAGGGTGTCGCATACAGAGTAAAGGTTAGCTTCCTTCGCTGAATCTCACAACGAGCTAGTTGATGACCATAATACCTTAGAGAAATCAGTTTCAGTCATCCAAGCAAAGCTAGTTAATAATGACGATATGGACAGAGATAGACACAATAGAGGCATTTTGGAGATCATACCAGCTTTACCACTGAAGTCATATGTCCAGAAACTAACTAAATTGCTACTTCTAGATCTTGCTGATTACAAATTGAGCATTGATGGAGCCCACAGAGCAGGGGTGTAAATGGTAGAGCTTGGGACCCATAGCAGATTTCTGCATGGGGTCCCCTTTCCCCCATGAAAAAAAAATGTTGGTACAGGCATGTTTATTTTGGTACAGATACATTTATACAATCACACACATTTACACACTCATGTACACACATTTATATTATATACACACACATATACTCATATATACATTTATACACGCATACATACAGTATATACAAACTCATACAGAATATACACACATACAGTACTTAGACATCAAATTTGCACACCTACTGTATAGTGCATACACATTATATACGCATAGTGTATATATACATTATATACTAATACATATAGTATACACTGACCGTTTATACACATACATGCAGTATAAAACACAGCATATACACACATAGAGGATCATTATTCATATTCTGGTGCTCATGCACCAGCCTATGACAGACCCGCCGCTGCTTCGGCTCAGCCAGATACATATAGAGGCGGGTTCAGGGCATGGGCTTGCATAGAAATAAACTTGTGACACACATGTGAAAATTCACCGGCTGCAGGTATTGCGCAAGTGCAGCTGACGAGAAACGCCCCGTGCTGGCCCACTCCTCGTTACTGTGCCCACTGGCGTGAAGATGGTGGATTGGGGAAAATAATCACAAGTGCTAGCTATAAGCTAGCCTTTGCAGTTATTTTAGGGCTTTTACGCAGGGCTCATACGCCGCCAATACTGCTTATACATACCGCATAAATAGACATACATATAGGGGGAGGAGAGGGCAGGACAGCGGGAAGAAGGACGTGCCGGCCAGCAGGAGGGAAGACGTGCTGGCCACAGGGAGGGAGGATGAAGAGGACAGGAGGGAAAAGTTTGGGGCAGATGTGAGGTCAGGTGGGAAACTGCGTGGCCGTCACAGGTGGGCAGCTCTGCCTTCAGCACAGCAGATGGGCCCCGTTACTGCTGGACTGTTAGCAGGAAGAGAAGGGCCCGGGAGAACGGCAATAATTAAAATTGTATATGCCACTGTCACAGAGTGCCCAAGCCAGACAATCTCAATGAACATCAGATTCCCGGGATGTTCTGGCCAGACTTACCTTTTAACATGTCAAAGAGCAGCTTCTCTCTCAATCAAGATAGCTCCAGACCCTCCCTGCTCCTTATGAATCCATCAAATTGACTTATCTGCAGCTACCCCATGCAAGAAAGAATTTTTGCTTCTATAAAATCTCTTCTCAGAGAAATGAAATTGCCTACAGACGGAGGTTCCCCACCAGAATCCTGGTCAAGTGGCAAAATAATATCAAAACCATCGAAAGCGTTGAGGAGGGCTTTGAAATACTGGACTACTTTGGAGTCATAAATGACATAAATTACATCTGTATGCAGTTTTAAGCGCCTTGATCCAGTTTCAAGGTCCACTAATTCAACAGTCAACATTCTATCATAGACCCCCAAAGTCGCTACATAATTTTAGTTTACACAATCAATAATTTACAGTATACTATTGTCAATTTATATGCTCCTAATCCCAAGCAAGGAGTTATCTGAGTTTAAGAAATAACTCGCTGGGGTGAGGCGGGCTATTTAAAAATAATTAAAAAATGTGTACTTACCTCCTCCGGCATGGCTGATGTCCCATGCTGCATTCCGTCTGATCTGTGCCCTGGTTTGTTTACAGGGGAGCACAAGGAGCTTGCAGCCGGCCGGAAGCGCCCATCCGACAACATCTCCCAGCGCCCTACAATGCTGAGAGATAGGGACGGATAGGTGCGGCCGGCCGCCTCACCAGCCAGAAGCTCCCTATGTGCCGACCACTTTGAGGGACATCAGCAGCGTCGGAGGAGGTAAGTTCCCCCCCTTTTTTTTTGTAAATAGCCCGTTCCAGCCCGGCCGTAAGCCATTTCTTAAACTCGGATAACCCCTTTAAAAAGCTTTTGAAAAAGTTGATAGGGCTCAAACAAGGTTTCTTGATCATGTGTTGGAACTTTAACTCGATTAATCACCCTCTGTTAGATACTACCTCTACCTCTTCTCCTAGGTCTTTCACATTAATTGTCTGCTGTTGGAAAATGATCTACATGACATCTGGTGTATTCAGCAGACGATGAAAAGAGATTTTACATGCCCCTCTCTCAGACATAAGACATACTCCTAATAAGATTTCATCTTCGTTGGTAGGCGATTGATCAGGGGGTTAGCGATTGCAGGCATTGAGGGTCGCACCCTCTGTGACTGCAACTGGGCCCACTAGTGGAGAAGGCCCATGGCTCCTCCATGTGCTGCACCTACACAAGAATCCTGTCTGATACATGCACCTTACTGCTGAACAGGAAGCTTTTTCCTCTGCACAAGATAAAGGCCCCACCCTCAAGCCCCGGGTCAACTTTGAAGTTGACTGGTAAGGGCCTGGTAGGTCCATGCTGTTCCTGGAAGCAATGGAGACCTAAAGGAAGAAGGGTTCCTGTAATGTGACACCAGCCAGGCAGCTGTCAGGACAAAGAAGCACTGCAGGAAATCCAGCATCCAGGACCTGTAAGCTGTAGATCCAAACTACTGTCATCTGTAGAGGTGAGTAACTGTAGTTGTGTGTAAGTGTGTGTGTCTGAGTATGTGTAATGTATCTGTAGTACAGCATATGTGATTTGTGAAAATGTGCAATATGTGTATGTATAGTGTATAAGTTTAGTAATGTATGCTGTATATGCAACACCCTCGCCGATGCAAGGCAGAGAGGTTGTTGCGAATACATCCCACCATGTAGCTTGCAGCCTGTGAAGGGTCTGATCAGCCCCACAGCATGTCACTACATAACAACTACATAACACAAATGAGCACTGCAGTGGTAGAGCCTGCCTGGTAAGGCAGGAGTTAATTGTTTTCTGTGATGTAATTCCAGCAACCAATCACATGTGTTATACTGTATGTCTGTGAGCTGAGATGTAATTGGAGGAGTAGCCACCACCTGACCAGTGGGAGTAACAAAACCCCTGGTCAGGAAACTTCTAGAGTTCAGAGGAAGAAGTCAGTCAGACCCAGGAGTCTGAACAGATCAGATTAGAGACTCTGAAGAGTCAGTGCAGCCAGCACACCAGACCAAAGCAGGTGATCCCAGCTCCCTGCCTGAGTGGAGAGAGTTAGTCAGTGAGAGGAAAGGGGTATCATCCTACCTTCAAGGGTGATATCTGCAGCAACCCAGGACAAGCTGAAGCATCCTACTAGGACACAGCTATCTTCCAGCCTGCCCTTGCATCCAGGATGATGATCTCCATCATGTGGCTCCCTCCAACTGCATCTCAGCAATCTACCATTCTGTTAAGGCACGTTGCTACTGTTCCTGTCGGTTCCAATAAAGAACTGTAAGTTATTTCTGTTCAACGTCTGTCTCCGTCTGGTCCCTGCTATTACGGCTGTCACCATCACGGGCACACTATCCAATACACTGGGACTGACACCAAAGGGTTGCCCCAGGGAGAACCGCTATAGCAGCCTCTCCCTCATCATTTCTTGCCAATACCACCCTGCTGGAGACCTGCCAGGCTGTAGGACAGCCCTCTGGTTCCCCATACCAAGCACCGTGACAATAGCGTGCCTAGGCCGCAACTGCCAGCCACTCAGGTGCTGCGGGCCCTGGCTGACTCCAGGCCCCAAGAAAAGGCTAGGCCCCGGTGGGGGATGTTGCATATACATATGTAGATATAAATCATTTTTGTGCAATGGATGTATCTACAGCATGTGTGAGTGATTATATGTAGTAGATGTGTGTATTTGTAATTCTACAATCATACGGTATGTGGGTCTAGATGTAGCATGTATGTGTATTTGAGTATGTGTTATATGTGTGTATACTGGATACATTAACTTGGTCCTTTTTTGTTTATGTATTTTGATTTTTTTCACCCCCCACCTTCAAAAATCTATAACTTTTTTATTTTTTGATGTAAAAAACTGTGTGAGGGTTTGTTTACAGCGTACTGCTCGTTTTTTTAGGACTTTCACTTTGACATGTCTAATTCATTCTTTCACTCTGTACGATTACAAATTCATATAGTTTTTCTTGTGTTTTTGTACATTTAAAAAAGTTAAAGCCTTATGTACTAAATAAAAAATTCTTCATTTGACCATCTTCTGACAATAATAACTTTTTCATACTTCCGTTTTGTGAGGTTTCATCTTTTGCGTAAGGAATTGCTGGGACCTTTTGATCACTTTTTCTTAAACTTTTTCTATGTTGGAAAATGCTGAAAACATGGTGTTTTGTACATTTAGGCAATATTTTCCGTTATGTGGTTCAACACCGGGAATAACCGTTACTATATATTTTAAAAGATTGTGACTTTTGGGAAGTTGCAATACCTAAAATGATTTTATTTGTTTATTTTTATAATAGTTCTCTGAAAAGTGGGTGATTTTAAATTTTATATTTATTTTATTTTAAAAAAAATTTTCACTATTTTTTGGAACCCCCTAGGGTACTTTGATCCTACCATATACTGTCATACTACAGAATGGCAACATATGGAGAAATTACTGCAGATTTGTGGAGGGAAGGAATTAGAAATTTTGCCCCAGGGTCCAGTGAACTATGGTTATGTAACAGCAAATTATAGATTACTTTGAAGGGCAAATATGTTATCTATCTCCATCCACTTTGCTCACATGGAGCTTGCTTTCTCAGAATTTCTCCAGTTTAACGATAATGAGAGTCTATGGCACATTTACTTACCCGGTCCGTCACGATCCAGCGGCGCGTTCTCTGCTCTGGATTCGGGTCCGGCCGGGACTTATGAATGTGATTCTTCCGCCTCCACCAGGTGGCGCTGCGCGGAATGATGAAATCATCTCATTAGTCGCCGAAGTCGACACACTGCGGCACCAGGTTGGAAGGTCAACGTCCCAAGCGACACTTTTTCGGTTGGTTAAAATGGCGGCGTGTTTTTCCGAACTACGTCGGGTTTTCGTTCGCCACGCCCCGATTTACGTCTAGCGCGCATGCGGCGCCGACTGCGCCACAATCCGATCGACGTGGACCGCCACATCATGGGCAAGTCAAGGTAAAATCGGATCGCAAACGGAAATAATCGGTGGTAAACACTCGGGAAAAACGCGAACGGGCCTATTAAATGACCCCACTATATGTTCCTATGTGATATGAGTGGAATGTAGCCCCTTCACACTAGACGAGTGTTGATGCGATGAACTCGCATCAAACCGCAACGCAAGCTGCCGGAACTCAGGCCTGAACGATGCAAACCGCGGGATGAACTCAGCAGTCATTACTCCGCGGCGTGCAGCGTTGGCCGGACGTTCCCGGCAGACTTGCCGTTGCGAGTGTTGATGCGAGTTCATCGCATCAACACTCGCTAGTGTAGAAGGGCTAAGGCTTTGTCAAGGGAAGTTTTATTAACTAGGTAGCACTCTTAAGATCTAAGGGACGAGGACGTAATATACACTCCAATTCAACACTTAAGATAAGAGAGATAAGAAAGTTACTTTATTGATCCCCTAAGGAGAAATTATTTTGTACATAGTTCCTGGCAATTGATACAAAATTTTAATGTACAGTTACATAAAACACTACAAGAGGCACATCTTTCTGACGTTAGCTGTTCCTTGGATACATTTCTTAGTTGCTTACAAACATCATATATTTTGCACAGTTACAGATAAATAAGATACAGCAACATACAGTTGAACTCATTACATTACAAAGAAAGATTACGTACAAAATACAATACGTGACAATACATTATGCACATGCAAAGGGGTTAACTACATTAGGGGTACGGTTTTGGGGTGAAAACAGTCATATAATGTACTAATCGAATGTGGGTGCTTATCCGATTAGGGTTCCCACCCCAGAATGTTCAAATCTAAATAAATCCAAGCACTCTTTGGGTGTAATCCAGAAAGTGAAATTTATTTATATACCAGTGGTATATAACTAAATTTCACTTTTCTGGCATTACACCCAAAGAGTGCTTGGATTACTTAGATTAGTCATATAATGTAGTTAGCTTTTGCAAAATGGACACTGCCCATAGTCTGCTTCCACCAGGTACCGGGCCTTAAGCTGTCTGGTGCTAGCTGAAGCCTTGGTGCAGTATTTATCCTGACTAGCAGTAAGTTACTGAATGTGATCACTTACATTTCAGGTGCCAATGACGCTGTAACTGGTGCTCTGGCTGCCAGAATTAGTTCCGGCATTCTGTTTGCACTTAGCCCTGCGCCATGGAGCCCTGCTGCCAAATAATTTGCTTGCTACTGATTAGGGGGATGCACAGGGACGGTGGGGGTCGGCAGAGAGGTTGCAGGTTATAGTTATATGTATATTTCCTGCAAATAGTATGGGCATAGGTGCTGCAAGGGCCAGGTGGCCTGAGTCTGATAGGATGGTGGTGGACCAGGTGTAGTCTAGGCCTTGGGAGTACTCTCCTTGGGTCTCCAAGTGGCGATGGGGTCGATGTACTTCTGCATCTGGTGTCCAGATGCTGCTGGTGTTCTTAGGTGCATGATGGCCGGACACCACCTAGAGGGCCCTGTGCTTTCTCCTCTGTTTGCTGCTGGGCCGTGCTGCGGCCTGTGGCAGCGTGCACTTTGGATTCCAGGTCCAGGGCAGTAAGATTGATCGGCGATCTCTCCCCATGTTGTTGTGATCCAGACACCGTCAGATACAGTCGCTGGGTACTTCATGGGCCGTGAGTAGAGGAGGCAACTGCAGGGGTGGGGGTTGGCGGCCACGGCATCGGGCAATGGGGTGCAGGTCGTGGTTGCCCTCATTGGCCAGCGGTGCAGGCTGAGTCGGGCAGGGGTGTGGCCTCTTGGTGCCAATCAGCATTGGGGCCTCGGTGCAGGCGCGGTGTGGGCCCGGGTCCGGGGTGGGGTTCTCATGTCGGGCCTGGGATTGGGCAGCAGTGCGCATCGGGCGGGCATTGGTGCGGCCTTTGGTCAGGAGTTGGTGGCCGTTCGGACGGCTCTGCGGGCCTCGGATCAGGAGGGGTTGCAGCCTGGAGCCTGCAGGTTTTGGTGGCGAGGCACTTCAGGCCTGACAGTGTGCGGCCGGCTCCAGTGGAGGTTCCATATCTATTGAACCAGGCAGAACAATTAGGTCTCATTCAGGCATCTTGGGATAAGTCCGGAGGTTAAAATTGCTCTTTTTGCGGACAATACTATTCTGAACATTCATCTTTACTGTAGTATGACGGTATATGGTAGGATCAATCGAACAACTGGGCTAAAGTTCCCTAGGGGGTCTAAAAGTAGTCAAAAAATTAAACGGAAAACATTATAAAACCTATATAAATTTGGTATCCCGTGAATAAGTAGGCATGTCATTTGGGGCAATCTAGTGAAAAAATTCACTGCATTGGAATTTTATTCCAGCTTCCTGCACAGGCATGGAATATTAATACTGTCCCTATGAAGTGCAATTTGTTATTCAGAAAACAAGCCCTTTCACAGCTCTTTACATGGAAAAAAATAAAAAGTTAGATTTGTGAAGATGGGGAGTGAAAATACAAATGGCTAAACAAAAAAAGGCTGCTTGTTAAGGGATTTTTTGAAAAAATTTGATTCGACCCTAATCAAATCATGACGAATCAAGTTTAAAAAAAACACATGCTTAATATGCATAGGGAGCGGTGGTTTTGTCTTCCACATGCTGTGTTTAGATGACACTCACATGACAGCCGCCGCTCTTAGAATTGCTTCACTCTTCAATTCAATGGGTTACTTATAGAGGCCAACTCACCAAATAATCGAAGCGGGAAACACAGCCGCAAGGTTATGTCTGTGCCAGCTTCGAAAGGACTGAGCTGAGGGCCAAGATCCCACTATACATCAAGAGTGCACTCTTTTTACGCTGACATCAGATGATTCATAGATTACAACAGAACTGTTTGTTAACACAATACATGTAGAAACCCTCCAAAAAGAGTGCACAGAGTGTCGACGTAATTTTGCTATCATTTTGCCTTTCATTTCATGTCCGCTTTCATCGGTTAATACCCATCATCAGTTACTAAAGCAAAAACACATGTGGATGATCCCAAACAGAGATGACCAGTAAATGGGATATTTGCATGTCCTCTGTGTTCTGTAATCCACTCCTGCTTTTGGCATCGATCCTGAAGCTTTTAATTCCTTCTGACAGATGAAGGAAAAAACCAAACATTGTGCAATGTCATAGCAGCGGTGGATGGTGTAAATAACACGGTGTTCGGCAGGAGGACACGCGGTCAGTTGGCAGCAGCATTAGTAGGCTGTCAGAGGGCACAATGGACAAATGGGGTGGCGGGAAACATGGTAGGCCCACAGAGAGGCACATAAAGCGTGGAGGTGGAGTGACAGCAGCAGAGGAGCCCACAAGGTGCAAAATGACAGTTTGGAGGAGGCGGTTACTTGTTGGCCAGAGGTGGCAACAATGAAAGATGTGGAGGTGGACAGCAGGAGGAGTGTCAGAAGTGGCAGAATGGCAAGTGTGGAGGTGGCGGCAGCATGTAGTCACAGTGTGGAACAATGACAGAGTTTAGGTGCGAGGCAGCAGCGCAGGAGACTACAGAGTGACACAATGTCAGTGTGGAGGTGGCGGCAACATGGTAGGCCAGCAGAGTGGCACATAAGATAGTGTGGACGTGGCAGCAAACCTGGAAGGCCACAGAGTGGCACAATGTGGAGGTGGCAGCAGCAGAATGAGGTCAGGGAGTGGCACGTTGACAAATTCGGAGCTGGCAGCAAGAGGGGAGCTGTTTGTGGCACAGTGACAAAATTTGAAATTAATTCGAATTAAAATTTCAATTTGAATTTGAAGATTAGAGACCACAGTCATCATACATTACAGTTTTCCTGAAAATATCATGTCTTTGCAAAAAAACTGACAAAGGTGCACCAGCAGAGCAGCATGAGGTCAGAGTGTGGAGGTGGTGGCAACATGGTAGGCCACAGAGTGGCACAATGATATAGTGTGGAGGTGGTTGTCTGCAGCAGTGGGAGCCCAGAGTGGCCAGTGACAAAGTGTGGATGTGGCAGAGTTATAGGTGGCGGACAATTCCAGTCCCTGGTAAGACGGTAGGAGGCAGATGGAGCAATGCGAGCAGATGTGTTGCATAGGCGGTGGCAGCATCAGAATCGTGGCTGAGGCAGGTAGTAAGAATCCAGACTCATTCTCAATGTTTGGGGGAGGCGTCATGGCTGATCTAATCTGATGCTAAGGCATTGGTGAGTTGAAATCCGGGCTGATCCACCTGTTATATTGACAAAGGTTAGTCTCTCCCATTATGGTGGACAAGCGGGTTCTCCTGGGGGTAACGATGGCCATCGCCGCACTGAACACCCGCTTGATGCCACATTACTGGCCGGGCAGGACGCTTTTCACTGCAAACTCCGCAAGTTGCGGCCCACCATCAAGTTTGGCTGCACCGTGGTCCAGGGGATCTTCTACCTAGGGTTATCCAAGTAGGTGACCACCTACTGGTGCAGGGTCTGCTCTATGTCCTGCTGCGTGGTGGCGGCTATCCTCCTTACTAGGTCGGTGAAGAAGTTGCTCATTAAGGAATACAGACTTAGCTGTGCTAATGGAGCTGCTACTGCTCCTGCCCACCCCTGCTCTCCCCACAGCAGCCGTGGCAGTAACATGTAGCTATCACTGCAGAATCCCTCGGTCAGACCTGACAGGGATGGACAATGGCGCACATAAGCAGCGACCAACTGTCTTTTCACAATTATCTATAGTACGCCTGTTGTTCCCTCCCTCTCGGCACTGGAAAAAAATCCCAATTTTGACCATAGCGAGGGTCCGAGAGGGTGGAGAGCCAAAACTCATCTATGCTGGATGTTGACCATCTGAGCACGTGCCATCTGAGGGTGCCTCCGGCCTCCATCTCTGTATTCTGCCATGGTGCTGCGCAACTATATGAATCATCTTCTACCTCCTCCGGATGCTCCTGCTCCTCCTCTCTTGTCACTCAGTGGAAAAACTACTGATTTCACCAATCTGCTTGGCTCCATGCCTCCTCCCTTCTCCAGTTCAGCCCCCACCAGACTCATGGACCATGAGATGTAGTCTCCACTCTCCCTGCCAGACAAATATGCAGTCGGAATGACGTATTCATCTCGCAGTCCTGGCGACTGACAAATAACATGGACCTCTTCAAAGGGCCTGAGCAATCGGCAGGTGTCACGCATGAGGCACCAGTGGTGACATCCAAATTTACACAGGGACGGATACTCCGGTCGCTTGTATCATCAGAAAATCATAATGGCTTTTCTCTTTTCATACAGGGCGTCTTAACATATGGAGGCTTTGTAATTACAATGGGTGGAAAATAGCATATCAGACTATGTTGAGGGAGGCGTTCTGCTGCTGCATTCGAGGAGGGGGTGGAGGCTTTGTAAGAATGGCTGAAGTGCATGCACAGCTTCTGGCTTTTTAGAATGTCTTGCAGATGGGTGAAGACATGAGGAACCTGTGGACAGCCAATTTTAACATGTGCGCCATGCAGGGCACATGGGCGATCCTCTTCGGTGCAGGGACCAATTCTCCCATTGTCTGTCCACATGGTTCGATTTCAGTCATCGCGAAGAAAGCCACAGATTGATTTCTTGTTGCATGAGCGGATCAGTTCTTCCCCGTGTGTATTTTTCACCCATGCAAACCAGGTCTAGAACTGCGTGAACACCGCTGTGCCCTGCACATGTTGTATGATGGAGCAGCACGTAAAGACTGAGGTGGTGGGTTGAAGGAGGAGGTGGACCTGGGTACGGAGCAGCAGTTTGACATGTGGAGGAGAAAGCGGGTCTCCTGTTCAAGTTGTGGTGTAGCTGGGGCGGGAAGCATATTCTCCAGTGGGCCGTAAATAATGTACTGCCCTGACCGTAGTTACAGCTCCCCACGTCCGCGCTGGCGTGACCTGGAAGAAAACTGATTAGCTCAATGACCTTCTTGTTCTACATATTTGTAAGGCGGCACGCCTTTTGGAAAAAAAAATTGGATGCAGAGTCCACGACTTGGAAAGGGAGGCCACCGAAGTACCAACAACTTGGACAAGACACGGTCAGCTTCTGAACATTACGAGGACATACAGTGTCTCTTTGTAATCGGCGCTTTCAACGACTGCTGCAGCCATGCATAGTGATGAGCAGAGCACCTGGACGGATATGATGTCAAGACAAACCGCTCCCTTCGGCAGAGGTATGGAGCCTTGACTGGCTGAAATGGCAATATGTGCCACTAGTTCTGCTCCTCCACATCTGTTCCCCGTTTTCCCAGGCCATTGTCTGGTGACGCTGCATGTGCGGACGCCATGGCTGTGGGTGCCAACATTAGTCCCTGGCCACGCTTCACTTTTGCCCACAGATTCTACATATACACAAACTCAGCTCCTCTGGTGTCTTAACGAAAAACTGCCCCACACATGAGGTGGTGATTTTATGCCAACCACTGCCTGAGATACTACTAACACTGCTGCCCGATGACCCCCTGTACCACTGCTTACTTGGACTCCGGTTTGTACAGTAGCGACTTGCTGTCTGACGACAAGCTGACACTCTCTTCGCCCTTGTCTACACCCATCTCCCAAATGCATCGGTGGGGAAAGGATCTCGCTGTTTGTCACTGTGGCAGAAATCTATGGTATAATTCTTCCTCTTTCCCCAATTGTCCCTTTCACCACTCACCAGGAAGGTGTAGTTAAGACCCAATGAGATGGTAATTCTATCCCTTCCCGTCTTCATAAAATCTTATCTCTCTACCCTCCAGGATGTTGGAGATTATGTGGAAAAAGAGGAATGCTTATCCATACATTGTGGCCTGTCTTAAAATTCAACCTCTTTGGAGAAAAGCCTTGAACATTTTTCTAATCTAGAGATTACAGATGATTAGACTCGTCAGATAATGCCTTACTTCTGAACTGAATGAGCCCTTCTACCTTTGTGACATCCACAGGAGTGCTCGGTGCTAATTATTTGCTTTTTTTAGCATCATAAGGTGTTTCAGGCCTAATCAAATATGTCCTGGATCCAGTAAAGGTCTACCAAGTGTAATTTTTTTTAAAATGTGTTTCCCAAGTGGTAAATTTATTGAGTTCTACTCAATACCTCTTATACTTCACACACAGAACAAGCAATCACCACATTCCTATGCTATAGGGCCTGCGATGTAATCCATTCAGAAACTAGATTCTCTAAGGCTACAAGCAAAGACTTATTAAGGTTAAACTTAAATATACGTGGGGTACAATACACTCCAAAATAAAACTTGGATAAAAAAGATTATAGATAGGATATGTTGTTGTAATTTTGTGGGTATGGCGTGTGTTGTCTGGGTGACTGAGAGCTTTGGAAATAGATTTAGTGTAATGACGATCTTGCGTAACTGGACATGGCTTTTAAGCTGATATTGTAGGAATCTCTAAGGTAAGTGTACCCTGTGTTGAACTCTAGTGTGGGGTTCATCACACTCACCTAACTACGCTCCTATAGTGCAATGTTATGCTGCTCTCAGTGACATGATACTGGACATTTCTTCCGATGATATGTCTAGTCTTGACTTTGAGCTCCGGCTTCTTAACCTTAACATTGCGTTGCATTTAGAAAACTCGGGTGCTTGGATATGAATAGCGCTAAATGAACTGGACTCAGCATGTCCTATATATTCCCTATATACTCCTGGTCTTTTGTACCTATATAATAAACTAAAATAGTCCCTAAGACAACATGAAGCCTTTTGCCTCAGGACATTCTGTTGAATACAACAGTGAAAGGAGTTGTCATTCCACTACCCACAATTACTGCCATCTACAGCTAGAGCAGACAAGAAGAGGAACCACTGCTCGCTGCAGTAGGCACGCCTGAGAAGTGGTCTTCTCCACTTATCATGGAAAATGAGAAGATACATAAAAAGCAGTTCATTTTTTTTGTAAAGGATTATTATCTTTTCATTTTACTCTGTTAAGGGCATTACCAAAAGGAGACCTATGGTGTGAGAGGGCACTAATAGAGCATATGACGATAGGAGGCACAAAGTCAGCATTTGTTGTTGGAGGGAAAATTATATAGTAAGGAGGAACACTAAGCGGGGCATATCATGATGTGGGGGATTATTCTGCTTGGGCATTATAGTAAAAGAAAATCATGATAAGGGGTGTTAGGGGCACAAAAAGAAGGAGCATCTTCAATCAAAACTTATGGCGTTTTTAATTGAAATATTCCACAGAGTACCTTTGGAGAGAGGGGTTAATGATACTTGCCTGTCATGTACACAGGAACGAATAGGGTTGAAGTTTGTCCCTGGTATGTTTACATATATGCATATTAGGGTGCAATTGGTGTGTATTAAATGTATGAGCCGCTTACATATTCCCTGTGTTATATAATATGTGAATTGTTCTGTATAGGAGAAGAAGTTTGTGTTTTCTGACATTGATGTGGGGGACAGAGAAAGAGGCAAATCCTGGGTTGTCAAAACTCAATAAAGATGAATAATGTATGGATTGTTTATACCTTTATTATCCCCAGGAGTTATAGGGAGATTTGTCAGCTCCTCCGCCACATGGCGACAGGTGCGGGGAGTCTGTGAAGGAGTTAGGAGGGGTATTTTCAACCCTCATAAATTGGTTGTCGGTTGCCCAGCGCCGTGATGTAAATCTTGGCAGACGGGTGATTATGTTGACTAGTTAAAAGTATTTCTTCTCTGTAGCAGGAAGCAAATTCTTTTTTCTTACGGGGTAGCAGGTGGGAAACATCACCTTTGTGCCATTTGGGGGTCGTTGTTAGGTATGTCCATAAAATTGAAGATGACAAACATCCCCAATATTGGTGAATAAAAGTGGGAGCATAAAAATCCCCAATAAATATAATCATTTGGTGCTTTAATGTCAGTTACAAATTAGCAATTTGTTACTGTCTGACTATAAGAAAAGTTGGGTGGACACTGCTGATTGGCACTATAAACCCATCATTGATCTAAGGCCAAGTCTACTTATACAGGTGCAACACCATTTAAGACTTCTTTCCCAATAGACAGATGAAAGATTACCATTCCCTCTCTATATATCAGGGCATTAGTCTGTGTCACAGTGGAATTAGCAGATAACATGCTTAGTTACCCAAAATCCTAAATCTTCAACACCTGGGCTTATAGCTCAGTCAGTTAAGTCCGTCTATGGTGCGCAAGATCCCAGGGTTGAATCTCAGCCTGGGCAAAACTTTATTTAATTTAATATATAAAGAGCTTGTGCCTGGGGAAGCCCTGGAGACCATACTATGGAGAGATACTGATCTGACCTGATGACGTGGTCCCTTGCTCTCTCAGCTAAGCCGACACTTCTCTGAAAAGGATTCCCTGCCGATGTATGCTCTGGGGAACCCTAGGAGATGCAGTGACCATATATGGACAGATGCTGATCTGAAGCTGATGACGTGGTCCCTGCTCTCTGGCTGAGCCGACACTTCTCTGAAAAGGATTCCCTGCCCGATGTCTGCTCTGGGGAACCCTAGGAGATGCAGTGACCATATATGGACAGATGCTGATCTGAAGCTGATGACGTGGTCCCTGCTCTCTCCGCTAAGCCCGACACTTCTCTGAAAAGGATTCCCTCCCGATGTCTGTAGAAGCCATTCTGTACTGTGAGTTCAGGCTTTCAAAGTATTTACTATGGGGACACAGCGGCGGGACACAGCGGGACCTGGGGGGAGAATCCGTGACAATCTCATAGCTGCCCGTGACGCGGGGCAGAGGTACGAAAAACGGGAAAGTACCGTCAAAATCGGGACGGTTGGGAGCTATGATTATTGGACAGTAGAAATGGCAGTCACATTTAGGGTGGAGGGAAGGAATTAGAAATTTTGCCCCAGGGTCCAGTGAACTATGGTTATGTAACAGCAAATTATAGATTACTTTGAAGGGCAAATATGTTATCTATCTCCATCCACTTTGCTCGCATAGAGCTTGCTTTCTGGGAATTTCTCCAGTTTAACGATAATGGAGAAGTCTATATGTTCTCTATGTGGATAATGATGTAAGGCTTTACTCAAGGGAAGTTTATTAAACAAGGTAGCACTCTTAAGATCTAAGGGACAAGGACAGTTAACTAAATTCAACACTTAAGATAAGAGAGATAAGAAAGTACTTTATTGATCCCCTAAGGAGAAATTATTTTGTACATAGTTTCCTGGCAATTGATACAAAATTTTAATGTTACAGTTACATAAAACACTACAAGAGGCACATCTTTCTGACGTGTAGCTCGTTCCTTGGATACTATTTCTTAGTTGCTTACAAACATCATTATATTGTTGCACAGTAACAGCATAAATAAGATACAGCACAATACAGTTGAACTCATTACATTACAAAGAAAGATTACGTACAAAATACAATACAGTGACAATAACATTATGCTACATGCAAAGGGGTTACTACATTAGGGGTACGGTTTTGGGGTGAAACAGTCATATAATGTACTAATCGAATGTGGGTGCTTATCCAGATTAGGGTTCCCACCCCAGATATGTCAAATCTAAATAAATCCAAGCACTCTTTGGGTGTAATGCCAGAAAAGTGAAATTTATTTATATACAGTGTATATAAATAAATTTCACTTTTCTGGCATTACACCCAAAGAGTGCTTGGATTTACTTAGATTAGTCATATAATGTAGTTAGCTTTTTGCAAAATGGACACTGCCCATAGCTCTGCTTCCACCAGGTACCGGCGCTTAAGCTGTCTGGTGCTAGCTGAAGCCTTGGTGCAGTATTTATCCTGACTAGCAGTAAGTTACTGAATGTGATCACTTACATTTCAGGTGCCCAATGACGCTGTAACTGGTGCTCTTGGCTGCCAGAATCTAGTTCCGGCATTCTGTTGCACTTAGCCCTGCGCCATGGAGCCCTGCTGCCAATAATTTGCTTGCTACTGATGAGGGGGATGCCACAGGGAAGGTGGGGGTCGGCAGAGAGGTTGCAGGTTATAGTTATATGTATATTTCCTGCAAATAGTATGGGCATAGGTGCTGCAAGGGCCAGGTGGGCCTGAGCTGATAGGATGGTGGTGGACCAGGTGTAGTCTAGGCCTTGGGAGTACTCTCCTTGTGTCTCCAAGTGGCCGATGGGGTCGATGTACTTCTGCATCTGGTGTCCAGATGCTGCTGGTGTGCTTAGGTGCATGATGGCCGGCACCACCGTGAAGAGGGCCCTGTGCTTCTCCTCTGTTTGCTGCTGGGCCCGTGCTGCGGCCTGTGGCAGTGTGCACCTTTGGATTCCAGGTGCCAGGGCAGTAAGATTTGATCGGCGCATCTCTCCCCAATGTTGTTGTGATCCAGACACCATCAGATGACAGTCGCTGGGTACTTTATGGGCCGTGAGTAGAGGAGGCAACTGCAGGGGCTGGGGGTTGGCGGCCACGGCATCGGGCAATGGGGTGCAGGTCGTGGTGCCAAGCACCATTGCGGGCCTCATGTTGGCCAGCGGTGCAGGCCTCAGGTCGGGCAGGGGTGTGGGCCTCTTGGTGCCAATCAGCAGTGTGGGCCTGGGGTCAGGCGGCGGTGTGGGCCTCGGGTCAGGCGGTGGTGGGGTTCTCATGTCGGGCCTGGGATTGGGCAGCAGTGCGGGCCTCGGGTCGGGCATTGGTGCGGCCTTTGGTCAGGAGTTGGTGCCGGTTCGGACGGCTCTGCGGGCCTCGGATCAGGAGGGGGTTGCAGGCCTGGAGCCTGCAGGTTTTGGTGGCGAGGCACTTCAGGCCTGACAGTGGTGCAGGCCGGCTCCAGTGGAGGTTCCATATCTATTGAACCACTTGCAGAAGCAATTAGGTCTCATTCAGGCATCTCTGGGATAATGGTCGGAGGTTAAAATTGCTCTTTTTGCGGACAATACTATTCTGAACAATTCATCTTTACTGTAGTATGACGGTATATGGTAGGATCAATCGAACAACCTGGGGCTAAAGTGCCCTAGGGGGTCTAAAAGTAGTCAAAAAAATTAAACGGAAAACATTATAAAACCTATATAAATTTGGTATCCCCGTGAATAAAGTAGGCATGTCATTTGGGGCACATAGTGAAAGAAATTTCACTGCATTTGGAATTTATTTCCAGCTTCCCTGCACAAGGCATGGAATATTAAATACTGTCCCTATGAAGTGCAATTTGTTATTCAGAAAACAAGCCCTTGCACAGCTCTTTACATGGAAAAATAAAAAAGTTATAGATTTTTGAAGATGGGGAGTGAAAAATAAAAATGCTAAAACAAAAAAAGGCTTGCTTGTTAAGGGATTTTTTGAAAAAATTTGATTCGACCCTAATCAAATCATGACGAATCAAGTTAAAAAAACACATGCTTAATTATGCATAGGGAGCGGGGTTTTGTCTTCAAACAATGCTGTGTTTTAGTATGACACTCACATGACAGCCGCCGCTCTTAGAATTGCTTCACTCTTCAATTCAATGGGTACTTATAGAGGCCAACTGCACCAAATAATCGAAGCGGGAACACAGCCTGACAAGGTAATGTCTGTGCCAGCTCGAAAGGACTGAGCTGAGGGCCAAGATCCCACTATAACATCAAAGAGTGCACTCTTTTTACGCTGACATCAGATGATTCCATAGATTACAACAGAACCTGTTCTGTTAAAGGCAGATACATGTAGAAACCCTCCAAAAGAGTGCACAGAGTGTCGACTGTAATTTTGCTGATCATTTTGCCTTTCATTTCATGTCCGCTTTCAATCGGTTAATAACCCATCATCAGTATTACTAAAGCCAAAAACAAATTGGAGTGAATCCAAAACAGAGATGACCAGTAAATGGGATATTTGCATGTCCTCTGTGTTCTGTATCCACTCCTGCTTTTGGCAATCGATCCTGAAGCTTTTAATTCCTTCTGACAGATGAAGGAAAAAACCAAACATTGTGGCAATGTCATAGAGCGGTGGATGGTGAAATAACAGGGTGTTCCAGGGAGACAGCGGTCAGTAGGCAGCAGCATTAGTAGGCTGCAGAGTGGCACAATGACAAATTATGGAGGTGGCGGAAACATGGTAGGCCACAGAGAGGCACAATGACAGAGCGTGGAGGTGGCAGTGGCAGCAGCAGCAGGAGCCCACAGAGTGGCACAATGACAGTTTGGAGGTGGCGGTAACTTGTTAGGCCCCAGAGTGGCACAATGAAAGAATGTGGAGGTGACAGCAGGAGGAGGTCAGAAAGTGGCAGAATGACAGTGTGGAGGTGGCGGCAGCATGGTAGGTCACAGTGTGGAACAATGACAGAGTGTGGAGGTGGCGGAGGCAGCAGCAGCAGGAGACTACAGAGTGACACAATGGCAGTGTGGAGGTGGCGGCAACATGGTAGGCCACAGAGTGGCAGAATGACAGAGTGTGGAAGTAGCAGCAGCAGGAGGTCAGAAAGTGGCAAAAGGACAGAGTGGTGATGGCTGCAACATGGTAGGCCACAGAGTGGCACATTAAGATAGTGTGGAGGTGGCAGCAACCTGGAAGGCCACAGAGTGGCACAATGTGGAGGTGGCAGCAGCAGCATGAGGTCAGAGAGTGGCACGTTGACAAATTCTGGAGCTGGCAGCAAGAGGGGAGGCCATGTTGTGGCACAGTGACAAAATTTGAAATTAATTCGAAGTTAAAATTTTCAATTTGAATTTGAAGATTAGAGACGCCACATGCATCATACATTACAGTTTTCCTGAAAATATCATGTCTTTGCCAAAAAAGAACTGCAAAGGTGGCACCAGCAGCAGCAGCATGAGGTCAGAGGTGTGGAGGTGGTGGCAACATGGTAGGCCACAGAGTGGCACAATGATATAGTGTGGAGGTGGTGTCTGCAGCAGTGGGAGCCCACAGAGTGGCACAGTGACAAAGTGTGGATGTGGCAGAGTGTATAGGTGGCGGACAATTCCAGCCCCTGGTAAAGACGGTAGGAGGCAGATGGAGCAACTGGCAGCAGATGTGTTGCATCAGGCGGGTGGCAGCATCAGAATCGTGGCTGAGGCAGGTAGTAAGAATCCAGACTCATTTCTCAATGTTTGGGGGAGGCGTCATGGCTGATCTAATCTGATGCATAAGGCATTGGTGAGTTGAAATCCGGGCTGATCCAAGCCTGATTCATATTGACAAAGGTTAGTCTCTCCCCATTACTGGTGGACAAGCGGGTTCTCCTTGGGGTAACGATGGCCATCGCCACACTGAACACCCGCTCTGATGCCACATTACTGGCCGGGCAGGACAGCTTCTCTACTGCAAACTCCGCAAGTTGCGGCCACGCATCAAGTTTGGCTGCCCAGTAGTTAGTCCAGGGGATCTTCTACCTAGGGTTATCCAAGTAGGTGACCACCTACTGGTGCAGGGTCTGCTCTATGTCCTGCTGCTGCTGGTGGCGGCTATCCTCCTTACTAGGTCGGTGAAGGAAGTTGCTCATTAAGGAATACAGACTTAAGCTGCTGCTAATGGAGCTGCTACTGCTCCTGCCCCCCCCCCATCTCCCCACAGCAGCCGTGGCAGTAACATGTGAGCGATCACTGCCAGGAATCCCTCGGTCAGACCTGACAGAGGATGGACAATGGCGCACATAAGCAGCGACCAACTGTCTTTTCACAATTTATCTATAGTACGCCAGTTGTTCCTCCCTCTCGGCAGCTGGAAAAAAGTCACCAATTTTTGACCAGTAGCGAGGGTCCGAGAGGGTGGAGAGCCAAAACTCATCCCTATGCTGGATGTTGACCATCTGAACACGTGCCTCTGAGGGACTCCAGGCCTCCATCTCTGTATTCTGCCATGGTGCTGCTGCAACTCATCTGAATCATCTTCTACCTCCTCCGGATGCTCCTGCTCCTCCTCTCTTGTCACCTCAGTGGAAAAACTACTGATTTCACCAGAATCTGCTTGTGCTCCAATGTCCTCCTCCTTCTCCAGTTCAGCCCCCACCAGACTCATGTGACCATGAGATGTAGTCTCCACTTCTCCCTGACCAGACAAATATGCAGTGGAATGACGTTATTCATCTCGCAGTCCTGGCGACTGACAAATAACATGGCCTCTTCAAAGGGCCTGAGCAATCGGCAGGTGTCACGCATGAGCAGCCAGTGGCTGACATCAAATTTACACAGGGGAGTACTCCGGTCCGCTTGTATCATCAGAAAATCATTAATGGCTTTTCTCTTTTCATACAGGCTGTCTAACATATGGAGGCTGTAATTACAATGGGTGGAAACATAGCATATCAGACTATGTTGAGGGAGGCCGTTCTGCTGCTGCAATTCGAGGAGAGGGTGCTAGGCTTTGTAAGAATGGCTGAAGTGCATGCACAGCTTCCTGGCTATTTTTAGAATGTCTTGCAGATGGGTGAAGACATGAGGAACCTGTGGACAGCCAATTTTAACATGTGCGCCATGCAGGGCACATGGGCGATCCCTCTTCGGTGCAGTTCCTCCCATTGTCTGTCACCATGGTTCCGATTTTCAGTCATCGCGAAGAAAGCCACAGATTGATTTCTTGTTGCATGATGCGGATCAGTTCTTCCCCTGTGTGATTTTGTTCACCCATGCAAACCAGGTCTAGAACTGCGTGACACCGCTGTGCCCTGCATATGTTGTATGATGGAGCAGCACGTAGACTGAGGTGGTGGTGTAGAAGGAGGAGGTGGACACTGGTACAGGAGCAGCAGTTTGACAATGTGGAGGAGAAAGCGGCGTCTCCTGTTCAAGTTGTTGGTGTAGCTGGGCGGGAAGCATATTCTCCCAGTGGGCCGTAAAGGACATGTACTGGCCCTGACCGTAGTTACAGCTCCACACGTCCGCGCTGCCGTGCACCTTGGAAGAAACTGATTAGCTCAATGACCTTCTGTTCTACATATTTGTGAAGGGCTGGCACTGCCTTTTTGGAAAAAAAAATTGGATGCAGAGTCCACGACTTGGAAAGGGAGGCACCGAAGTACCAACAACTTGGACAAGAGCACGGTCAGCTTCTGAACATTAAGATGGACACATACAGTTGTCTCTTTGTAATCAGCGCTTTCAACGACTGCTGCAGCCATGCATAGTGATGAGCAGGAGCACCTGGACCAGGATATGATGTCAAAGACAAACCGCTCCCTTCGGCAGAGGTATTGGAGCCTTGACTGGCTGAAATGGCATATGTGCCACTAGGTTCTGCTCCTCCACATCTGTTCCCCGTTTCTCCCAGGCCATTGTCTGGTGACGCTGCATGTGCGGACCCAGGGCTGTGGTGCCAACATTAGCTCCCTGGCCACGCTTCACTTTCTGCCCACAGATTCTACATATACACAAACTCAGCTCCTCTGGTGTCTTAACGAAAAACTGCCACACCACTGAGGTGGTGATTTTACTGCCAACACTGCACTGAGTGACTACTAACACTGCTGCCTCGATGACCCCCTGTACCACTGCTTACTTGGACCTCCGGTTTGTACAGTAGCGACTTGCTGTCTGACGAGCAAGCTGACACTCTCTTCGCCCGACGATGATGAATCCCTTGCTACACCCATCTCCCAAATGCGATCGGTGGGGAAAGGATCTCGATAGTTGTCACTGTGGCAGAAATCTACGGTACTAATTCATTCCTCTTTCCCCAATGTCTCTCACCAGCTCACCAGGAAGGTGTAGTTAAGACCCAAATGAGATGGTATTCTATCCCTTCCCGTCTTCATAAAATCTTATCTCCTACCCCTCCAGGATGTTGGAGATTATGTGGAAAAAGAGGAATGCTTATCCATACATTGTGGTCCTGTCTTAAAATTCAACCTCTTTGGAGAAAAGCCTTGACAATTATTTCTAATCTAGAGATTACAGATGATTTAGACTCGTCAGATAATGCCTTACTTCTGAACTGAATGAGCACCTTCTACCTTTGTGACATCCACAGGAGTGCTCGTGCTAATTATTATGCTTTTTTTTAGCATCATACAGGTGTTTCAGGCCTAATCAAAATATGTCCTGGAGTCCAGTAAAGGCTGACCAGTAAGTGTATTTTGTTTAAAATGTGTTTACCCAAGTGGTAAATTTATTGAGTTCTACTCAATACCTATATACTTCAACACAGAACAAGCAATCACCACATATCCTATGCTATAGGACCTGCTGATGTAATCCATTCAGAAACTTAGATTCTCTAAGGCTACAAGCAAAGACTTATTAAGGTTAAACTTTAATATACGTGGGGTACAATACACTCAAAAATATAAACTTGGATAAAAAAGATTATAGCATAGGATATGTAGTGTAATTTTGTGGGTAGTGGCAGTGTGTTGTCTGGGTGCTGAGAGCTCTTGGAAATAGATTTAGTGTAATGACGTCATCTTGCGTAAGTGGACATGGCTTTAAGCTGTATATTGTAGGAATCTCTAATGTAAGTGTACCCTGTGATTGAACTCTAGTGTGGCGGTTCATCACACTCACCTAACTACGCTCCTATAGTGCAATGTTATGGCTGCTCTCAGTGACCTGATACTGGACATTTCTTCAACGACTGATTATGTCTAGTCTTGACTTTGAGCTCCGGCTTCCTTTAACCTTAACATTGCGTTGCATTTAAGAAAACTCGGGTCTTGAAGATATGAATAGCGCTAAACTGAACTGGACTCAGCATGTCCTATATATTCCCTTATATACTCCTGGTCTTTTGTACCTAATATAATAAACTAAAATAGTCCATAAGACAACATGAGCCTTTTGCCTCAGGACATTCTGTTGAATACAACAGTGAAGGAGGGAGTTGTCATTCCTCACTACCACAATTACTGCCATCTACAGCTAGAGCAGACAAGAAGAGGAACCACTGCTCCAAGCTGCAGTAGGCACAGGCCTGAGAAGTGGTCTTCTCCACTTATCATGGAAATGAGAGATACATAAAAAGCAGTTCAATTTTTTTTGTAAAGCATTATTATATCTTTCATTTTACTCTGTTTAAGGGCATTACCAAAGAGACCTATGGTGTGAGAGGGCACTAATAGAGCATATGACGATAGGAGGCACAAAGTCAGCATTTGTTGTTGGAGGGAACATATTATAGTAAGAAGGAACACTAAGCGGGGCATATCATGATGTGGGGGTATTATTCTGCGTTGGGCATTATAGTAAAAGAAAATCATGATAAGGGGTGTTAGGGGCACAAAAGAAGGAGCATCTTACAATCAAAACTTATGGGGTTTTAATTGAAAATATTCCACAGAGTACCTTTCTGGAGAGAGGGGGTAATGATACTTGCCTGTCATGTACACAGGAACGAATAGGGGTGAAGTTGTCCCTGGTATGTTTTACATATATGCATATGTAGGGTGCAATTGGGTGTATTTTAAATGTATGAGCAGCTTTACATATTCCCTGTGTTATATAATATGTGAATTGTTCTGTATAGGAGAAGTTTTGTGTTTTCTGACATTGATGTGGGGGACAGGGAAAGAGGCAAATCCTGGTTGTCAAAACTCAATAAAGATGAATAAGTGTATGAGTGTATTATTACCTGTTATTATCCCCAGGAGTTATAGGGAGATTTGTCAGCTCCTCCAGCCACATGGCGACAGGTGCGGGGAGTCTGTGAAGGAGTTAGGAGGGGTATTTTACAACCCTCATAAATTAGGTTGTCGGTTGCCCAGGCGCCGTGATGTAAATCTTGGCAGACGGGTGATTATTGTTGACTAGTATAAAATATTCTTATCTGTAGCAGGAAAGCAAATTCTTTTATTCTTACAGGGTAGCAGGTGGGAAACATCACCTTTGTGCCAATTTGGGGGTCGTTTAGGTAGTGTCCATAAAATTGAGATGACAAACATCCCCAATATGGGGTGAATAAAAGTGGGGAGCATAAAAATCCCCAATAAATATAAATCATTTGGTGCTTTAATGTCAGTTACAAATTAGCAATTTGTTACTGTCTGACTATAAGAAAGTTGGGTGACACTGCTGATTTGGCAACTATAAACCCATCATTGTGATCTAAGAGCCAAGTCTACTTATACAGGTGCAAACACAATTTTTAATACTTCTTTCCCAATAGACAGATGAAAGATTACCAAAGTATGAAACTTCTATTTATATAGCACAGTCCATAACCCAATGAGGATACAAGTTCTGCAATTTTAAGACTTATGTGAATCATCATTAAAGAAACTAATTACACAGTTGTTGGCAGTGGCTTATTTGACATCTTTCTCTTCAGTTTGCATGTGACGAGACATATTGGGGAGAATTGGTGTTCTAAATGCCAGTTTTGTGTCTGACTTTGCACGTTCTTTTCAGTGCAAACTCTTTGCACATGTACTTAAGAAGTGTTTGTGCCACATTTGTGTCGCACTTGAACATTTGGTGTTGCGGCTGCACTATTCTTTATGCTATTCTGGTGCTCAGTTGGACTGTGCTCCACTTTTATCATGCAAGTCCAACAGAAATGTGTTGCACGCCCCATGTTAAAGGTGCCATCCAAAAAAATTGGTGTGCAGGGAGTGCCAGATTCATGAAAAATGATAATGAAACAAATAATGAATCTGGCGCCCCCTGGACACTACATTATGTGCAGCTTGCACTGTTTTTAGTAAACGTTGGCCGATGTGTTGTATAGTCTATGGGGCATAATTACTTAGTGCAGTCAGAAACTGCACTAAAAGTGCTCTTTCGGTGTATAATGATGGATGCAACTGATTCCCTAAGAAATGCGCCAGAAATCATGAATGTGTCGCTTCCCTGCACTGGCCTGACAGTTCACTATCTTTTTTGTGGTGCACCATTAACATACGGCGTGCAACACAATTTGCATGTTAAATACGGCACTCAGTCCGAATCAGTTGGACTGACAGCACGGCACCTAATTTGTTGCAAGGAGGCTAGCGCAGCTGCGCCACAAAAGGGTCACGTGCAACACAATAGCGGCACTGACACTTCTTAAATACCTGTGCAAGCCGTTTTAGCCACAATGAACGTGCACAGTCCGACAAAAGTGGGGTGCAAAGCCCCTATCTGTCTATCTCCACTTATTCGGAAACATGACCGAATTAAGATAAGCCACATTAAGACAACCACAACCAAGCATAGTACCTAGGAGGGCTACTCCCTCTCAAAGGGGTATTCTCATTTCAGCAAATTAATGTTATTGTTTGCAAGTATACATTTTCCAAAATAGAGCTGTGCCTTGGAAATAAGCAATGAAGCTTCCTATAGAGTGACAGCAAGCAGAGATCTAGAAAGCTGTGTGGAATTGATACAGAAAATATATTTTCTTATCATTATACAAACAATAACATTTATTTGCTGAAATGGGAAACTCCTTTAAGCTAGATAAATACTCTGTAGTTCAATAATAAAGAAAATAATTAGAAAATCCTAGAGATGGTGGGTGTGTTTGTGTGAATCTCTCTTTTTCATACATATTCCACCTCCAAGCCAAGTCTTTGGGGGTCATTGGGTACGGGCTGGGGAGCCTGCACCAGCTTTCTGGGATAGGTTATATTGCAATTCTTTGCCTGACAGGACCTGGAATACAATTAATACAAAAAACACTTAGTATTTCTACCACAATTCTCGCCGGTGGGGGAATTATCATGGGACCTCTGGCGGTGCGCAGAGGTCCTGATAAATATCCCCCAGTAAGTGGAGATCTTGTAAACTCACAGGGGCAGATTTATCAAGCTGTCTTAAAAGTAAAAATGTTTTTAGTTGCCCATGGCAGCCAATTACTGCTCTCCTTTAAAATATTCATGAGCACTGGTAAAATGAATGCAGAGCTGTAATTGGTTGCCATGGGCAACAAAGGACATTCTTACTTTTAGCCAGCTCGATAAATCTGCCCTACAGTTCATTTATTAGGATATCCTTTCATGAAACAGCAGTACATAATTGCCAGGTTTGCAGAGGAGAACGCTGGGACTTCTGGTCCTTCCTCCGATGCTTCTGGTTGTGCTAGCAGCGTTCTCTGACCTCCTGCGCATCTCCGCACAGACTCCACCTCTCATCCGCTACCAGTGGTCTCTGGCGAGCGCCCCGGGCAGCGGCTGCTAATACCTTGCGCTGTTTAGGGGTTGTGCTCTGGACTGCTGGGAGTTGTGGTACCTCATGGTGCCTGCGATTGTGCTTGGTTATTTTGCACCATGAGGGGTTGATTCCCAGAAGTTGTCCAGCTCCTATCAGGTTTTGGAGGTGGGGTTCTTGCAGCTTCACTAGTCACCTGTGCCAGTGTTTGAAATCCCTTTCATTGCTTGCTCCTTGCTATTGGTTTGACTTGCTCTGTGTCCTGAATTGTTGTGATCTCGGCTAGTTCTTGACGTTGACCCCTTTGCTTACTGATTTTGCTCTTGATGTACCCCTACTCTTTTGTGTTTTATGTTTGTTAGTCTGTTCGTTGTTCACTTTCCGCACTTAACTAGTGTATTCCGAGTCTTCAAGTAGTCGCCCCACGGTTTAGCATGGGGGGGAGGGCTATAGGAAGGGACAGAGGTTGGGGCAAGCGCAGTGCGCACTATCCCCTGTCTTCTGTGTTAACCAACCCTAACACTAGTAACAAACTCCTTCCTCTATGGCTGTTAGTTGGCTGGTTTAGCTGGATAAAAGTCCTGTTGTACCTCAGTCTGGACTTAGCTGGCAGTAATCTTCAAGGAGCCGTATTGGTTTGTTGGATCAGCAGCATGACACCAATCAATAAGTATTCTATAGCACACATTCAAGACTAAGAGACACTAACACCTAAGATGTTGGAGCCAATAGTGGAAAATGACTGTAGCACATTATTTTGAATATTGTTCAAGTTCATCATGTTCACAGGGAGAAATCGATAATCAAAATAATTGACAAGGGCAAAGGCTGCAAATAATTTGAAGACATTTTGCATTCCTATCACAGAGATATTAAAAATGAAAGAGTGTTATATATTTGAAAAATATATGTGGGAGCAGGGACAGCTAACATGTAGATATATAGAAGAAAAGTGGGTGCATGGTATGATATGTGGAATCCCATCCTAAATAATTTGGTACAATATATTTTACTTAATTAGATGGATACATGGATTGACATCTGTGAAGAAAACATAGGAAGGCAGCATAAAATATTCCCTTTTCCCTTCTTTTTTTAGATTTTTTGTTTCGACTTCCACCTTTCTGTGCAAACCTAGGCGTATAGAACAACAATTGTACAACCTCTTTGTATGAAAATATAACTGTTGTAATACTCCCACAATGTATAAGAATGCAGCTGCTATAACACTGACCACTATATTTTTTGCCCCAGTGACAATTGTA
This sequence comes from Engystomops pustulosus, assembly GCA_019512145.1. Lineage (NCBI taxonomy): Eukaryota > Metazoa > Chordata > Amphibia > Anura > Leptodactylidae > Engystomops > Engystomops pustulosus. The sequence goes on from CM033646.1 coordinate 116,293,896, forward strand.
GTTTCAACATTTTTTGCTGTAATGAGACCAAAGATGATCAATAAAGCTTCATTACAGACACCCTACAGCTGATCATTGCAGTCTGGGATTATAGTAAAGTATTCAGAGAGATTCACCAAATATCACAGGGGACAAAGGTGGCCATCTGTAACTAGGGGTCGTCTGTAAGTCGGGTGTCCTAATTATGAATTCTATAATACTGTGCCGTGATTTTTAAGATTATATTTTCTACAATAATGTCCACTATGTACAAGGTTATAACAACTATACTACTGTCTACCATGAAAAAGAATATCATTACTATAATACTGTCCACTATGTACAAGTATACAACTACTATAACACTGCCCATTATGTACATAACTATACTGTAAAATATGGAAAATGGCACACTTAGCAGATGGTCATAAAATATTCAGTCTAAATAGAACAGATCAAGACTGTGCTCAGTAAAAGGTCGCCACCATAGCCAAAAATTAAAAACTGTTATTAGTAGAGATATGTCTATAGTAATAAAATTGTGTTTAATATATAAAGAGTAGAGATGAGCGAGCACTAAAATGCTCGGGTACTCGTTATTCGAGACAAACTTTTCCCGATGCTCGAGTGCTCGTCTCGAATAACGAGAGTATTATAGTAGTTATATTCTTGTAGATGGTGGGTAGTATTATAGCAGTTATATTCCTGTACATAGGGGCAGTATTATAGTAATTATATTCTTTTACATAGGGGGCAGTATTATAGTAGTTATATTCCTGTACATAGGGGGCAGTATTATAGTAGTTATATTCCTGTACATAGGGGCAGTATTATAGTAGTTATATTCTTGTAGATGGTGGGTAGTATTATAGCAGTTATATTCTTGAAGATGGTGGGTAGCATTATAGCAGTTATATTCTTGAAGATGGTGGGTAGTATTATAGTAGTGATATTCTTGTATATGGTGGGTAGTATTATAAGAAGTTACATTTTTGTAGAAAGTGGCCAATATTATAGAAGTAATACCGTAAATAGGACGCAGACATATAGAAGTTATATTGCTGTAGATGGTGGGTAGTATAGTAGTTATATAAAAATTAAAAAAGTAGAGATATGTCTATAGTAATAAAATTGTGTTTAATATATAAAGAGTATTTAGTACCTACAAAGAAACACAAATATAAAAAATAATAGAATAATATGCATAAATAATTAGAATAATTTATATATTGGTAGTACACTCGCGGTTTTTAATTACTGTTCCGCTGTCCCAGAAGGTTGGAAGATTTTCCTGAACCGCCCCGCCTCCTCCTGGTCCGTATACTACAGCTGCAGAGCAGCCGAGACATTGGTTAAGGGTGGTTGTTCCACCTGAAACACGTAGACTTTGTCAGGATGTTTATATTGAATATGCACAATTGGAAATAAAACAAGACACTTTTTTTTAATTATATGCTGGATCGTGGTCCGTTTCTTTTGTTGAACGCTTCATACCTCAAGCAGAGAGGAGATCCTTCCAACAATTAAAACTGTCATGTAGGTGAGCTGGTTCCCCTTTATACATTGGGACCAAAAGGAGGCGGGATCAGTTCCCTGCTATCTTCTCACATGTCTCCTTCTCTTTAGCAGATGTGTGGAGGTAGCTCCTTGCTTGGGATGGCCTGACCCCCTCCTCTGCCTAATGGGATAGAGGACATGAAGCCACAATATAAGAGGGATGGATAAGCAGGCTAGAAGACAGTAGGGGGTGGAGGACAAAGGCCACAATATGAAGGGGGAGGATACAGAAAGCTAGGCAATATAAGTGTGTGGGACCACAGAAAGGGGTGATAAAATGAAGTGGGGTTTTATATGGTTCCAGAGGCAGGTTGGCCACAAGAAGGGGGCATTTTATTATAAGGAGCCATTAAGGTTTATTTAATACTATGCTTGAGGATGGGGCAATAGGTGGGTTAGGGTATGGTCTAGGGCACAAGTTTTTTTTGCACCTTTTGTCCCTCTTTCTCTCCGCAAAAAGTTAGGACATGTGCAAATTGAACATACGTAAACAATACATGCAATCTCTTTTGCGAACAGTCTTCCAATATATTCCGTGACTTTTGTCTCGTTATATGTTAAATGAACTATATCATTGACTTTTCCCCTCGGTCTACACATTCTAATGCCCAGTTAGTACATTCTCCTTTATGTTCATATTCATAATAAACAAAGACAACTGCTGCGTGGGTGGGCGGCACAGTGAAAAAAGGGGTTCAACCCGGTGGGTGCAAGCTACGGCGTGTCTGATCCAAGACCGCTGCATTCAATAGTAAATCAAAGAAGTAGCAGCACTCCGTGTCCAATTCAAGGGTGTTTATTCACCAAGTGACAGTGTAGCAACGTTTCAGCTAACTCAATGTAGCCATTATCAAGCTTGATAATGGCTACATTGAGTTACTTGTTTAGATGCTTAGGCACCAGCCAGACTTGCACATCAGCAAGTTGCAACCTTCATATTCAATATATGAATTATCAAGGGAAAATGTAGACGCAGCAGATGGCGCTCTTCTATCATGTTTCCTGGAGAGATAAACATTTTATAACTGTAAAAACCCCAAAATCCCTGTGATTATAGACGGATTTACCTGTTAAATATTATATGCCACCTGATACATACAAAAAGCTATCCCCAATCTGGACACTTTCTGTTATGAATATATGGAAATATTGAAACTAATTCAGACCAGTAAAAGACATGTAGCAAGGGGATAGTAACATATCTATAGAGATTTATATAATTTACAATATATCATAGCTGAAGAACTGTGAGGACTCACAATCTATATGGGAGGATATGGCACATTCAGCCCTGTGTGAAACACAGTTCATTTATCCATAGGGGAATTACGGGTCTATTGCCTCTGTGTAATTCCTAATCTATTATCTGTTATGACTGTGGAAGTTACTCATTCGCTGAGCACGACAGCTATTAAACTAAATGGATGTCTATGTAATGTATAAACGTCAGCAGAAGGAGAACTTGCCTTTGTTGTATAGTCCTTTGCTTTGTATAATTGAGGACAATGCTGATTAGGTAAAATTTCAATGTTATTGAACCTATATTGCCCTTAGGGGATAAGCCTTTGAACAATTAGTTGATGGGATTAAATGTACTTAATCAGACATTTTATGTGCATTACTGACGCCATCCAGCAGGTGGTGATGCTTTCCAGTGTAAAGTTGTCTGAGCCGGATTAAGTGTAACATATTTTCTCTCTTCTTCATATCAATGAAATCACACATGTGCACTTTCCTTCCACTGCCTGCTCAGGAGTAATTACAGATCAGACCCTAGACTGTATATAAAACAACAGTATTATAATAATTCTTTGTATCAGTAGTAGATCACAATATGGCCAGCCCATGGCTTATAGGGAGCCCATGCCACCCAAAGCACAAACTGAAATTTCATAATGTCTTTCCCTCCAACCCTGAAATCCTTATACATAGGTGCAAACTCTCAAGGTATATACATACATACAAGACCCGGCCAGGACACACTAAAAAGAATGAAGAAAAGAAATGAACATTAAAACTAATTAACACAGGTAAAAATAGAGGTGTAATGAGATTGCCATGCTTTCTAGATGGGAAATGAACAGTCATACATACACAGAGACAGTCAGTGAAAGACAAAGATAGTCAGAGACAGAAAGAGAGACAGTCGGAGACAGAGACACCTGGAGACAAACATGGACACTGAGAGACAAAAACAGTCAGAGACAGTCAGAGATAGTCAGAGGCAGCCAGAGACAGTGACGGTCAGAGACAATCAGAGACAGAGACAGTCAAAGACAGATAGACATAGACAGAGACAGTCAGAGACACTCAGAGACAGACAGAGACTGTCAGTCAGAGACAAAGAGATAGAGATACATATAAAATTTCTTTTGTTAACCCATTCTATTTCGTTATAGCTAAGAGCAGTTATTTACTATCTGGAACAATGCTGGGTCATACAATACGGCAATGTATCACCATCTCAATGAATGCATTATCAAGCACTTTCACATGTCTACAACAGGTTTATATAGACAGTGCTAATTACTGCACACATGTCATGACATCATTGTGGGTATGAAAAGGCTATAGCTATCCAAACAAACAAAATTAAAATATTCCAACTTCAATGGGACAAGTGGATACAAAGTCCATATTATCTAGAATGAGGTACAACAAGTAATTGTCTTTAGGCCTTGTTGATTGTTTACGTGTTTAGAAACTGTTAACTGTCTAATTAAGTTAAGGTTTAGGTTAACAACAATGTAACCCATAAGCCCCTTGGGTTAAAAGAAAACATGTGATTCCAGCTCTTGCAGTCTTACTGGCCCCCTTGCCCATGACCTGAAGGGGACTCCATTGGGACTGGAACAAATGAACAACATTAACTAGCAAGAAAACTGTGAACTGTAAACCCCGGCTGAATTCTGATCGCTGTTCATTTGTATATAACGAAATGTGGCCCACTGGGTCGTTTACCTTGTATGTTAATACCTTTGTTATGGTATGAATATTCAATAAAAATGCTTTAAAAAAATAAAATAAATAAAAAATAATAAACAGGAAAAAAAAACAATATTGAATAACAAAATTCTTGTTAAAGTCTACATGTAATACATCATAGCTCCCAACCTTCCGGAATTTGGTAGTACACTCGCGGTTTTTAATTACTGTTCCGCTGTCCCAGAAGTTTGGGAGATTTTCCTGAACCGCCCCACCTCCTCCTGGTCCGTATACTACAGCTGCAGAGCAGCCGAGACATTGGTTAAGGGTACATTCACACAGCGGTATGCTCGCCGTGCGGGCATACCGCCGTGTGCTGGAGAGGAGGAGGAGGTGACCCCTCCTCCCTCCATAGAGAATAGTGGCGCACGGCCGCACACATGCCAAAAGATAGAGCATGCTCTATCTTTTTGCGGTGTGCGGGCCGGATCGGTGCCACACATGTGTGGCACCGCATCTGCGCCGCCCCGCTATTGCCGTCTATGGGGACGTACATGCGGCCGCAAATTTGCGGCCGCATGTACGTCCCCGCAGACGGCCATGTGAATGTGCCCTAAGGGTGGTTGTTCCACCTGAAACACGTAGACTTTGTCAGGATGTTTATATTGAATATGCACAATTGGAAATAAAACAAGACACTTTTTTTTAATTATATGTTGGATCGTGGTCCGTTTCTTTTGTTGCACGCTTCATACCTCAAGCAGAGAGGAGATCCTTCCAACAATTAAAACTGTCATGTAGGTGAGCTGGTTCCCCTTTATACATTGGGACCAGAAGGAGGCGGGATCAGTTCCCTGCTATCTTCTCACAAGTCTCCTTCTCTTTAGCAGATGTGTGGAGGTAGCTCCTTGCTTGGGATGGCCCGACCCCCTCCTCTGCCTAATGGGATAGAGGACATGAGGCCACAATATAAGAGGGATGGATAAGCAGGCTAGAAGACCGTAGGCCACAATATGAGGGGGTGGAGGACAAAGGCCACAATATGAAGGGGGAGGATACAGAAAGCTAGGCAATATAAGTGTGTGGGACCACAGAAAGGAGTGATAAAATGAAGTGGGGTTTTATATGGTTCCGGAGGCAGGTTGGCCACAAGAAGGGGGCATTATATTATAAGGAGCCATTAAGGTTTATTTGATACTATGCTTGAGGATGGGGCAATAGGTGGGTTAGGGTGTGGTCTAGGGCACAAGTTTTTTTGCACCTTTTGTCCCTCTTTCTATCCGCCAAAAGTTAGGACACATGCAAATTGAACATACGTATACAATACATGCAATCTCTTTTGCGAACAGTCTTCCAATATATTCAGTGACTCAGTGACTTTTGTCTCGTTATATGTTAAATGAACTATATCATTGACTTTGCCCCTCGGTCTCCACATTCTAATGCCCAGTTAGTACATTCTCCTTTATGTTCCTATTCATAATAAACAAAGTGTGTAAAGTATGTTAAAAAAAAACGCCATTACCCAAAGGATGAGGCATTCCTTTTCTAATCGCTATGTGAAAGAATGCTGTGGCTTCCAGTAGCACATACACTTCCCGCATCACAGGTATTTCAGGTTTCCTTGCCTTATGTGGTCATGCAATATACTGTTTAGAGAAAACTGCTCCATCTTGGAAAAGGGCATAAGTCCTAAACTTCTATCAATTAAATACTAATATCCTAGAGGAAAACTTTATCACTAGAGGAAAACTTATTTTTTTTGCAATAAAAAGTGGTGGTGTATGACACTTTTGGTAAAATAAAATATTATTTTTTTAGTATAGAGTAGTATAATGTAGTGTAGCGTGTAGCTTCTATTTACATTTCATTGTATCATTGGTAAGGTAAGGTCAGCCATCTTAAAAGCTTGCACCAAGCATTTGTTTTCTGAATGTGCTGCTCCATTTTTCTTTTTCTTGTTTGGATATATTACACATATTTAGCTGTGTAGAGAAATCCCTGACTATCCTAGATGGGGAAAGAACAAGTTGTTAAATTATAGTTAAATAAAGATATATAAAACATATTCATATTTGTGTGCAAAGCTCTTTGTATGTAATAATTGTTCATTCCACTATAATCTACATATACAAACTGTCCATTCCCCATCTAGGTTGCTCAGTGGATTCTATACCCAGCTGTATATGTGTTATATATTTGCATTTCACTATAATCTACCCATTTACCTGTTCATTGCCCAGGTAGGAAGCATGGGAAACTCGCTGGGGGTAATTTATCATTGGCTCCTTATGACAGTTATAAGTCTGTCTTTGGAGATCCCCTGCCATTACATGCATTAAAGTGGCTTTGACCATTGATAAATCTGATGGCAGTGTTCTTATGATCTGTGGGTTGTTTGTGACAGCCACATGAAAAGTCTCATAAAAGACATGAAAAGTTGCAGAACATAGACCAGGGTGGAGACTGACTTCAATATGCACCTATATAATGGAAAGTTGCAAATCATTAATTCTGTCCTATTGTAAAAACTAGCCTATGCAAATAATGAATTTGGTTTGAGTCTATATCAAAGTGACTTTGCACTGTCTTATGTTCATTAGGTGCAATGGAAATTCACTAAACAGAATTTGTACCACAACTAAGCCAAAACAATGACAATCATAGACAAAAAAAACCCACGAATACAACCCCCCCTCCCCAAGACCTCTCTTTTTCTCTCAGAAAGGACCTACCTTCTTTACCAGGAAGTTTGGTTCTAGCATCCTACTGTGAGTATGGAAAGTATTCAAACCCCTTAACATTTTTCACTTTTTGTTTTATTGCAGCCAGTTGGTAAGCTCAAAACAGTTTTTTTTCCCTCATTAATGTAAACTCTGCATCCCATCTTGACATTAAACAAAAATGAAAAGAAGTAGATTTTTTTGCTATTTTATTAAACAAGAAAAACTGAAATATCACATGGTCATAACTATTTAGACCCTTTGCTCAGTATTGAGTAGAAGCAGCTTTTGAGCTAGTACAGCCAACAGTCTTCAACAAATGATTCAACAAATTTTTCACACCTGGATTTGGGGATCCCCTGCGATTCCTCCTTACAGATTCTCTCCAGTTTCCCCAGGTTGGATGCTGAACGATGGTGGAGGACATTTTCAAGTCTCTCCAGTGGTGCTCAATTGGGTTTAGGTTAGGGCTAATTTAATTTCTTATGTGCAAAATTGTAGAATCCAACATTTTTTTGTTGCAAAATTTTTGGAGCTTTTAAAAGCTTATCTAAAGACTTCTATTTCACTTTCATGAATGGGGAGACAGTTCGAAACCTTTTTGTTTATGCGCCAAATCATTAGTCCCTTGCGCCACGCAGTTACATCCCACTGAAAATTACAGCACACTTCCTGCACCATCATGCACCCAATTTGATAAATGTCTGCCCAGCACTCTGGGAAGAGGGTTTTCATCCAGGATATCTCTGTACTTGGCCGCATTCATCTTTTCTTCAATTGCCACCAGTCATCCTCTCCCTGTCCCCATAGCAATTCTGCCTCTGAGCTCCATGGGCAGTTCCTTAGACTAGATTCTCATGTGTTCTGACATGCACTGTGATCTGTGAGATCTTATATAGACAGGTGTGTGCCTTTCCTTATCACGTCCATTAATTTAATTAAACACTTCAATGGACTCCAATTACAGAGTAGAACCATCTCAAGGAGGTGCAGACAGAAATTAAAAGCATGTGAGTTAAATATGAATGTCACAGCAAAGGGTCTGAATACTTATAACCATGCGATAGTTCAGTTCTTTTTTTGTTTAATAAATCATAAAAAATATCTACATCTGTTTTTTTTCATTTTAAGATGGGGTGCATCAATGAGCAAAAATGTACTTTTTTAGTCCTTCCAATTGGCTGCAATGAACCAAGGAGTTAAATATTTGAAGGGGTCTGAATACTTTCCGTATCCACTGTAGGTAAGCAGTAAATGTCAAAAGACAATTTCCATCTAGCGCAGGGCTGCCCCTGACTATTATTGTTACTATTAACCGCAGACTAGAATATTTAGGATGAACAGGTAGCAGAAAAACACTAATTACTGTGTTCCTATGTGTGATTCTTGCCCTTTAAAAGCACTCCATGAATCTCCCAGTACCAAGCACCTATTTGATGAAGCAATTCCTGGTTTCTTGTCGTCTGCAGCTGCTGTTTGTTCAACAGATATGAAAAAACTGCCAAGAATTTAATCAGCCATTTTACTTTGTAACTGGTAATTATAGGAACACGGGATGTGATGGGAGATAATGATTAATTAGACTTTCCTCACTGCCCATTGCTCTTCAGGCTGCCGCTCAGTGGTTCTTTGCATTTTATTCTGCACTTGTTTTCTGATGTGTTTTAATTAGCTTTTTAGAACAAGAAAAGAAAAATATCCTATAATACAGTGAGAAATGTGGGACCATTATAAGATACAAAGACCGTTCTGTTATGCTACATCCCCCAGTTACGTTTCGAGCTACTGTCAGAATTCATAGTATCATAGTATCATAGTATATAAGGCTGGAAAAAGACGTTTTTTTTTTGTTTAATAAATCATAAAAAATATCTACATCTGTTTTTTTAATTTTAAGATGGGGTGCATCAATGAGCAAAAATTTACTTTTTTAGTCCTACCAATTGGCTGCAATGAACCAAGGAGTTAAATATTTGAAGGGGTTTGAATACTTTCTGTATCCACTGTAGGTAAGCAGTAAATGTCAAAAGACAATTTCCATCTAGCGCAGGGCTGCCCCTGACTATTATTGTTACTATTAACCGCAGACTAGAATATTTAGGATGAACAGGTAGCAGAAAAACACTAATTACTGTGTTCCTATGTGTGATTCTTGCCCTTTAAAAACACTCCATGAATCTCCCAGTACCAAGCACCTATTTGATGAAGCAATTCCTGGGTTCTTGTCGTCTGCAGCTGCTGTTTGTTCAACAGATATGAAAAAACTGCCAAGAATTTAATCAGGCATTTTACTTTGTAACTGGTAATTATAGGAACATGGGATGTGATGGGAGATAATGATTAATTAGACTTTCCTCACTGCCCATTGCTCTTCAGGCTGCCGCTCAGTGGTTCTTTGCATTTTATTCTGCACTTGTTTTCTGATGTGTTTTTAATTAGCTTTTTAGAACAAGAAAAGAAAAATATCCTATAATACAGTGAGAAATGTGGGACCATTAAAAGATACAAAGACCGTTCTGTTATGCTACATCCCCCAGTTACGTTTCGAGCTACTGTCAGAATTCATAGTATCATAGTATCATAGTATATAAGGCTGGAAAAAGACGCAAGTCCATCAAGTCCAACCTTTAAGAATTAAATAAATGTTTTATCCCCATAACCCGTGATATTTTTTCTCTCCAGAAAGGCATCCAGGCCTCTCTTGAACATGTACATAGAGTCCGCCATAACAACCTCCTGCGGCAGAGAGTTCCATAGTCTCACTGCTCTTACAGTAAAGAACCTTTGTCTATGTTGATGGTAAAATCGCCTCTCCTGTAGGCGTAGAGGATGCCCCCTTGTTCTGGTCACAGGCCTAGGTATAAAAAGATCTTTGGAGAGATCCTCGTACTGTCCGTTCAGGTATTTGTACAATGTAATGAGGTCTCCCCTCAGTCGTCTTTTTTCTAAACTGAATAATCCCAAATTTTGTAATCTGTCATTGTATTCTAATCCCCCCGTTCCCCTAATAATCCTGGTTGCTCTCCTCTGCACCCGATCCAGCTCTACTATATCCTTTTTATACACTGGTGCCGAAAACTGTACACAATATTCCATGTGTGGTCTGACCAGCGATTTGTATAAGGGCAAAACTATGTCTTTATCATGAGAATCTATTCCTCTCTTGATACATCCCATAATTTTATTTGCTTTGGCAGCAGCCGCCTGGCTCTGGTCACTAAAATTAAGTTTACCATCCACCAATACCCCCAAGTCCTTTTCAGCTCCAGTTTTACCAAGTAATTGACCATTTAGAACATAATTATACTTTTTGTTTCCATGGCCCAAGTGCATAACTTTACATTTATCTACATTAAATCTCATCACATTTGCTATGCACCAGTCCTGTGGAACATAACCAGTCCTCAGTGAATCTTCAAATATTAAAAATAACGGTCTGTCTATCACAGTATATAGTTCATGCAGATCCCGGAGGTGTATGCCATCTGGCCCCGGTGATTTATCTATCTTAGCGGTTGTGAGGCCGTGCCGTACCTCTTCTGCAAGAATTCACATATAAACAAACCCCTCCCCCTTTTTTATTTATACAATCCTTTCTAAAAAGACTATAACCATCTATAGCAACAGCTACTGTCCAGCCATGTCTCGCTGATACCCACTATATCATATTTCTGCTTCAACATCAAGAGTTCCAGTTCCTCCATTTTGTTTGTGAGGCTTCTGGCATTTGTGTACATACACTTTATATGGTTTTCCCTGTCCGTATTCCTTTTGTTATTATTCCCCAATCTCATTCCAACCCCCTTCCTCCCCCATGGACTATGACTCTTCCCAGCTCTCTATCTACACTGTCTATTTGCCCTGCACAAGTGTAGTTGCCCTCCCCCCAGGTCTCTAGTTTAAACACTCCTCCAACCTTCTAGCCATTTTTTCCCCCAAAACAGCTGCACCCTCCCCATTGAGGTGCAGCCCATCCCCACTGTAGAGCCTGTAGCCGACAGAGAAGTCAGCCCAGTTCTACATGAACCCAAAACCCTCCTTCCTACACCAACTTTTGAGCCACTTATTTACCTCCCTGATCTCCCGCTGCCTTTCTGGTGTGGCATGTGGTACAGGCAGTATTTCGGAGAAAACTACCTTTGTGGTCCTTGCCCTGAGCTTATGGCCTAAATCCCTGAAATCATTTTTAAGGACCTTCCACCTACCTGTTACTTTGTCATTAGTGCCAATGTGGACCATGACTGCTGGTTCCTCACCAGCCCCTCCCAGTAATCTGCCAACCCGATCCGCAACATGCCGAACCCGAGCACCCGGCAAACAACACACTGTTCGGTATGCACAGTCTTTGTGACAGATTGCCCTGTCTGTTCCCCTAATAATCGAATCTCCCACTACCAGCACCTGTCTGACCTTGCCTGTGCTCCCATTACTCTTCTTACCGGAGCAGACAGTCCCCTGGTTGCTAGAGGCCACGTCTTGCTGCAGCATTGCTACCCCAGAGCTGATATCCCCCTCATCCGCCAGCCTGGCAAACTTATTGGGGTGCACCAGATCAGGACTAGACTCCCTACAACTCTTCCCTCTACCCCGCCTTCTACATATTACCCAACTAGCTGCCCCCTCACTCTGCACCTCCATACTTCCCTCCCCACACCCATTCTGCTAGATTCATTTTAACTCTCAGGAGCTTATCACAGTGCCTGCTGGTTCAGTGTCTACAGGGTTTACTATCATGGTAGACAACACACCAGAAACCATACAGTAGCCTCACACCATCGGGACAGCTATATGGAGGTTGAGGTGGCAATAATCATTCTTTAGTCTCTGAGCAGGCCAAATGTCCTGCCACCTTAAAGAGCAGTAGTGTTATGTGTTTAATGTAGAAGAAATGCTGCTTGTTGTTTTGGACTAGGATGTCCACCAGTAAAATTGAGCCTGATTGAGTGATGAAGTCATTGAACAGCCAGAGTCATCCACCAGGAGCCAGATGAGCTTTAGGTTTTAAATTGTACAGCAAAAAGTCAAAGACTGAAGAAGTTATTGTGGAGATCTGTACCCAATGGAGGAGAATTGTCATCCCTGTGTAACCATCTATTTTATATGAAAATAAGTTTTTGCAGGATGAGACAAGAAAAACCATGCATCTTTTTCTACCATGTAAGGCAGCTTAATGTTAAGGGGGCTGCCTTAAAAGGTAGCAAAAGAGGTATGGTTTTCCTTGTCCCCTCCTGGATATCTTAATTGCATATTTCC
>CM033646.1:116322079-116341958 GCA_019512145.1 Engystomops pustulosus
CAGCAGTTCCTCTTCATAATTTGCTTCCAAAGCTGCTCCCCTTCATATACCCCCCAACAGCAGCTCCCCTTCATAGTGTGCCCCACACTGTAGCTTCTCTTCATTCTTTGCCCTTCAACATAATGTGCCCCTTACAAATACGACATTGACATAGGGAAACAATAACTAACCCTAAAGTAACTATACATTGTATCCAAAAGGTCACACATAGAGATGAGCTGAACCAAACTTTAGGTTTGATGTCCTGGCTTACCTGGACATATTGCTTGATGGACTGAAGACAAGGCAATCCTAGAAGCTAGGCATTGCTTTAAATGGCCGATGTGTCCACCAGGTGTCCACCTGGTCAGTTACAGCCATGTCTAGTTGCTAGGGGTGTAAAGCTGCCTGATGGTCTGCTCTGCAGGCCATCAAGCAACATATGCGGGTTATGTGCAGCTGTCCAACACTTAACCAAAAAAGGAATTAGTCCTTACTGGTAATTTGGTTTCCATAAGTCCACCATGAAGCCCTCCTGGAGGTTGCTTCCCCTTCCTCTGTAGGGAAAGAAAATTGAGAGTATTTAAGGCCACTCCCCCAACCTCCCACCAGTGTTTACCAAATAACTACACCAGTTTAGGCTTCTAAATTAAGTATGTTAGAATCACACACCTTATTTACACAAGAAGGAAATATACACAAAAAGAGAGGGAAATATCAGGGCTTTCATGGTGGACTTATGAAAATGGATTACCGGTAACAACTAATTCGTTTTTTCCATTTCGTCCCCCATTATGGTTTCCTGGAGACATACCAAATTATCCCCAGTTAGGGAGGGACCACAGATTGAAGTACTTCACGGCCAAAGGCCAGGTCTCTAGAAGCCGCTTCATTTAACCCCTTACTGACGCCCGCCTTAATAGTATGGCACGTGTTGCGTGCGGGTACATGGAGACTTACTGGTAACACCCGCGATTGGTGCTAGCATGGGCGCCGCCATCTTGATGATGATTGTCGCTCCCCGTGACGTCATCAGGAAGCGGCGGCGATCCAGTGCCATGACAGCCTCAGTTCTTCCGAAGACCTTCATTGCTGTCTCGTTTTAACCCTTTCATTACAATGTGCGATTAGCACATTTTAATGAATGAGGTGGAAAATCCCCATATACTGCCATACTGTAGTATGGCAGTATATGTTAGGATCGATCAGACAACCTAGGGTTAAAGTACCCACAGCCTCAGTTCTTCCGAAGACCTTCATTGCTGTCTCGTTTTAACCTTTCATTACAATGTGCGATTAGCCCATTTTAATGAATGAGGTGGAAAATCCCCATATACTGCCATACTGTAGTATGGCAGTATATGTTAGGATCGATCAGACAACCTAGGGTTAAAGTCTGAAAAACAGTAAAAAAAAAAAAAGTTAAATATATATATATATATACACACACATATTTATATAAAAACAAAAAAATTCAAATGATAGAAATGATAGAAAATAGAAATGATATAAATATAAATGAATAGTAAAAATCATAAACAGATTGGGTATCGCTACATCTAAAAATGCCCGATATATCAAAATATAATAATGTTTTTTCACTGCATTTAACCCTGTAACAGAATATAGCATTCAAAGTAAAAAATGGCACTATTTTGCCATTTTTAAAAACAATAAAAAGTGATAAAAAAGGTTTTACTGTCCTAAAAACAACTCCGAACAACTCCATACACTAAAGTATGAAAAAGTTATTAGCGTCACAATATGTCAAAATCAAAAAACATTTTGGTACAGGAGGTTTTATTTTTTGAAAATGTATGAAAACATTATAAAACCTATATATAATTGGTATCCCCATGATTGTACAGACCCAAAGAAAAAGGAGACATGTCATTTGGGGAGAACAGTGAAAGCCGTAAATTCCAAGCCCACAAGAAAATGATGTAAATGCATTTTTTTCACCATTTTCACCGCATTTGGAATTTTTTTCCTGCTTCCCAGTACGGCATAGAATATTCAATATCATCACTATGAACTGTAATTTGTTACGCAGAAAACAAGCAATCACAGAGCTCTTTACGTGTAAAAATAAAAAAATATATAGATTTTTGAAGGTGGGGAATGAAAAATGGAAATTAAAAAACAAAAAAGGGCCAGGTCATTAAGGGGTTATCTGTTATGGTTGACAAAGGTAGAACTTGAACTCCAAGTAGCTGCTTTGCAAATTTCCTCAACAGATGCTCCTCCTCTTTGTGCCCAGGATTTGTATACAGCGTGGGTAGATTGAGCCTTTATTGACAGAGGAAAAGAACACCTTTGAGATTATACCATTCTCTGATCGTATTTGTAATCCAGCGGCCAATTGTAGACTTGGATGCTTTTCTTCCTCTATTTTTCCCTGCAAATTGAATAAAAAGATTTAAATCTTTCCTCCAAGAACTTGAGACTTCTAAGAATTCCTGAACGCCTTACATCCAGGAGATGCCATTTTTCTTCCACAGAATTTTTTGGATGATGACAGAAGGTTGGGAGTATAATTTCTTGACTCCTGTGGAAGTTAGAAACAACTTTAGGTAAAAAAATTCTGTCAAGTTCACAAATTGATAAGGCTTGGAGTTCCTTTAATCTTCTAGCAGATATAATGGCTACTAGAAATGCTTTTTTAAACGTTAAGAAACATTGAGATTAAAGCATCTAAGACTAAAAGATAGGTCCCACTGAGGGGATGATTCTTTTATAGTGGGTCTTAAGCGGGTAGAGGACTGAAAGAATCTCTTTACTCACCTGTGTTCTGCCAGCCCTTTTTTTAACTCTTCCTGCAGGAAATCCTGCAGGAAATCAAGAATCTGGCAAATATTAGGAAAATCTTGGTTAGGGTGGTCTTTCGACCAGGAACATAATTTTTCCCATAACTAAGTAAATAGCATGGGTTACGGGTATATATGATCGATATAGTTTGCCGTTTCCTGATCTGGTTACGCCTGTATTTTAAGTAGCAACCCTTAGTGTAGTTTGACCGGCTCCTTGTCTTTTTCCCTAGCTCTTGGAGCAAGCTTCTAGAGTCTTCAGAACTGCTTTCAGTTTTCTTTTGTTCGAAGAGGCCTGAGACATTCTTTGGGACCAGTAAAAGAATGTATTTTCCTGAAAGAAGTGCCTCCCAACCCAAAGCGATGGAAATCCCGTTTTGCCTTTTGCTCCTGGCCAATTTACCCAATTTACTCCTTTCTTTAGGTGTTTGGGTTTCTTCGATCAATTCAGGGATTTTTTTCACCTTTGAAGGAATTTTCAGCTATGTGTTCAGATGATGATGATTACTGTCCCATTTTGAAAGGATCCAGGACTATAAAAGTCTTGTGTGGTTCTGCACCAAGCTACACTGTGAGGTCATTGTCCCCAGAAGACTCATTGATGTCCAAAATGAGATGGATTTCTTTTTCTGGAAGTCTCTGATTTTTGTAATCTGTTCGCTTTTGCCTGTGCTCCGGATTTGATGTAATGTGGAATTAAGGATAGCCATAAAATCTCTTTTATGTGGTTGGGGACAAGATCAGATTTTTCTAAATTTATGATCACAGATCATGCATACTCTTGTTCCTTTTCTTTTATCTTTCTAAGTGGCTTACTGAGTCTCATTCAATAGGAAATCATCTAGATATGGGAGCCCACCCCTACCCTTTCCGGTCCTTAACCCCGTAAGGACGCAGGGTTTTTCGGCTCATTACTCTTCTCAATTCAAAAATACAGAAATTTTTCCTTTTTCTGTGTCCCCGACCTGTGTAAGGGCGTATTTTGTGCCGTAACAAATTGTACTTTTCCCATAAGTTTATTCTTTTACCTGCCTTTGTCCTGCGAAGCTGAAAAAAAAAATCCAAAAAATTGCACGTGTGTCCCGTTCTTGTGGGCTCAGTTTTACGACTTTCATCTTAGCTCCAAATAAACACCCCGACTTATTCTTTTTTTTGATTGCGATCCGCGGTGATACCAAATTTATATAGGTTTTATTGTGTGTAATACACTCTTCCCCCCTTCCCCTCCTTGGGTTTGAACAAAAAAAGAAAAAACACAAGAATTTTTGCCATGTGTTTGAGTGCTAATAATCTGTTAGTTGGCAATACTTTCGCGCACGGACGATTGGGAGGTGTCATTTGTGCGAGAGTGATGTGCGCCTTTTTCCTTGGTATCATTGTAGGGTCTGGCTCTATTGTGTATACTTCTGTGGTCCGCTATGTTCTCTTAGAAGGGTTTTATTTCATGGTTTTTAGTGGTATGTAAAAAGGTGTTTTGTAACCAGTGTCGCATTTCGAAATTTGGGCGCCATTTTCCCTAACCTGGCCGGTCCCCTCGCCCGTAACATTTTATATGTGTTTGACGTAGATCGGGTATTGTGGGGAACCAGGCGTGCTCCCTGCACTCTGTTCGTATTTTAACTCTGTGTATTGATGTTTTATAGCCGTTCTAGGGACAAGGGGGGCCCACCTTTGTATGAAGAGGACTCAGCCCGTGAGCCCTCTTCATACATCCCTTATACCTCTGCGCCGTAGAGTTACGGCGCAGAGCGTTAAGGGGTTAAGTATTTGACCCCCTCCGCCATGATCTTGGTAAATATTTGGGGAGCTGATGAAAGACCAAAGGGTAATGCTGTAAATTGAAAATGACACTCTTCCCCTGAAGGTGGGATAACAGCAGAAATTTGGGGGAATTTGTATAGGTTGGAAGATAATTATATGCATTCTTGAAATCCAGGGTACACAAGAAGGCATTGTGGGTTATTAATGGGGTGGTTGATTTAATTGATTCCATCTTGAATATGACATAAGTTACCCATTTGTTCAAGTACTGACCCACTTGTTTTTTTATTAGAAAAAGAGGGGAATAATGACCCGTACCTTTCTCTTCTGGTGGGACAGGACAGACTTTTTCTTGTTTGTTTGAAGAGCTGAAGAGAAAGGGCTTGTTCTTTCTGCCTCGGAAGCTGGAGCTGTTCCAGAATCCCTGTTACCAGGATTGTCTGCCTTTATCTTTTGGCTGATCTTTGTTCTAAAACCTAAAAAAAACAGTTTTTTTGTTTTTTTGTCTTTAGACTCCTTTTATTGAAGATTTTATCCTTACATTTACACGTCATACATTATATCCTACACATGAAAAGTTTACATCAAATCACAGTTCCGTATCATGAGTAAAGTTTAAGAGTTATGCTATATAAATAGAGACATAAATATGTCTATTCCCTATTTAAGCCTGAGGCTGGAAGTTCCATGTGTCCTGTAGGCACATGGCGAGGAAGAAAGATAGAAAGAGGAAAACAAAAGGAAAAAAAAAGTTACACATGGAGCTTATACTTTACATATGTACATCATTATTTGATGCATGTTACCCATTTTTCCCATTTGCCATCAAAATCAATTGTTTTCAGGTTTGCCTTCTCATTCAGGACTTTTTCATATTGATATACTTGCTTATAATGATTCATGATTCGTTTTAGATCTGGGCACATTGGATGTTTCCATAAAAATGCTATAGCTTTTGTCACTACTGCTAACATTCTTGCTTTGGACCTTATGAATTCTGGCGGAATTACCTCCATGTTCAAATTCAAGAGGGCAAGTTCCGGATTTAGCTTTTTCTCAGTGCTCCAAATCTCTTTAATCCCATTCTGCACTTCATCCCACAAAACCTTAATTCTTCTACAGGTCCACCAGTAATAGAGTAATAGATCCGCTCCCTTCTCTTCACAACGCCAACATCTATCACTTTCTAGCTCAGAGAATTTTGCTAATCTCTATGGTGTTATATAACATCTCGCTTGTTGCTTACGAAGAGTCTCAATGTGGTTTGTACAGTAGTATATATTATATGCTCGGGACACAGCTAGTTGCCACAGCTAGTTGCCACCTATTTAATGAGGTCCTTCTCCCAGTTTATCATATAACCCATATTTTTTGGCACTATTTATAGACAATATAGATTCCTCCTCTACATGTGTCAGTCCCATATAAAAATGTATTAAACTTAAAACCGTCTAATGGAGCACTTGTCCTTTTTAATAATTTGTTTTTACTGATCCAGTGCTTAAGCCCTGCATATTGAAGAAACAATTTGCTAGACAGTGACTCATCCCTTTATAATGTAGACAAAGGGATCAGCACACCACCAACCATTAGATCCTCTAGTGTCCTGATCCCTAATTTATTCCATAAATTGAGATGACCGTTCTCCTTCAAAGATTTCAGTTTAATATCTCCATAATTAATGTGTATACGCAAATTCTCTTTGGGTTTTTATTCCAAATATGCAAAAGATCCTTTGTTGTTCTTAAAAAAGGTTCCACCCTACATGATGAAGTATTTTAATTGTAAAGCCCCTTTTACCGTGATAGGACCAATTTTTGCAAATTCTATTTTATTCCATGCATTATTACATTTGTTATCCCAAAAGCACTTAATTTGCTCAATAATAGCCGTCTTTTGATATAATGCCAGATCTGGGGCTCCCATCCCGCCTTTCTCTATTGCGGAATTCATTATTTTCCTATTTAAACTCGGCGCCTTATCTGCCCATATAAATTTAAAAAGCAGTTTTTGTATTTGACTCAAATAGTGCAGTGGTATGCAAATATAGAAAGTGCAGTATTAAATACATTTTTATTATGTTAGTTTAGCTAGTTTAGCAAATTTATCCAGTTCCCCTATTAATTTTAACTTAATTTTTTTCATATTTAGTTTAGTGTCCTAATCAATTGATTTATTGATTCAAATATCTAGATATTGTAATCCATTTGTGCGCCAAACAAATTTGAATGTAGTTTTTATAGCAAGGCTTTCAGTCTTGGAAGCCCAATTTATAAAGGGAGACCTCAGGATACTCCTCTATGACTATTTTCAATTTGGATAGAGATCTCATTGGTTCTTGGCAGGTAATGATCACATCATCGGCATATAATGCAATAGTATAAATACCTGACATAGTAATAATTCCCTTAAATTCCTCATCCCGTCTGATTGTTTGCGCCAATGTCTCAATGTATAAATTTAAGATGAGGGGAGACAAAGGACAACCCTGGCGGGTGCTATTTGTAAGGTAAAACTTGGTAGTGTGCAGCCCTGTATTGGTTACTGTTGCAGATGGCTTGCTATACAGCAACATTATTGCATCCAGGTAGCACCCACTGAATCCAAAGTTTTCTAGTGACACATAAAGGAACCCCCGGTGCACCCTTTCAAATTCTTTCTGGCATCTAATGATAGGACTGTACTGGGAGCCCCCGAAGCATCTGCTACCTGGACCAAATTGAGTAACCTTCTTGTTGCATCCCTTAACTATTTGCCTCTAATAAAACCTAGCTGATTGGGAGAGAGTAGTCTGTGTAATACGGCCGACATTCTCCTCGCCAGTATCAATGAGAAAGATGGCATACACGGGTCTTTCCCACTTTTATGAATCATAATAAATTTAGCTTTCTGCATTTCTTCAGGGATGGGTTCTCCCCTAAGGAATTTATTAAATAGGACTGTTAAGTGAGGCATTAAGATCTTACTAAATAATAAATAATATGCGTTTATTATACCGTCTGGGCCGGGAAATTAGTTTTTTTTCAATACTTTTATTGTTGGGATAGGATTTAAGATTATCCTCTTTTACTGTGCGTTGGCTGCGTGTTTCAAATCAATAAGCATGTGTGCACATCGTAAGGAATAATTCAGACAACAGCTGATTTAAATCTCACTCATGCTATCATTGCCTGGGGCAAATCTGCACTGCGCAAGCTTTATTTGGATCCACAAATCTATATAGAAATTAGGGAGGAAGAAGGGGGCGGAGAATTCCCAGCTCAAGTAGTCTCTTGATTGGAGAACTTCCTTGACGTGAAGATAATGCATTTCTAAAATTCTTTAGCTTCAAAACTTTTCTTTCTCGCCGCCTTCTTGAGTTCATTGTTTCTATTACAGTACTTTTTAGGAAAATAAGAAAAGTAGAAATGACGGTATTTGATCTATCAGCTAGGTTATCCTGGAATTTCTCTCAGCTACTCTTAGTCTAGAAGGACCTACAGATCTGCCCATATGTGCTTCGTTCTCCTCTTCACCAGTTGGATGACAGCAGACCCCTTTTGGGTGCCTCCCTATTTAGTGGACTTTCACATATGGCAATCAAATCTCTACCTTTCCCTACTCCGGGGGGCTGTTTGATATGTTTCAGGGGTGGTTGATCTCAGAGGGATATCTACATTATGCAAATTTAGGTAACTTGAGTAAGGGGGTCTTTGGCTTGTCTAACTCCTGATTCCCATGATACTTGGTGGACTTCATGAGGGGGACAACATAACACGCAATAAATGACAAGAGTAAAATCACAATCCCCAATATCACCCCCACTTAAAGAAAACCCCTCCAATCCCCCAACCATAAAGTGAAGGATATAGCGTCCACTTCTGAGTTTCTCTTGAGTTCCCTGGACAGTCTTTCATTCTTTTCAAGTGCATGGGTAATTGATCCATAGGGCCGATGTCATCTGGGATATACATGCAACAAGCCACTCCCACCATCTCACAGACTCCTCCCTTCTCAGCAAGGATCATGTCCTATGCCATGCGGATCTGGAAAGCATCTCCGATATAATTCACAAATCTCTGTTGATTACAATGAAAACAGTTAACCCAATCAACATTTTGCTCATAGCTATCTGGGAAATAATGGACTCTAGTCCTGCCCATACATAATTGTGGGCCTTGTACTCATATGGGTCCCCCCTTGGTACTCCCACTGTATCTATATAAATGTTGTCATCTAGGTGCTTCTCTCTCAGACCTTCAGAATCCTTTGGGATTCTCTACCTTTTCTTTATGTGTCTGATCAACCTTATCCTTGAGGAGGAAGGAATGTACAAATGTTATCACAACGCACTCACCTTCCCAGCCTCTAGGCCTGACCTGACTCTCTTATCCCCACAAATCCAGTACAAATCAGACACTGCTAATACAGGGTTACCTGTGCTGTCAATGTTAAAGAAGGTCATTGCCTGCACCAACCGTAGGTGAAGTCTCCTACCCTGGGGGCATCCTGATCACCCCTATAGTTACAGTGATAGTCATGGTTGGGGTGTCCCTGAGCATACAGTCAGTCAGAAGAGACCAGCTAGCAAGAAGAATAAGTAAGTTTGCAATAGACAGTGTGGAAGCATGCTGGCTTCCCTCTAGCTTCACAGACGTGGCGCTGGTCAGCAGGACTTGGAAAGGAGCGTCGTAGCGGGGCTCCAGACTCTCTCTCTGGTGTGTCTCTTCACCACGTAATCTCCAGTCTTCAGGTAATGCATCCTGAGGTCTCTGTCTGGATCTGAAAAAGGAATCAGAAACCCTTTTGTGTACCTTTTCCAAGGCCTGGCTCAACTGTATTGCATGTTCCACTTGGTTTCCTGCAATAAGCTATAGGGTCTATAGAAATTAGAGGCCTAGTCTGGGTGTACAGCCAAAAAGTACTTTAAAAGGAGGACAATGCCATCTTTCTGTTGAGGGTGGTCCCAAATAAATAGAGGGCAGCAGGAAGGCACTCGCGCCATGGTTTCCCTGTTACTTGCATGGCCTCCAGGATCTCTAATTTAAGAGTGCCGTTTAGTCTCTCAATCCCACCACTAACTTGGGAAGGGTAAGGGGGGTGCAGGGCCTGTTCTACACCCAGGAGGGACAAGTCTGTATCTGTCCAGTGAAGTGGGTTCTGCGGTCGGACTCTATGGTCTCTGGAAGTCCAAACCTGCAGAAAAATCTCACTCACCAACTTCTTGGCTGCAGCTTTGGCAGTAGCTTTGGTCATGGGAAAAGCTTCTGGCCACCCTGGAAAGAGATCAATGCACACAAGCACATATTCCTACGTACCACTTTTTGGTAGCTGGATAAAATCCATCTGCAGTCTCTGGAAGGGATACAGCGGCTTGGGTGTCAGCTTCTGTGGGGTCTTTACCACCTTACCCGGGTTGTGGCGGGCACAGACTATACAGGCTTTCACTAGTCTAATGACAGGGGTAGTAATGTCCGGGGCAAACCACTGATGGTTTATGAGCATTAGCATGGCGACTTTGGATATGTATGTATGTCCGTGGGCTACTTGACTTACTGTCAGGGGCAGGACTCCTGGCAGGCACACCCTCTATCCATGTCCCATCGGCATCTGGGCTCCAGCTTTACTCCACACTCACTTCACTTCTGATTACCCTCGGGCCACTAGGGACTGGAACACCTGTGAATCAAACTTTTTAGCTCAAAACTCACCTCTGAGACATCAGGACAGTCTCTGGGTTCCATCTGTGCAGCTGCCCTTACCACCCTGTCAGCCGCATACTTGCCCTTGGCTTTTGGAGTTATCAAATTGTGTGTGCTTTTACTTTTACTATCCCCACCTCTTGTGGAAGTAAGAGAGCATCCATGAGCTCTATAATCAGCGTGCCATGCTTAAAGGGGGTCCCTGCAGAGGTGAGGAAATCTCTAGCCTTCCATATGGGTTCATAGTCGTGTTAAGACCTCAAAACTATACCTTGAGTATAGATGTTTGCCCTTTTACCTTCCACCAGCTGTAGCACTTCCCTGAGTACCATCATTCCACCTTTTGTGCTGACCTGTGTGGATGGAGTGGTTCTGCTTGTACTACCTCATGTGCGCCACTGACCACTGCATATCCAGCATAGAACTGTCTGTCTTCTCCTGCAGACCTGGAGCCATCCATGAGAAAAAAACTCAACATCTGGGTTAAACACCCAAACCAAACTCAACACATAGGTACATAGGTTAATACCCCCCCCCCCTGAATGCTGCAAGACTGGTGACAGAATGGCAGGATTCAGGGCTGTGCATCTTGTCAGTGTGACAGGGCATCAGGAGTGCACACTACAGTCTGAGCTGTCTGGCCTTTGCTCAGATGCTTGGGCTGTACTTGGGTCAGGACACTGTGAAAGTCATGTGGGTCTAGGATCAACTCACTGGCCTTGCTGAGCAGTTTGCTGGTTGCAGCTACTGACACATGAGGGGCTCCCCTCACGACTGAGTCTAACCGGGCTTAATAGTGGGCCACGGGGGAGGCCACCATGTTCCTGGACTAAGACACCTGTGGCGTGGCCTAGATACTCAGTGCAAAATAAAACAAAAGTTTTATTTAGTGGGATGTGCCTAGGGCCAGGGCAGACACGATTTGCCAGCTTAAGGCTACGGAATGCATCAATTGTCTCTTGACTAAGGGCAAATGGGGAAGAGGCAATTCAGTCATCAAGGAGCAACATCAGGTTGGAGGCAGCAGACCTTATCCCAGGCCTGCAGGAGCTGGCCGGTCCTAGAAACGTGGAAAGAGGCTTAGGGCCTCAGGGCAGCGGCATACTCTGCACTGCCAGTGTTCTTTCCTCTGTCAGGTGTCTGCCTGTGGCTGAGGAGCAATGGCCTAGGAAGACCACCTTCTCTTGGCAGTACTGGAGTTTCTGGAGACTTTGCAACCCTTCTGGAACAATAAATGCATTCTGACAATTCTGTAAAACGAAGGCACAGAAACAGTAGGTCATCCGCATACCTTAAAATGAGAACATCCAATAAGGGGATAGTCTGTCAATTTGCTCCCTGTAGTACTGGCTGGGTGAGTTTTATCCCCCTTGTGGAAATCTGCATCAGTTATAGTGGAATACTGAACTAGTAAGGGCAAATAGGTACTGGCAATCTTCATGTAGAGAAAAAGGGAGGGGGACAGAGAGAAACAGCGCTACCTAGTGCGAGATTATCCTTGGTTACTTCCGGGGTGCTCTTGAGTAAGAGGTGCTCTTGGGTGAGATTGGATACTCACCTTTGCTGGTTGTGCTAGAAACAGGCATAACGCTGGGTCAGGCATATGGTATACCAAAAGGAATAAAACATAGGCTTTAAAAAGTTCATATAAGTTAGAAAATGATACATTCGAGGAAAATACAATAAATAAACAGATACTCCTATGGCCTCCTCTGAGGTAATTGGTGATCACATTGGAAGTGGAGGAGACTGATAATACATGATAAAAATTTTTTTTAAATTATACATATACACTCCAGCACAACAAGCCTAGGTGAGTCTCTCCAGCCCTTTATACAGACATCCATCACAACCAGCTATATAGACTATTGACCCTAACCTAAACACGGCTCCGGGGCCCCATCCGATGCATACTCTTTGTCACAGGTCTTTTTATTTATTATTATGTTGTACTATTTAATATTCTAAGATTTTAAAGCACAGATATTGGTTTATTTATTTATTTATTTGCCAAATCAATAACAGTGCATAATATGTCACTCCTGGGGACTGCTGCCAGTTTGGGCTAGGGACCACGGCTTCAGTACACTCATTGACAGCTTGGAGGTCATGGACCATCCTACATGTATCCGGCTGTTCTTTCTGGGTCTTTTTCTTGACTGGGAATGGATTAAAATCATCATCGGGCTAGCAGGGGAGGAGTCAAACTTCAGTTCTACAAAGAGAGGAGTAAACTCTGCTGGGGGGGGGGGGGAATGTGTTGCTGCCGGCTCGTTAGTTACCACCTCCCTTGTTAGAATGCGGCCACTCACTTTAGTCACTCTTAACTATCTATAATCTTCCTTCCAGACTCCAACGTCTCAACAAAATCCTACACTTATGTTGGTTTTTAGTCATAAAGGAATAAAAGTCAGTCATAGGCTCTGTAATACATTTGGGGTCTCGTTCTTGCTTAGTCTGTTCATGTGGTACACAGGAGGACATCACATCATACTGTATTCTTGTATCATAAGCAAGTTCCTTCAAGTCTTTTAGGCTGTCAGCTCTGTCGCCCCCACTTTTTGTAAACACTTTACACTTGCAAAGTCATTGTCTGTTCTGTCCTAAGCACAACACAGATCGCTTCAAGGCCAGTTCTCACAGACACAGATTCCAAACCCAACTGCGCAGATTTCTGCCCCCCCCCCCTTGCCTCGTTAACCCTTTAAACGCCAGAAAGCAGGTGCCAAATACATTGCAACACTCTTTCTAGTAATTTTTCTCTTATCGTCAGGATCAAATACGTTTTAACTAGACCATACCCAAACAAACAATGTCCCACACTCCAAGATCTTTAGCAAAAGTCTGAAATTGGTGAAATATCACCTAAGACAGTGTTTATTTCAAACATCTGCCAAGAATCACGAATCCTCAACCAGCCTTTACGGCTGCCAACAGAGTACAGTCATATGCAATTAACTTTCAGGGACTTGAAGGGAATATAACTGTCTTAAGATGGCCCCCACTGAAGGATGGTAGGGCGTGTCATCTTCTCTAACCACCAGATACAGGGGTGGAGTCTGCATTCCAGACGCCATCTTTCCCTCCCGAGAAAATATAATAAAATCTCTTTTTCTAAAATTTTTTCCACATCAAAAAATTTGAAATGTCCCTTAGCGCCTGTCTCTTTCTTCAATGGGCACTCTGATTCCTGATTCCTGTCACTCTGTCCTGGTCTGTCCGTCAGAGGCTCTAACTGTCAGGTCTGTTTGCAAATCTGATCAAGTTTTCTCACTTGTAGAATCATCAGATCCCAAAACTTTCAAACCTTCACTATTACTTTTCTTTTCACCACAATGCTTTCAGCCCTTATGCCCATTATATCAACTTGCACTTTTCCAACAGTCCTACTTAACTCAACAACCTTCTGTCTACCTACATCTTTCCCTTCCCTGCACTGAACTATCGCTAGTGCGCCAGTGATTCCCTCTGGGAGGATGTCCTTTCTATTCTGAAATCATAGCATAATTTGTCTGAGATCCTTACCAGTGCAGATGTTCACCGGCTTAAGGGCGGACCTTAAAGCTCACCGATCACCAGTTAAAGAGACTTAGGTCAGTTAGAGGTTTATCAGAAGGCCCCTGTTTAACGATCTCCCTTTTCTCCTAATTCCTGTCAAAATCCCCAAACACCCGTTCTTTACCCGTTCTCCTATTCTGGTGTGCAGGCATCCGTCCTATTCTCCTTATTATGGCGACCTTTGTCTGATGTGCAGACATCCATCCTTTTTTCTCCTAATTCTAATGGCCCCTATGTCTGATCTTCACTGTGGCTTCGCTATAATCCTCTCAGTATCCTGTATGAACTTCGAACGGCCTCCCCCTCCCTTTCTGTTCTGGCTGAGAACAGGGGGTATCACAACCCCTAGAGTCACAGGCAAGTCACAGGTTAACATATGTAATCTGAAATTTACCGTGATAGTGGGCTGATCACTCCCGGTCGGGAAGCGGTGACCCCTGAGGCTGCAAACGGTGCTGGAACTAGGGGGCTTCCTGGTTCTGATCGCGAGTTCATCTCAGCAGTGCCTCCAATTGTTGGGGTAGGATTTAAGATTATCCTCTTTTAGGGCTGCGTGTTTCAAATCAACAAGCATGTGTGCACATTGTAAGGAATAATTCAGACAACAGCTGATTTAAATCTCACTCATGCTATTATTGCCTGGGGCAAATTTGCACTGCGCAAGCTTTATTTGGATCCACAAATCTATATAGAAATAAGGGAAGAAGCTGAAGGAGGTGGAGAATTCACAGCTCATGTATTCTCTAGATTGGAGAACTTCCTTGACGTCAGGATAATGCATTTCTGAAATTCTTTAGCTTCAAAACTTTTCTGTCTCGGCGCCATCTTGAGTTCATTGTTTCTATTACAATACTTTAGAAACATAAGAAAAGTAGAAATGACAGGATTTGATCTATCATGACCAAAAAACCAAAGCAATACACAAAAAATAGGCCAACGGTTGCAAAGATCAGTACATGTAACAAATCAATCAATTGTTTAATATTCATACATATAGAGACAAACACCAAGATGAACATACATCTAAAACCATTAAAAAAAATATTATACACAAATAAGTCAGTAGTGATGACCCTGGTATGGTCAATTAACACCTCTAACCAGACACTAAATAATGTCCGTATGCCTACCTCAGTATGACAAATTGCCAAAAGGTACAGAATGAATAATCAAAAATCAAACGGACAATGTGTCCTTAAATAACAAGCCTATAGGGAAACTATCAAAAATAGAGACTGCTTGTGATCCACAGCCAACTATCTTGAACACTGCTCAAGTTGTAAACAGTAAATCATGTCACGTACAAGTGCTGCAGTTCCAGTGCAATCAATACTGGAAAGGGAGCAACAGTAGTTAAAAGGTAAACGTGTGCAAGGTACAAAAACCCTATAAGGCTGGCATATAGGTGGAGGTATGGTAAGGTAAGAGGTGAGCGGCTCCCCAGTCGTATCGTCGTCAAGGACGACTTCCTCAGGGGTAAGTAGCCAAACTAGTACAACACTCACCTTAAATATGCCCCCAACGGCATATCCCCCCACTCATGCTATCATTGCCTGGGGCAAATCTGCACTGCGCAAGCTTTATTTGGATCCACAAATCTATATAGAAATAAGGGAAGAAGCAGAAGGGGGTGGAGAATTCCCAGCTCATGAAGTCTATTGAGTTCATTGTTTCTATTACAATACTTTTTAGGAAAATAAGAAAAGTAGAAATGACAGGATTTGATCTATCAGCTAGGATTACCTTAACATTATTACGTTGTCTACTTCCTCTATGCTAATAGATCTATTTACTTCTTGACTCATCTGTTTATCCAGTCTAGGTAACGCCGCTGCTGAAAGGAATTTCCTTATCTTTTCTCCAGGCGGTTCTTTGTATCCTACTGCTTCCCTCAAATTGTATAATAACGAATAGTAATTTCTAAAAACTTCTAATAACGCTTGAGGATCAAAAAGCAGGTCACCTCTTTCATTCAATATTTTCTCTATAGCATAAGCCAGATTGCGTTGGTTTACTATGTTACTGAGAAGTTGGTATATGTACGAGCCTTAGTTTGCTTAAGTTTTTTTGCATAATCATTTATTAATAATGTATTTATTTCATACCTTATGTCTTCTATTTTGTCTAATAGGACATTATCCAAATCTTTATTATGTTGATCTTCCAAACTTTTTAGCTGATGCAACAAAACTTGCAATCTGGTTTCGGTCTTCTTCTTTTCTTCACTTTGTACTTTACTTTGATGCACACACCACAATGTGCACACACCACAATGTGGCCTTATTCTCTAGATTGTTAGACACAAAAAACCTTCTAAATTGTCTGCAATCTCTGTCCAAACCGCGCCACTGCCAGCATGCAGCCGTCTCCCTGCGGCACTGGAATACAGTGGTCTGGTCGCCGGCCAGACATCAATATCTATCATTCCTCCTGCAGGACCCTCACCTCCCCCCCTCCTGCACTCTCTGACCTGATGAAGATACGAATACGGTGTTGAAACGCGTTGTCAAAAAATATAATATAATATAAAAAATATTAATACAATTATCATTAGCTTATTCTGAATGTAGCGCGTCAATCCATTCGACCCCGTACCCTTTTTTCCTTCCTTGCCTACATCCCATAACTTGATCTCTCCTGGATCGAAAAGTAAACAATTTCTGAAGTCTTTGGGAATATTTAGACGTCTCTCTGGATCATTCGTTCATTTCAGACTCTCAATAACTGGACAAAACTTTTTTTTGTCTCAGTTCCCCAAAGAGTTTGTACATCACAGATTTCTCTTCTACCTTATCTTCAATTTTCAGTGTATCTCTCAAAGCCTTTACTATCCAAATCCTCATTGAGAAATAAATATTTTGGATCATTTACAATCAGAGGTTGTATAATCAGTTCCTGATCTTCTGTTTCTATATCATAAGAAAAGTATGGCTATTCATTATCAGGTTCTACATAACACTCAGACTAATTATGGGTCTCTTTAGGGGAGGTTCCTTAGAAGCTTTATGTTCTTCCCTCATTACCACTTTGTCTTTGTAGGAGAATTTCTATTCTTTATGGATCCTGTTTAGACATCCCTTACATAAGCTTTTCTTTAGGAAATATCCATTTTTACATTGCAAATCTGACAGCACTTGGAAGGAGCCTTCTTAGGCTTTATCCTTTTCCCTCTCCTTTGGGAGGTCTTTCTCTTTTTTGTCAAAAAGAAACAGAGGGAGTGCTAATCAAAGAGAGACCCCTTAAGACCCGATATTTATGGTGATTATACCATATAAGTTCATTTGAAGAGTTTACTTACAGATCCCAGGGTTAGGGATCGTGTTTCAGCCTCATTCGCCATGGTATCAGCAGAAGTCTGACTAGACTGCGGTGTTTATTATACTCACCTTCCGGCGTCTGAAGTCATCAGCTGCAGCCCGTCTCCCAGGCTGCCTTTCTTGCCGTCGAGGGCTCCGTGATGTCACTTCCGTAACCACTGGTAGTGGGGCATCGCGTGTGTACGCGGATGATGTGCCAACTGCTGTAAGCCCAACCAGGAGCCTTTGGTAGCCCCCACGCTTCAACAGGCACCCTGGACCTGGAGACCCCAAGTAGAGCCCTGGGGGAGCAAGCACCTTGGAAGGACCCACCTCCACCCCTCGGAGAAGAGATTTTACTCTCAGCCCTATCCCCTGTAGGGACAGGAAAAAACACTGGTGGGAGCTTTGGGGAATGGCCTTAAATACTCTAAATTTCAACAAAGGAAGGGAAAGCAACCTCCAGGGGGCCGTCATGGCGGAAAGTTGGGGTCCACTCCTCTCTAGTCACAATCCATCAAATAAAAAATCACAACAAAAATCACTACAGGTACAGATGTGCTAAGCTAGTGGTTTTTATTTGTGGACAATATGCAACATTTACGATGGTAATGATATGATGTGCAATATATTCCTTGTACAAGTGAACATAACAATAATAACAATAATTCTTTTATTTATATAGCACACACAGATTATACAGATCCCTAAAGAGATACTAACTGACCAAGGGACACCGTTTATGTCAAAGGTCACCAAAGAGCTGTGTCATCTCCTAAACATTGCCCAATTACATACGTCTGTATATCACCCACAGACGGACGGTCTGGTTGAAAGGTTTAATAGAACTTTAAAGGGGATGCTCTGGAAGGTAATTGACAAAGATGGAAAAAACTTGGACCGCCTTTTGCCCTACTTGATGTTCTCTATAAGGGAGGTGCCACAGGCATCCACAGGGTTTTCCCCATTTGAATTGTTATACGGTAGACACCCCAGGGGGCTATTGGATATAGCCAAGGATACCTGGGAACAGGAACGCACACCACTCCGTAGCCTTATTGAACATGTGAGTGAAATGCAGGAAAGGATGGCCGCCATAATGCCCATTGTGAAAGAGCACATGTTGCAGGCTCAAGAAGCTCAAGCTAGGGTGTACAATAAGTCTGCAAAAGTCAGGGCCTTTCAGCTCAAGCTAGGGTGTACAATAAGTCTGCAAAAGTCAGGGCCTTTCAACACGGTGACTGTGTGTTAGTGCTTGTGCCGACAGTTGAAAGCAAATTTTTGGCAAAGTGACAAGGCCCCTATGAGATTCGGGAAAAACTAAGTGAGGTAAACTATAGGGTGTATCAACCAGGGAAAAGAAAGCCACTCCAAATTTACCATGTGAACTTGCTTAAGCCTTGGAAAGACAGAGGTGCTGACTACTGGAAGGTGGCCTAGAGATTCACCTAGTCATGAACTACCAGCAGTCCACATATCAGAAGCCTTGTCTGCAGTACAGGTACAGGAGGTCAAGGAGTTCCTACAGAGAAATAGAGAGACTTTTTCTGACTTGCCAGGGCGGACCAATGTCATACAGCACGACATAAGCCGGCCAAAAGGACGGTTGAGACCTTATAGGGTACCAGAGGCTCAAAGACAGACTATTTCAGAGGAAGGTGGGAAAAATGGTGTCTCTGGGGGTTATAGAGAAGTCTAACAGTTGGTGGTTAAGCCCCATAGTTCTGATTCCCAAACATGATGGCAGTCTTAGGTTGCAATGACTATAGAAAGTTAATGAAGTTTCAAAATTTGACGCCTACCCTATGAATTGATTGAAAGATTAGGCCCGGCAAGATACATTACTACTTTGGATCTGACCAAAGGCTATTGGCAAGTGCCACGTACTGAAGCGGCGAAGGAGAAAACAGCATTTTCCACGCCTGATGGTCATTTCCAATATGTAGTTCTCCCGTTTGGCCTGCATGGTGCGCCGGCTACATTCCAAAGGAAAGGAAGCCAGATATTTGGGATATACCATTGGGCGAGGTGTCATTAAGCCCCAAATGGATAAGGCTGAGGCTATAAGAAATTGGCCTAAACCTGTTTCAAAAAAGCAGGTAAAGACTTTTTTAGGAATAGCCGGGTATTATAGAAGGTTTGTGCCAAACTTTGCCACAATTGCAGCACCCCTCACAGACCTTACCAAAGGGTCAAAATCTGCAATGGTCAAGTGGGATGAGAAGGCAGACAAAGCGTTCCAACAGTTAAAGGAGATGTTGTGCAAAAGGCCAGTGTTGATAGCCCCAAATTTCAGAGAAGAATTTGTGGTCCAGGCAGATGCCTCTAATGTCGGCTTGGAAGCTGTCCTCTCACAAATAGTCGAGAAGAACATCCTGTTGTATATCTGAGTAGGAAATTGTCCTCTGCAGAAAAGAATTATGCCATCATTGAGAGGGAATGTCTTGCGCTTATGTGGGCCATTGAGTCCCTAAGATATTACCTACTAGGGAGACAGTTCAGGTTGGTGACGGATCATTCTCCCTTAAAATGGATGGCTGAGAATAAAGGGAAAAATGCCAGGGTAACTAGGTGGTGTTTAGCCTTGCAGGACTATAAGTTCTATGTGGAACACGGCCCAGGGTCTAAGCAAGGTAATGCTGATGCGTTGTCCCATGTCCACTCTCTAGGGGCACAAAGTGCTCCTCCCCACAGGTCTGAGCAGAGGGGGAGGGTATGTAGGACAGCGGCTGGAAAGGTAATAGATGGCTTATATATTCCTTTCAGGTTACTTCCTTACCTGTGGTAAAGGGTTAAT
>CM033646.1:116341973-116404344 GCA_019512145.1 Engystomops pustulosus
CCGTTAATTGCCCCCCCCACTGACCAGAGATGCCCCAGCCTAATACCAAGTGCAGCTGGAGAAGGGGTTGTATCCCAGAGCTGTATACTGGGCGGGCTCTGTGTGAGAGAATTGCCTCTGGAAGGCTGGTGCCAGCCGTTGTGTCATAGCCGTTGTGAGTAAGATGCTGTTGCTAGGAGGGACCTGGCTGATGTACAGGTATTGCTAGAAGAGCAGTTTTTGTTTCCCCACTTTGTTTATTTCCTTGCCTGCGAAAGCTGCTCAATATAACATTATAGAAAATGGAATGTATATAAAAAAATTTTAAAGAACAATTGTAATGTGTATGTGTGATATATAATATATTATTATATATATATATATATATATAATATTATATATTAATATAGTGCTCCCAATGCCGGTAATTGATACAGTGTCCATAAATAGAATATATAGAAATACATTGAAAAACAGTGGGTATTTCAGACCCCTTTTTTGAAATTTAATTTTTCATTGAGCTTATCTTAAGATCACAATAGGTCCCTTTCTGCCATTTACTGTCCACTTTGCACCCCCATCTTGAAAAAAACTGAAATTGAGATTTGCCTAACTTGTTAAACTCTAAAAGATGGACATGCCATAAGTTTTCCGACCCTTTGCTGGACCTCTGTTTAACTCACATGCCTATCCATCTCCGTTGATCCCCTCCTGAGATGGTTGTATCCTTCCTTAGGGCAATATGTGTTCAATAAACTGATTGGGATTGATTCAGGAAAAGGCACACAACGTCTTATATAAGACCTCATCGTTTACAATGCATGTCAGAGAACATGAGAATATGAGTTCTAAGAACTGTCCAAGGTGCTCAGAAGACAGGAATTGTGGAAGACCAGAGACAAAAAACCAAGTTAAAAAACACAAGTGCGCAAACAAAGATACTTTGGTAAAAGTCAAAAAACACAAAAAACAAAACATAGACTAAGGCAGGAGGAAAAAAAAGAAAAAAACAACTAAAAGTGAAAAGCACAGTGGCCTCCTTAAAGGAGGAAGTTTGGAACACCCCAAACCAAAAACAAAAAACCTGCAACAACCAACGTACAAAGGTGCTGGAAGAGAACATGACAAGGGCGAGGGGAGTAAGGGCAAATGAAACCAACAACGGCCATTAACAGCCCCACCAAAAAACCTAAAAGAAGGAGAAAAAAGACCTAGGAGACCCGGATAGATAAAAAAAAAACAAGGAAGGCAGGAAAGAAAAGAGAGTGAAAGAGGTAAAGACAACCCCCAAGAATGCAGTAGTGAGATGGGAGAAAAAGTTCCACAAAATCAACTTTCACTGAAGTCCTCCACCAGTTGGGGCTGTATGACAGTGTGCTGAAGGAAGCTTGCTCAGTCTTCCTCAGTTTGCAAATTGCACATGAAGACTTCCAGACTATGAGAAATAGATTGCTTGGTTTATGAGAGGAAGATTGGATATTTTGGTGTTAATTCTAGTGGTATGTGTTGCAGAAAATAGGCACTGCTCATCATACGCCCAATACAATCACAGCAGTGACACAGGTGGTGGCAGCATCATGCTATGGGTGGATTTTCAGTTAGGGACAGGCAACTGGTTGCAGTTGAAGGAAAGTTGAATGTGGCCAAGTACAGAGATATCTGGATATCCTCTTCCAGAGTGCTCTGGACCTCAGACCAGACGAATAAAATGACTTCAGAACATCTTCTGTGACCTACTGACCGGCCCAGCCAAAGTCCTGACCTAAAACCCAATTGAGCATCTCTGGAGAGACTTGAAAAGGTGCCAACCAACGTTCAACCATCCAACCAGAGGGAACTGAGAGGATATGCCAGGAGAAATGGCAGAAGATCCTCAAATCCAGGTGTGAAAAACCTTGTTGCATATTCCCAAGAGAAGACTCATGGACTGTAGTTGCCAAGTCCTTTTACTTAAACACTGAGCAGGGGTGAATACTTATGACCATGTGATATTTTCAGGGTTTCTTGTTTAATTAAATTAGCAAAAATGTCTAATCTCTGTTTTTTTCTGTCAAGTGGTTGCAGAATTTATATTAATGAGCAAAAAAATGAAAATTTCATCTACCATTAGCTGCAAGAAACAAAGAGTAAAGAATTTACGTGGTTGAATACTTTCCATACGCACAGTATATATGCATTAAATACAAACCTCCACTTGTGACCATCCAATAGTATTTCACTTAACCCCAGACGCACTAGAGGTTGATAGTACATTGTGGAATGCTTCCTTTGAGTCAAAGTTCAGCCCAAAATATAGAAGACCTCTGGGGAGCCCTGATCAGCCACATCGCGTGACCCAGAAGGTTGTATAAATGAGGGCCTTAAACTGTAAGCTCCGGGAGCTGGTATTTAGTTATGAGCTCCTCAAAGCAAGGTGTTTTACTATGCAGCCAAAGCGGGGGCATAAATTTCCCCTATTCTGGGCCTGTTATATACATCTTGTGTGACATCAGACCTTACATTGTAAGCTGCTAGGAAGGTGACTTTAATAATAATATAATATAAAATTTATTTATATAGCGCCATCAAAATCGTAGAGCTTTACAAATCATAAGGACATATACAACTATATTCAGTTACAAAGAACAAAGTCATATGGAAAATAGGAGTGAGGGCCCTGCTCACAGAGATTACATCTTATGAGGGTGAGGGTGGGGTGACACAAGAGGTTGTATAATGGACCAGCCATTCGTTTATAAGGGACAGCATAAAATAATTTAATAAATAATTTAATAAATTAAAAATTTTGCTGCTTCAACCCGCCATCAGCCGCCATATTATTACAGGGTCATAGGTGGAGAAGCCTGGAGCTTGGTATATATCTGCTTTTTGACAAAAATAGAAGGAATGGGACACAGGATGGATTAGTAAAGGGAGAGCTGACGTTTCAAGCAGTAGCGAGTGTGAAGCTTGCCCGCAAGAGATCTGTTTTAAGAGCACGTTTTGAAGTTTGAGGGTGGGTATGGGTTGAGAGTCAGGGAAGGGCATTCCAGGAATTGGAGCAACTCAGGAGACAGTCCTGGAGAAGTGCACTTTATTGTAAAGCCTATAAATTCAGAAGTACCAGAGTAGAGGATGGGGGATTGGGAGCTGGAGCAGGGTAACTATGTTTTTTTCCCTGCCCTGTGAGAGTTTTTTCATATCTGCCAAACCGTTTAACCCCTAAGGACCAGCCATTTAAGCTTAAGGCTCAACCCCATTATAACATTTGAACACAGCTACTTATCAAAGCGATTCTGAGATTGTTTTTTCCACACATGTTGTACTTCATTTTAGTGGTAAATTTTGGCGTAAGTCTTGTGTTTATTGCACAAAAAAAAAAAAGCAGATAGGTTATTTAACCACCTAAAAAGTTGCTGAATAATATTTCCATCCTGTCTACTTTACATTTTCATAATTTTGAAAGTCTGGATAATTTATTTTGAGATCTTACGCGGCTTACAATTGAATAGCGATTTTCTCGTATTTTCGAATTGACTATTTGGGGTAAATTCAGTTTTGAATGAAATTTGCATATTTAACTTAAAACCCCGATATAATCAACACATTTTCAAATCTGCACAGCCTCAAGCTATCAGAAACAGCTTTTAGGAAGATTGTTAGCCCCCTGAGATCTTCATAGTAATCAAATCAAAATGGAGGTAAAAATCTAGAATGGTCAAATTCTGTTGGTTATTAAGTTCAATTAGCCCTAAAATGTACACATTTCCAAAAGATAAAAAGAGAAATCATATTACAATTTGTTCTGCAATCCCCGAGTACAGAGTCCCCCACATGTGGCTGTGACTGTTTTAGGGCGTACTGCAGGTGCAGAATAGAAGGAGCGCCCCAGCTGCCAGGATTTTAGTTTTCCCATTTGTCCTTAGTAGGCTTAAAAATTTTGACTTTTCGTTATTGGGGCCCACATTTTTGCGGGATGTGAGGATGTTTTTCCAGTGTTACATTTTGGGGTTGATATCCCCTATTGTTGAAATTTAGGACTTTTTTGAGGGCAGGAGTAGAAAAGAACATCATTCTGTACATTTTATTCATGGTTCAGTACGATTACGGGGATACGACCGATATTATTTTTCTAGTTTTACTAAATTGTGAAATAAAACCTAATGTGGGAAAAATCTATATTTTTGCATCGCAAAAGTGCATAATTTAATTTTTGGTATGGAGCTGGTTGATGGCGTGTTTTTTGCAGGACATGTAGTACTTTGCAACAGCATCATTCTGGAGTACATATTTTTTTAGGCACTTTTTATTACACTTTTGTGGGATTGTATAGGTAAAATCAAATTTTCGGCGGGTTTTTAACAGTTTTTTAACGGCGTGTCATGGTGTGGGTTCAATATTATTAATTATTTCTACGGTTTATTGCGGACGACGGTGATTAATATATAGGTGGGTTTGTGTTATGATTCAGCTTTTGTTGGGGTATGTCGCTAGGTTATGTGGCATTTTAACGGTTTGTTATAACAATCCAACGTGGATGTTTACATGGGGTGCGCGGCATTGTTACAGACCGCCACCCCGTTGTATCACGATGCGGTTCGGCACAGATCTTGATCTGAACCGCTACAGCTCTGCGTCCTCATATAAGTCACTGCTAAGTCACTGCACTCAGCGTCCGATATATCGGACACAGAGCGCAAGGGGTTAAAGGCATACCACCAGGATGAAGGATGCAACATTCACATTCTGGTGTGCCCTTCGTAAAGGATTGTTCCTTCTTTTTAGCTTCTGCATGCCTGCGTTTTTTACAAATAAAGGATCTCTTTTAAATTATTCACAGGTTAAAGGAGCATGGAGCTATCTATTCAGGCTCATTTGCATGATTTGTAAAGCCTTTTTCCCCTTAAAAACAAGGACATAGGAAGCTCACAAAGAGGGATCGCCAGAGGGGGCACACACCAGTATACAAGTGTGCTTGGTTTACAATCCTTCATCCTTGTGATAAAGTCTTTAAGCTCTTGTAGCAGTCAATCATTGTAGATTGGATTGTAAGCTTCTAGGTATTTACTGTTGTAGTAAGCTCCTTGAGGTGATATACAATAAAATGATATTACTTATACTGTATATTAGGTACTTGAAGTCTTGTGACAGCCATTTAGAGTATAAATAGATGTGAGCTCCTATAAACAAGGCCATTCGATTGTGAACTCAAATGAGCAGGGGATTTATTCTATATACACATGTGAGCTTCTAGGAGTAAACATTTATTATATATTATAATGTTGAGTACATACATGTACAGTGGCTTTCCCTTACCCTGTTTTGGGAGAGAAAGTCACAGAAAAAAAACTAGGAATAGCTGAAAATAGATGCAAGTATGCGTTAAAAGTGCGATGAACAGTAAAAGTATATTATATATTTATAATATGACTGCAGAGTCCTATATACCTAGAATTTTGTATCTCTTAGGAACATCATTTATTGTATATATTACCTTGTACACAGGGTAGAAGTGGAACATTTTTATGATTTAGACTGGAAAACCCATGGAAAGGGCAATTTGCGCATATTAGGTTCCTAGGAGATAATAGACAGTATACATATTGTTATATATTAAGCTTCTATGATACATTTTTTTTCAATTTGTATTATCGATACTTTAGTCATTGCCCACGGCAGTGGCATGAAAACGCAACTTGGACAACGAATGCACGTTGCCGGTGCCACAATTAGGGGCAAGTGTTAGTTTAATGTCCTGCAGGATGGGTCACCCTAAATTTTGCTCCGGTTAGTTAGCTCCAGTCAGAGGAAGAGGGGGTCTGGGAGGACTGTTCCCATGTCACTTTTAACCCTTAACGGATTGGCCGTTTTCTCTGTTGTTTTCAATGCCATTGTTTCATCCCCACCTTCAAAAATCTATAACTTTTTATTTTTCACATTAAAGAGCTCTGTTATGGCTGTTTCGGCGTCATAACAAATTTCACTTGTAGTGACGGATTCATTTCATGGCCGGCGTACTGGGAAGCGGAAAAAAAAATTCCAAATGCCAGGTGTGAAAATGGTGAAAAAAAAACACATTATGCCGACACTTCTTAGGGCCTGGATTTTAAGCTTTCACTGTGTGCCACAAATGACATGTCTAATTTATTGTTTGGGTCGGTTACGATCACGTGGATACCAATTTGTAAGGTTTTATAATGTTTTTCATACAGTTATTATTTTTTTACAAAATTTTCTTTTCGATTTGCCATCTTCTGGCTGCAAAACTCTTGTTCATATCTTGGATTGTATGGAGGTGGGTGGTGTCATTTTTTGCAACTTTGAGTGGCGTGTTCATTACTATTCATTTTTAGGACTGTCGATGGGGAACCTTTTTTGGATTTGTTTTTTCCACTTTTTAAATTTTTTTATATTTTCCAAAATGGCAAAAAAGGTCATTTTTGACTTTGGACGCTATTTCCGTAAGAGGGTTAAACTCAGTGAAAAAACAGTAATTATATTTGATAGATTGGACAGTTTCAGCACCGGCGAACCTAATGGTTTATGATTGTTACTGTTATTAATATAAATCAAGTTTAGGGAAAGGGGGGGCGGGTGCGGGTGATTTGATGAACTTTTAGGTTTTTTATTATATTTTTTTTTTAACTTTTTTGTACTTTTTACTTTACTATGTTTTCAGACTCCTAGGGTACTTAACCTAGGTTGTACTGAATCGATTCTACCATATATGCCATACTGCCAATATGGAAGGTATATGGGGATTTTATCCTCATTTCATTCATAATGTGCTGCTAGCACATTGTAAGACTGGGTTAAAACGAGACTTGTCCCCCACCCCCACTCGGGCCTTCGTGAGACCGAAGCGTATGGCATGGATAACCGACTCACCCGTTGACAGTCATCGGGGCGGGATCAGCGGCAAGATGGATCGCCGATGACCGGGCGGCGAATCGCCGTGCTAGCACCGATCGCGGGGTTACCCGGTAAGCCTTTGCTGCAAATATGCAGCAAAGATTACCAGGCTATGAGAGGGCTCGGGGCCTCCGCGAGAGCCTCCTCCATGCACCGGGCCCGCCGCGCGCCGTACTAGTACAGCGCGCGTCGGGAAGGGGTGGTGTAAAAACATCCTTCACCTTTTAAGGCTGGAGACTCCTTCGGTTGACACCTATGCACTTGTGATCTTGCTGCCCTCTAGGTAGCACCCTCACGAAGCTACAGGTGATGTAGCGTTAGAACCTCCTTAGTCTAGGGTGTAACGGTCCAGGCAGATGCCTCTAATGTCGGCTTGGAAGCTGTCCTCTCACAGATAGTCGAGAAGAACATCCTGTTGTATATCTGAGTAGGAAATTGTCCTCTGCAGAAAAGAATTATGCCATCATTGAGAGGGAATGTCTTCCGCTTATGTGGGCCATTGAGTCCCTAAGATATTACCTACTAGGGAGACAGTTCAGGTTGGCTCAGAATAAAGGGAAAATGCCAGGGTAACTAGGTGGTTTTTAGCCTTGCAGGACTATAAGTTCTATGTGGAACACCGCCCAGGGTCTAAGCAAGGTAATGCTGATGCGTTGTCCCATGTCCACTCTCTAGGGGCACAAAGTGCTCCTCCCCACAGGTCTGAGCAGAGGGGGAGGCTATGTAGGACAGCGGCTGGAAAGGTAATAGATGGCTTATATATTCTTTTCAGGTTACTCCCATACCTGTGGTAAAGGGTTAATGCACTGACCAGAGACTGCACAGCCCTAATTACCAGGTGCAGCTGGGAGAAGGGGTTTTATCCCAGAGCTGTATACTGGGCTGGGGCTCTGTGTGAGAGACATTGCTCTGGAAGGCTTGCCAGCCGTGTGTCACTAGCCACTGTGAGTACGCTGCTTTGCTAGAGAGGGACCTGCTGATGTACAGGTAGTGCTCAGACAAGCCCATTTTTGTTTCCCCGCTTTGTTTTATTTTACTTGCCTGTAAAGCTGCATTGTTTTGGCTGCCAATAAAAGCCGCAAGGAAACCGTATTTCTGCCGTCAAGCCTGTCTGTGTCTCTGGACTTTGTCACATTAAACCTGACCCCGCTACAATATATAGCTTGATTATATCGATAATATAGCTAGAGTATGTAGATTGATACCATATTTACTGGCATCTAATGGATTATAATATGTTCATAATTCAAAATAAATTTTAATATATACATTTATAGAAAATTGTAATGTATATATAAAAATTTAAAGAACAATTGTAATGTGTATGTGTGTATATATAATATATATATAGTGCTCCCAAATGCCCTGTGAATTGTATACAGTGTCCATAAATAGAATATATAGACATACATTGTAAAAGAGTGGGCATTCAGACCCCTTTAAATTTAATTTTTCATTGCAGCTTATCTGTAAGATCAAAAAAGTTCCCTTTTCTTGCTCATTAATGTCCACTTTGCACCCCATCTTGAAAAATCCCAGAAATTGAGATATTTTTGCTAACTTGTTAAACTAAAATATGACATTGCCATAAGTTTTCAGACCCTTTGCTGTGACACTCATGTTTAACTCACATGCTATCCATCTCCGTCTGATCCTCCTTGAGATGGTTGTATTCCTTCCTTAGAGTCAATCTGTGTTCAATTAAACTGATTGGGATTGATTAGGAAAGGCACACACCTGTCTATATAAGACCTCATAGTTTACAATGCATGTCAGAGCACATGAGAATTATGAGGTCTAAGGAACTGCCCAAGGAGCTCAGAGACAGAATTGTGGAAAGGACCAGATCTGGCCAAGTTTACAGAATAATTTATGCAACATTCAGGGTTCCTTAAAGCACAGTGGCCTCCTTAAATGGAGGAAGTTTGGGATAATCATAACTCTTCTCTGTCCTGGCCATACAACCAAACTAAGCATTTGTGGGAAAAGAGCCTTGGTGAAAGAGGTAAAGAAAACCCCCAAGATGCAGTAGTGAGATGGGAGAAAGTTCCACAAAATCAACTTTCACTGAAGTCCTCCACCAGTTGGGGCTGTATGACAGTGTGCTGAAGGAAGCTTGCTCAGTCTCTCCTCAGTTTGCAAATTTGCACATGAAGGACTTCCAGACTATGAGAAATAAGATTCTCTGGTCTTATGAGAGGAAGATTGAATATTTTGGTGTTAATTCTAAGTGGTATGTGTGCAGAAAACTAGGCACTGCTCATCACCTGCCAAATACAATCACAGCAGTGACACATAGTGGTGGCAGCATCATGCTATGGGTGGATTTTCAGCTCCAGGGACAGGACAACTGGTTGCAGTTGAAGGAAAGTTGAATGTGGCCAAGTACAGAGATATCCTGGATATCCTCTTCCAGAGTGCTCTGGACCTCAGACCAGACTGAATAAAATGACTTCAGAACATCTTCTGTGACCATTCCTGACCGGCCCAGCCAAAGTCCTGACCTAAACCCAATTGAGCATCTCTGGAGAGACTTGAAAATGGCTGTCAACCAACGTTCACCATCCAACCAGAGGGAACTGGAGAGGATATGCAAGGAAGAATGGCAGAAGATCCTCAAATCCAGGTGTAAAACACTTGTTGCATTATTCCCAAGAAG
The DNA here is from genome assembly GCA_019512145.1 of Engystomops pustulosus. Lineage (NCBI taxonomy): Eukaryota > Metazoa > Chordata > Amphibia > Anura > Leptodactylidae > Engystomops > Engystomops pustulosus. The sequence continues at coordinate 116,351,503 of CM033646.1, forward strand.
ACTCATGGATGTAGTTGCTCAAGTCCTTTTACTTAACACTGAGCAGAGGGGCTGAATACTTATGACCATGTGATATTTCAGGGTTTCTTGTTTAATAAATTAGCAAAAATGTCTACATCTCTGTTTTTTTCTGTCAAGATGGGTTGCAGAATTTATATTAATGAGCAAAAAAAGAAAACTTTTCATCTTACCAATTAGCTGCAAAGAAACAAAGAGTAAAGAATTTAAAGTGGTCTGAATACTTTCCATACGCACAGTATATATGCATCTAAATACAAACCTCCACTTGGGACCATCCAATTGTATTTCACTTAACCCCTAGACGCACCTAGAGGTTATAGTACATCCTGGTGAATGCTTCCTTTTGAAGTCAAAGTTCAGCCCCAAAATATAGAAGACCTCTGTGGGAGCCCTGATCAGCCACATCGCATGACCTCAGAAGTTTGTGTAAATGAGGCCTTAGACTGTAAGCTCCTGGGAGACTGGTATTTTAGATTATGAGCTCCTCAAAGCAAGGTGTTTACTATGCAGCCAAAGCGGGGCATAAACTTTCCCCTATTCTGGGCCTGTTTCTATACATAGTTGTGTGCATCAGACCTTACATTGTAAGCTGCTAGGAAAAGGTGACTTTAATAATAATATAATAATAAACTTTATTTATATAGCGCCATCAAATTCCGTAGCACTTTACAAATCATAGGGGACATGTACAACTATATTCAGTTACAAAGAACAAAGTCATATGGAACAATAGGAGTGAGGGCCCTGCTCACCAGAGATTACAATCTATGAGGGCGAGGGGGTGACACAAGAGGTTGTATAATGGTCCAGCCATTCTTTTATAAGGGAACAGTATAAAATAATTTAATAAATAATTTAATAAATTAAGAATTTTGCTGCTTCAACCAGCCATCAGCCGCCATATTATTTACAGGGTCCTAGGTGAGAAGCCTGGAACTTGGTATATATCTGCTTTTTGACGAATAATAGACAGGAGATGGGACACAGGATGGATTAGTAAAGGGAGAGCTGACGTTTCAAGCAGTTAGCGAGTGTGATAGGCTTGCCCAAAGAGATCTGTTTTAAGAGCACGTTTGAAGCTTTGGAGGGTGGGTATGGGTCTGAGAGTCTAGGGAAGGGCATTCCAGAGAATTGGAGCAACTCAGGAGAAGTCCTGGAGACGTGCACTTTATTGTAAAGCCTATAAATCAGAAGTACCAGAGTGATGTGGGATTTGGGAGCTGGAGCAGGGTAAGCTATGTTTTTTTCCCTGCCCTGTGAGAGTTTTTCATATTCCTGCCAAACCTGTTTAACCCCTTAAGGACACAGCCATTTTAAAGCTTAAGGCTCAACCCCATTATAACATTTGAACACAGTTACTTATCAAAGCGATTCTGAGAGAGTTTTTTTTCCCACATGTTGTACTTCATTTTAGTGCTAAATTTTGGCTGATAAGTCTTGTGTTTATTTGCAAAAAAAAAAAAAATGATTTTTTGAAAAATCATTGTGTTTTCAAGCAGATAGATTTACCACCTAAATAAGTTGCTGAATAATATTTCCCATCTGTCTACTTTACATTTTCATAATTTTTGAAATGTCTGGATAATTTATTTTGATGTCACGCGGCTTACAAATTGAATAGCGATTTTCCGTATTTTCAGAATTGACTATTTTGGGGATAATTCAGTTTTGAATGAAATTTTGCATATTTAACTTCAAAACCCCCGTATATAATCAACACATTTTCAAATCTGCACCCCTCAAGCTATCAGAAACAGCTTTTAGGAAGATTGTTAGCCCCTTGAGATCTTCATAGTAATCAAATCAAAATGGAGGTAAAATCTAGAATGGTCAAATTCTGTTGGTTATAAGTTCAATTAGCCCTAAAATGTACACATTTCCAAAAGATAAAAAGAGAAAACTCATCTTACAATTTGTTCTGCAATTCCTCCCGAGTACAGAGACACATGTGGCTGTTACTTGCTTTATGGGCGCACTGCGAGGTGCAGAATAGAAGGAGCGCCCCAGCTGCCAGGATTTTAGTTTTCCCATTTGTCCCTTATGTAGGCTATAAAATTTTTGCTTTTTCGTTATTGGGGCCACATTTTTTGCGGGATGAGATGCTTTTTCCAGTGTTACCATTTTGGGGTTGATATCCCCTATTGTTGAAAATTTAGGAACTTTTTTGAGGGCAGGAGTAGAAAAGCATCAATTCTGTACTTTTTATTCTATGGTTCAGTACGATTACGGGGATACCAGACTTATTTTTTCTTACGTTTTACTAAATTTGTCAAATAAAACCCTAATGTGGGAAAAATCTATTATTTTTTGGCTATGGAGCTGGTTGATGGCTTGTTTTTTGCAGGACATGTAGTACTTTGCAACAGCATCATTCTGGAGTACATATTTTTTTAGCACTTTTTATTTCCTTTTTTGTGGGATTGTATAGGTAAAAATCATAATTTTTGGCGGGTTTTTAACAGTTTTTTTAACGGTGGCCATGGTGTGGGTTCAATAATTATTTAATTTTATTCTACGGTTTATTACGGACGCGGTGATAATATATATGTGGGGTTTGTGTTATGATTCAGACTTTTTGTTGGGTTATATGTCTATATGTTATGGGGCATTTAACGGGTTAAACACTCCAACCGTGGATGTTACACTGGGGTGTCGGCTATTAGTTACAGCCGCCACCCTGTGTATCACGATGCCGGTTCAGCACAGATCTTGATCTGAACTGGCATCAGCTCTGCGTCCCATATAAGTCACTGCTAAGTCACTGCACTCAGCGTCCGATAAAGGACATGTACCACCAGGATGAAGGATTGCACACATTCACATTCTGGTGTGTGCCCCTTCTTAAAGGATCTGTTCCTCTTTTAGCTTCTCACGCCCTGGTTTTTTTTTACAAAAAAAGGCTTTTAAAATTATACACAGGTTAAAGGAGCATGGAGCTATTCAGGCTCATTTGCATGATTTGTAAAGCCTTTTTTTCCCTTAAAAACAAGGACATAGGAAGCTGAACAAAGAGTGGATCCTGCCAGAGGGGGCACACACCAGTATACCAAGTGTGCTTGGTTTACAATCCTTCATCCTTGTAATAAATGTCCTTTAAGCTCTTAGTAGCAGTCAATCAATTGTATATTGGATTGTAAGCTTCTAGGTATTTACTTTGTATAAGCTCCTTGAGGTGATATACAATAAAATGATATTTACTATACTGTATATTACTGTATACTGTAAACAGGTATAAGTGGAACATTTTTTATTTATTAGACTGGAAACCCATGGAAACAGGCATATTTACTGCATATTCGGTCCTAGGAGATAATAGACAGTACATATTTGTTATATATTAAGCTTCATGTACATCAATTTGTTATATATTATATTCATGCCCACGGCTAGTGCATAAACCGCAACTTGGACAAACTGACTGCCTGTGCCACAATTATGGGGCAAGTTTAATGTCCTGCAGGTTTTTGTGTTTTTTAGTTTTTAAAACCAAACGATGCTATCCTATTGCAATGGCTATTTTCTAGCCAACTATGAAAGCACACTGCTATGCCAGATGAGATGACGCTGAGTTATGAAAAAAATAAACATAAAATAAAAAGGAAATTGCAGACTGTGCCTAATTGAAATCAAACCCCTAATAAATTGTCCCACTTTGGTGTTTGAGGTGGATATGTGTGTCACTAAGAGCTAAACACAACGGTAGCAAGTCCCCCTGCAAATTCCTCACAATATGGTACTAGCTGCAAATAAAAAAAAAAAATGTATAACGTTATTGTAGCCCTAAGAAGGGCTGTTGGGTTCTTGTAGAATCACTCCTGCCTAACACTATTCTAATAGAACACCCTAACGCTTTCCCTGACCAGCAGCAGCTCTCTCCCTAGTAAATAGCATGCTTTGGAATGAGCTCTGCAAGAATGTATGTAAGAATCTAATCTAAGGAGCTTATTCCAAGGTTTGGGGTCTTTTGGTTTTGTCTGTCTCATGAGATTTTAGTTTGCCAGTCAGTCAGTGTCTTCTGCTTTGCTGATTGTCGATGTCACTGCCAGCCTTCTGACCACTGGATAAATGCTGATATACTCTTAAATTCTTGCTTCACAACAGAATCATTGCCAATGCCAACCAAACCACTGCATTGTGTGCCGGAAGGAAGGAGCATTATTAGCCTATTACCTTCTGCTCTGTGTGCTCTGTCTCCCATTAAAGAGTCTGTGAGTAGAGATGAGCAGACCTGAAATTCATATTTGGTTTGGGGTTTGGTTGAATCCCAGACATATTGCCAAATTGCTGTGTCCCTCACGTAGGATGGGAGGGACATCACAAAGGGCCTCAGCAGTCGGTCTAGGTAACAGCTGGCATTTTGTGTGAGGTTGTTCATGCCCGATACAATTGGCCTTCCCTTAAGCGGTGGATATCCCTTATGTACCTTCGGGATCGAGTAGAAGGCCGCAATTTGTGGGTATCTGGGAAGCATGAACTTATATTCTTCCTCTGAAATAAGGTTACGTGCCTGTGCTGAGTCCAGAATAGTTTTAAGGTCCTCTTTGAATGCAGCTGTTGGATTACTTCCAAGTCTTTGATAACATTGGACATCATTGAGGATGGCCAGACACATGTCTTCATATGTACGTCTGTCCATGCAAACAATGTTCCCACCCTTGTCTGATTATGTATCCTTACTCCGTCAGTATAAGCGCCAAGAAATACAGCGCAAAAAGTTCAAGAGTAGGTCAAAGAGCATACACGCTCAGCTACCTACCAATAACTGACGAAGTGTGAATATTCTTATATGTTTGTCTGTCTTTCAACACAATTTCGTCCCTATATTTTAACTTAGAAATAAAAGCTACGTTTTATGTTCTACTAAGAATACCTCCAATTTACAGTGAATTTATTAAGTCTAGGAGATATTGCCAAACTAATACACCGCTATATTACCATTCAGTGAATAGATATATAGTGTAGTTAGGGTATATACACTCACCGGCCACTTTATTAGGTACACCTGTCCAACTGCTCGTTAACACGAGTGCATTTAGGCATGTAGACATGGGCAAGACAATCTCCTGCAGTTCAAACCGAGCATCAGTATTGGGAAGAAAGGTGATTTGAGTGCCTTTGAACGTGGCATGGTTGTTGGTGCCAGAAGGGCTGGTCTGAGTATTTCAGAAACTGCTGATCTACTGGGATTTTCACGCACAACCATCTCTAGGGTTTAAAGAGAATGGTCCGAAAAAGAAAAAACATCCAGTGAGCAGCAGTTCTGTGGGCGGAAATGCCTTGTTGATGCCAGAGGTCAGAGGAGAATGGGCAGACTGGTTCGAGCTGATAGAAAGGCAACAGTGACTCAAATCGCCACCCGTTACAACCAAGGTAGGCAGAAGAGCATCTCTGAACGCACAGTACGTCGAACTTTGAGGCAGATGGGCTACAGCAGCAGAAGACCACACCGGGTGCCACTCCTTTCAGCTAAGAACAGGAAACTGAGGCTACAATTTGCACAAGCTCATCGAAATTGGACAGTAGAAGATTGGAAAAACGTTGCCTGGTCTGATGAGTCTCGATTTCTGCTGCGACATTCGGATGGTAGGGTCAGAATTTGGCGTCAACAACATGAAAGCATGGATCCATCCTGCCTTGTATCAACGGTTCAGGCTGGTGGTGGTGGTGTCATGGTGTGGGGAATATTTTCTTGGCACTCTTTGGGCCCCTTGGTACCAATTGAGCATCGTTGCAACGCCACAGCCTACCTGAGTATTGTTGCTGACCATGTCCATCCCTTTATGACCACAATGTACCCAACATCTGATGGCTACTTTCAGCAGGATAATGCGCCATGTCATAAAGCTGGAATCATCTCAGACTGGTTTCTTGAACATGACAATGAGTTCACTGTACTCAAATGGCCTCCACAGTCACCAGATCTCAATCCAATAGAGCATCTTTGGGAGATTCGCATCATGGATGTGCAGCCGACAAATCTGCGGCAACTGTGTGATGCCATCATGTCAATATGGACCAAAATCTCTGAGGAATGCTTCCAGCACCTTGTTGAATCTATGCCACGAAGAATTGAGGCAGTTCTGAAGGCAAAAGGGGGTCCAACCCGTTACTAGCATGGTGTACCTAATAAAGTGGCCGGTGAGTGTATATGTATAGGGGGAAATATATCATATGCCGGCTTTAATGCACCAACATAAACACAATTTATAGCAGGTCGGAACATACCTCCTACAGCTCAGGACTGTAGGACACAGTCAAAATACGGGACATTAAATGGATCTGGGACAATTGGGAGGTATGCAAGTAATTGCATAGTACCAGTTAATTAAATATCATTTGGTTTGGGGTTTGGTTGAATCCCAGACATATTGCCAAATTGCTCGCCGTGCAGCCAATCCAGTATTGGATTGACGCCTATAGCTACTACCCATCCCTCATGTCATCCCTGGCATGCCGCTAACACCAGAGCCTCCCCTTCATCATCTGCCCAGGGATCTGTTACCACACAGGGAGTGCCCCAGGGAGATCCCTTTTCTACATTGCAGCCTCCTCCTCTTCTTGCTTCTCTCTGCTGGCCCTGACAGTCATGGACGAGGCCGGTGCAGCAATACCCCACTGGGGCCTGTGAGGTCAGCTGGATTCCCAGGGAACAAAGTGGCTGGTTGTAGTCGTGGCCTAGCGCCATAATACGTCACGGTGACTTGGTCGACAGGAACAGGCCTTGTCCATGCATCAGGGCCAGCAGGGTGAAGCAAGAAAAGAGGGAAGCCATGGATCACACTTGACAATGGGAATCTTTGCTAAAAACTTAGTCTCTTTAATGGCAGATACTGTCAACATGGCAACAGATAACAAGCTGAAAAATGGTCCTTTCTGCAGGTACACAGAAGGCTGTGGATTGGTTGGTTGGTTGTGGAGAAAATTCCATTGTTGAGTAAGAATTCAGGAGTACCTCAGCCTTAATCCAGATATCAGAAGGCTGGAATCAGGAGTCAGGTTATCTCTGCTGAATTCATTGTGCAGAAATTTGGATGCATACTTCAAAAGACAACCTAGAAATCCAGACATATAGAGATGTTATAGAGCAGCGGTGGTGAACCTATGGCACGTGTGCCAGAGAGGGCACGCAGATCCCTTACTGCTGGCACGTGCCCCATCCTCCCAACCACTGCCAGGTGCTCTGCAGAACATGGCTGTGCTCCACGGCTACAAACTAACGTTTGTATATGCTTCACTCTCTTTCTCAATATGCAGCAGGACACATGCGAGGGAGTTTTCTGATTGCCACATCTCTGGTCAGAGAGGATTTTTTTCCCCAATGGAGGTATAAATCTCTGGTGAGTTTCTTTGCTTTCTTCTGCATCTTTGGGTCCAATGGCTCTTATGCCGGGACAGTGGTCTCCATCAAATGTTATTGCGACCAATGTATTATTTTAATAATTTTATTACATTGATGCTTATTGCTCCAATAAACGATATAAAATGAATTATACTGTATAATTGTTTTTGTTTTGTTCTGTGTACATTGTGACAATGATGAGAAGCATTGCTGCTATCTCATGTTACAGGACAAAACTATACTTGGTATAAAATAAAGTGGCCCATTACACAACCACATTTCAGCAGCTGCTACAGGAGTGGAAACTATTAGAGATAATATAAAGAAACCAAATCACATAACCTGCACCCATTCATACTTTATAACATGGATCCCAATTTTTTTGGAGGCCAAAGAGGGACAAAATACTGCCCGAAGACTACCCTAAGCCCTGCCTTTGGTCATGAACTTATTCCACTCCTACACTGTATAATTCCTCCCTTAGTGCCCCCTATGGCCCTTCACATTGTGCCCCCCCCCCCCCACAGCTCTTTGTCACATTGTGGCCTACTCCTGATATCTGCAGCTTACCATCATTTAACACCCCTCCAGCAGCCTCCCCTCATATTTACTCCCAGCTCCCTCCCAGTAAAGGCCATTTACTTACCCCTTTCCATTGTCTGGCAGCAGCTCTCTTCTCTGCTATCTCTTCTTTCTCTTCTTTGTGTAGCACTGAAGCCAGCAGGCAGGATGACATCATATTGCTGTGCCTGTTGGCTCCCTGCACACAGTAGCAGCAAAAGCACAGTAATAGTGCAGAGAGATGATAGCTCTTCACTATACTCAACACATCCAATGCTGAAAACTAGGCATGTTCTGCTGGATCAAGGACAGTTGGGAGTTATGTCATAAGATGAACTCTGGGTAGATGCATTATGGGGTACAGTCCCTGGTAGGCGAAAAACATTGTTGACCCTCCATTCTACTCAACATACTACCTGAAATAAAGAATAAGACTAAAGAGCAACTGAGTAAACTAATCACATGAAGTCTCTTATTAAAATAAATGGCACAGAAGGCAAGGGGTGTGCCATAAACGTGAGAAAAATATCCCAGGGTCATTAAGGGTTGGATACAATTCAATCTTATATAAATCACTCCTGTTACATAGCGCCCTTTAGCTATCCCAAACATACAGTCCCACATAAACTACATCACTCTGGAAAATGTTTGTTCTGTCCAATATAAAATTATCACTCCCATCTCCATCCTAACAAATATATATATATATCTATCCTTGTATTTTACATGTAAGCAGGGACTGGAGGCACAGAACAATGTATTGTACCTCATTTCTCTTCCTTCAGCCCTCTACAGAAAAAGTACATGTAGATGTATATGTATAGGGGGAAATTTATCATATGCCGGCTTTCCTGCACCAACATAAACACAATTTATAGCAGGTCGGGACATACCTCCTGCAGCTCAGGACTGTAGGACACAGTCAAGATACGGGACGTTAAATGGATATAGGACCATTGGGAGGTATGCAAGTAATTGCATAGTACCAGTTAATTAAATATCCTATATAAATACCAATTATATTTATTCCCGGGATACCCTTTAAACTAGTCTGTAGTGGCTCATCTAAAACTAATATCTACCACTGTATAGTGATAATTTTGGATAATCACTTGTATATTGCAACCCTCCTTTCCCAATATTGCTGATCTCCTAACTATTTCCCTGAGGGACAGTAACATGAAGCAGGAATATGAATAATATTAATAATCTTTATTTATATAGCTCCATCATATTCTGCAGAGCTTTTAGGGGACATATACAAATAAAATATGACAGAATAGAGTCATATGGAACAATAGGAGTGAGGGCCCTGCTCGTAAGAGCTTACAGTCTATGAATTTAGCACATTTATCTTTAATTGGCATTCAGTAAACTTCTAGATGTAGTCTCTTAATCCAAAATATAATAGGATTTGCAGAATTTTTACCTAAACTTACCTACACTTTAGTTTATGGACTTCCTAAATCTTGTTTATGCTTCCAAGATAATTTTCCTGCATTTACCTAGGCTGTTCCATAATCTAGACAGTCCGGTTTTGTGGACTGATGTCAACTCTGATTTCTAAGTATTTTTAAGCCAAAGTAGATGCTTTCTATGAAACCCTCTCTGCTCCTACCTCTCCAATGTTTATGCCGTGTCCATAGCTGTACTGGTCCTGTGCCTGCACATAAGGACACGACCGCTATAAAAAGAATGAGGCAGCAAATTGGGTAATTATTATTTATTTAGCTGAGTGACTTGAGTGGAAAGCGTCTCACTGTATACATAATATTCTGCTTCATCTATAATTATTATTATCATAACAACATAGAACGTAGCAAAGCTGAAAAAAATGTAAGGCATGTGAACAATTCCTGAATTACAAACCTTTTTGCTAGTTTCCAGTGGCTTTCAAATTCTTACCGTTTTCAAGATTTCTTCATATTGCCAGTGAAGGAACATGTTCATCAGTTCATATGTAATTAGGAGATAGAAAGAGTGCACAATTTTTAAAAGATTTGCAAATACAGTCACTTCAAAAGCAGGATAGGATATCAAAGATAATTTGTTACTACTGCATATGCTGTAGTATGGTATGGTGTCCATTCCACCATAGATACGTAGATAAACTTTTATACAGGGTGTAAGTAAAAGGTCAGGCGGTGGAATATCTCACATTGATAAAATATTGATAAAATAAAAATGCATTTTTCTGAAATTTCTCCAATGATATTTGGCCTCCTATCCCCACTCCCTGGGCACTATAAAAATATTAAATAGGAGCGCACATTTTTATTTCAGTTTCAGATTCCTTTTATGCCTTTAATAATTTGGTGACAGATAGTGCTGTAATCACCAAAAATTGTAATTTGTGCAAAAACATTGAAAAGTGGGATACAGGCAGTCCCCGGGTTACATACAAGATAGGGTCTGTAGGTTTGTTCTTAAGTTGAATTTGTATGTAAGTCGGAACTGTATATTTTATCATTGTAGTCCCAGCCAGCACTTTTTTGGTCTCTGTGACAATTGGATGTTAAAAATGTTTGGTTGTCATAAGAACCAGGATTAACACAAAAGCTTCATTACAGACACCTCTGATAACTGTTACAGCTGTTTGTTGTAGCCTAGGAATAAAGTACAATAAATTACCACTATCCAGTGGTCCGTTTGTAACTAGGGGTCGTATGTAAGTCGAGTGTTCTTAAGTAGGGGACCGACTGTATTTCAAAATTACACATGTAATCCAAAATCTGAAAATAGAAGTATGACATTTTTTTTCTTGTTGCTAAATTCAAGCACATAATGTAGAGCATTCAATATTTGAAAACTTTGTAGGCAACAAGAAAAATCCCCATTTTCAGAGGGGAGGAGACTTAAGTTTGTTAAGGAGATCGCACTGGTTTCGGACGCCATCTTGACTTAAGAAATCCCAGAATAAGGAACTGTCCGCTATCTTAGATACAGCGGACATTTTCGCTGACTGTCAGGCTTGCAGGTGTGGATCCTCTGGACCACTGCAGACGATGACACAAGCCACTACCTGGGACCGGAGTCTAAGTGGTACCCGGTTTTCACCAGAGCCCGCTTGGTGGGTTAGACAAGCTGCGGCGTGGTACCACCAGGTCGTTCCTCAGGCGTGACTTGTCTGCAGTGGCGGCCAAGGTCGTAGTACAGAGACGGCAGACAATCTCGTGGTCAAAGTCCAGGCAGAAGGTCAGGGCAGGCGGCAGAGATGCAACGTCAGAGTCCGGTCCGGGGTCAGCAACCGGAGGTCCAAGAAATGGGGTACGGGAACACAGCACACAGGACAGCAGCACGGAGGAACACGGGTACACAGGAACACGGAGGAGCTCAGGTAACACTGGAACATGGAGGGACTCAGGAACGCAGGAGACACAGGAATCACGGGCAAATCGCAGAATAGCTTTCTCTCAGGCTGTGAAGCACAAAGATCCAGCGAGAGTGTAAGGAAGGTGCAGGGTTCTTAAAGGGGAAGTGATCAGCCAGTGCACCAATTAGCGGTGCACTGGCCCTTTAAATTTTTTGAAGGTGCCGGGCGTCCGTCCCCCGCCTCCTAGCTCGGCAGCGATTCTGGAACGGGGAGCGGTGAGCCGAGCCACCACAGCGCCTGCGGGCCCCAGGGAGCACGGGTGACAAGCGATATGGGTCGCAGGACCACCCGTGACACTGACCACTGAAAAGTTAATCCCATGATTCAAACTTCATTTTATGTAACCTGTTTGCTCGCCTGCCAACTAATTCCCTTTGACATTTAATGAGAAGCCAGTCTGTCCTTCATGCTGCATTATATTTTGATTCTGGAGCTAGTTTATCTCTTTCTTCTCAGAGAAATTAGTATAAACATGTCTGTGAACAAGGTCTATTAGCCTTTTCTGAGAAATGTGCTGGTAAATTCATTAGGGCCAATAGCATTGCAGTATTCTATTCACGCCTCTTTGATGACTCTTCTGTCTGTGATATTATGCATTTGAGAGATTAAAACGAGGGAGAAGATCTTTACATACACTAAGAGACTGACGGTTTGTTCTCTCCTCCTGGTACCGGGAGCCATGAAATATTTAATTTGAAAGTCACCTGTACAACATGAAGTAAGTGTGGTTAAGCCCTAGATAAAAATCTCTAAGAAGTCGATGAAGCTCTTCGATGTGAGAGGCTGGAAACTCACATTAAACCATCCCCATAAGTGAACAGTAAAGTACGTGTACATCCATGTCTTTGTATCTGAAAGTAGTTTCTACATAACAAATTAGATTTACCTAATCTCACCCCTGGGGGGGGGGGAATTGAAAATACAGAATCAACTTCAGTACAATTGGATAGATCTTTAAGAAATATTTTTCACATATATTTTAGTTTTTCAATCCAATCTGTATTTCTCAAGGTATACAGCGTTTTAACATTTTTTTACCCATTATTATTTTTTTATTTTCGCCGATTATGGCACCATCTGTCTATGACTTGAATCATAGATTGATTAATTACATTTTCCCCTGGGGAATCCGAACCTGAAATAAAAAATGGGGATTCTCATTTAAGATTTTGATGTTGCCCCCTCCCCAACCATTGGGAGTGGGGATAGGTGGCTGAGTTTTCTGTCATTAGATAGATTTTTTGTAAAAATTTTACACATATTCTTTTTTTTTTTGATACGAAGGGTTTTTTTTGCAAAACTTTCCACCATCCCAACCTTTTTGTAGAACCAGTGGGGGACATTTACTATGGTGTTTCCGCCAGTTTTGTGGCGCTTTCACCGCATCTTCTGCTCTCCTACCTATTTATTAGCTTTCGGGGACAGAAAAAATGACTTTTTCCATCTGCTCCGACTCTTCTCCGAAAAGGGGCGTGGCTTTGGCGGAGTGGAAACTCAGACACAATTAATATGTGTCGCAGCCCTTTTTGGGCGCTGTAAACTGGCGGAAAGTAGACCAAAAGAAAACTGGTCTAGCAGGGACTGTTGGACACATTTCTGGTGCTTGGGACAGATTTTGGTCCCTGGGACAGAAAATGGTCTCGGCGCCAGAAATGTCTCTGCACAGCTCCACAATATTAAATGTGTGTCTTCTTTCCGAGAGCAGGTTGGTAACAAAGCCAATGCAGACACCAACACTTTAAGTAAATGTCCCCCAGTATGTCTTTAAAGGACATCTACCATATAGATTTAGTGATGATAGACTGCCCTAATTTACTTACTTGTTTAGGTTCCTAGGAGTTGGCAACCTTATTCTTTTGTCCGGGAATGTATGTATTCTTCTAAAAAAACGTTCAAAATATATGCAAATGAGCCAGATGCACACTAGCATACGTCACCGAAGGGCCTCTTGGCTCCACTGTTTGATAATGTATTTACGACGCCACTCTTTTAATATAATCCTAGTCCCACCTCTGATCCGCAGTCATCCGGTGGATGTTTGCAAGTCTACTAAATGAGCGATCAGACTTTCTTTGCGCAGTCGGTTGGATACTAGACCTCCTCCGATTAAGCTGCTCCTGGGTTTCCTGGCTCAGTTGCAGTGGTATCCACCGAGCTCCGCAAGTAAAGTATGATTGCACTTGTGCAAAACTTTTCTACAGAGGATGACGTCAGGATAGTATTAAGAGAGTGGGGGGTGCATAGATTATCAGACAGTGGAGCCAAGAGGCACTCCAGTGAAGTAGGCTGGAGCGTCTTTGGCTCATTTGCATGTTTTTATAAAGTCTTTTTTTTAGAAAAATATGTAAGTTCCAGGACAAAAGAAAAACTGTGCCAACTCCTAGGAAAAGCTAGTAAGTCAGTGCAGTCTACCATCAGTAAATTGCAGAATTTTCAAAGCAGCTCTGGAAATAGTTCTTCATTCATTTATTCAATGGACGTTTAACTCTTAACAGCACGTTTCCTAAAATGCAGTTTCTATTAAGGCAGCGTATCTGCATCATGCTGCAAAAATTCTTTGGCAATAAACTAATCTCTAATGAACCTTATATGCTAAATTCAAGGTGTCCTAGGAAGATGCACCAGCGAAGCATCAAAGTAAATTAGCATTTCTGATTGCTTAAGTGTTCAAGTCGCTTAAACTCATGTATTTGCTTGTAGAACAGTCAACCTTTTTTTCCTTTTGACTTTCCAGGGGTTATTCAGTGAATTTTAAAGGGGTTTTCCCATGAAAGAAAATTTTCAAATTGCAATCCCATGGTGAAGTTAACACAATAAAAAAATAATTTTATTCCTTTACTTTACAATTTTAGTTTTATAGCTGTTTTAGCTCCTATCACTCAGTGATAGTCAGTGTAAAATTTCAGGGTGTGGGTGGTGCATCTCTAAGCAGACACTCCATGATTCCTCTAGTTCTGTGAGCTTATAATGTGGTTAGATTATCAGGGTACATTTTTATATACAATTTCATTTACCTTCTGAACATTTTACTAGTGTCTGGCATATAGAAAAAGAGATGAGCCAGATCAGAGGTGAGATGACGAGATCCTTGAGATGTATATTACATGCTCAGCTCTGCTGCATCTTTGTTCTCCACACACAATTTTAGATCTGATGTGCCTGTATCCCCCTCCCCAGGGAAATTGCTTACCTGCCTGTAGCTTGTAGTTCTCAAGACGCTGCTGCCAGCAGGAAGTCTGTGAGTGTGAATTAATAATTGCTCCATCCTGGACTGCAAGGGACATGGCTAGAGTACAGGCCTCAGACAAGATGGCTGCCAACCCTAAAGTTGAAGTTACAGGGTCGTGTCTAGGGGCAACTAAAATTGTGTACACCAGGACTGATAGAGACCGGTTGGACTTATGTCTGTGAAATGCTGTATTTTTTGTTAATAACATTGCATTAGAGAATGTGTTATTTTGTTATTAAGTACATTTAAGAAACTTGTCTTCATGGTAATACCCCTTTAGGTCCTTATCCATCCAGAGGTCTCAGAAATTGATAGATCCACAATGGGTTAAGGGAGGTTCAGAAGCCAGAAGATTGGTTGTAATTTACTGGAAAATGTGAGTTAATGATTTTTGTCCATATTTATCCCATACATATAATACATTTAATACAATAATATGGGGCTCAGTTTTCTTGTTTTTCATGATACAGATACCCAGATCTTTTGACTCCCTTTACAGAGCCATAGGGAATAAGATTCTTCCTCAGGGAAGCTTTTAACGTTATTCACGGTGTGCAAGAAGGTTTCAGGAAACCGAGAAAAGTAGCTGGCACGGCGCTGATTAAGGGAGAGGGTCGTCAAGTCGATTTTAATTTTTATTATTCCAAACTAGTAACGCGTTTCGGGCTAAAACGCCCTTCTTCAAGTACAATTGGAACAATCTGAATAACATAAAAAAAAATTCATATATATATATATATATATTTCAAAAGATTACTGATATCTGTGGTGACCAAATGATAAAATGTGTCGATGAAACCCCCTTTATGATAAGTAGGGTAGAAAGTTGAACGAGGTTTTAGATCAGTGTGGATAAAAGCCAATCCAGGTGATATAGGGATGGATTCAACTTGTGGAGAGTTTGTGCTTTCTTTTGTTTTCAAAATGTTAAAATGTCTGGTCAAAGTTAGTTTCCGAATATATTTATTTACATCTATGAACAGATCAAATTCATTAGCTAGGGAGACCGGACAGAATGAGAGGCCCTTTTCTAAGAGGGATCTTTCAGTGGATGTTAGACTATGCTTGGATAAATTAAAGATCTTAACAGTTTCTCGCTTTTGGATTGTTGTCTTAGTGGGCGTTTCATTGAGCACAACGGAATCACTTATTTGGCTAGTTGGATCATCTGAGGACATCATACTGTTTTTTTCATCTTTCTGCTCAGTGGTCTTTCTGTGTGTTCGTCTTGTGATGGTGAGTGAGAGGTCTGGGGGTGAAATAGAGTTCCCCATTTGGGCTTTGGGTCTTTTCTGGAGACATACTTTTTACTGAAATTGGAGTCGTGGATCGTTATTCATGGTGGTGGTTATATGATGACAAAATGTTGTCATTAATCTTATATCTATCCCAGATGTAAACATCTTGTGCAAAGATAATTGTGAGCTTTGCTTTGCGTTGTTTTTGAAGAAGAAATTACAAAATCTAAGTTTTGAAATTCGGTTTTGCATAGTTTATGCAGCATTAATGGGAGGTGGTACTAGCTGACACCTGGGACCGGAATCTAAGTGGCACCTGGTCTTCACCAGAGCCCGCTGAAAGCAGGATAGTCTTGCTGCGGCGGGGTACCACCATGTCGTTTGATAGGTGTGACCAGCCTGCGGTGGCAGCTGAGGTCGAGGCACAGGGTCAGGGCAGGCGGCAGAGATGTAAGGTCAAGTACAATCTAGGGTCAGCAATGGGAGGTCCAGGCAGATAGGAATGAGAACGTGGCACACAGAACACAGGAACGTAGGAACACAGGAATGCAGGAACATGAAACACAGGAACTCAGGAGCGGGAACTCAGGAGAAGAAACACACAGGGAAGCAGGAATATTGCAAGGTAGCTTTCACAATGGCATAGGCTCAAAAATCCGGCAGGGGGCACAGGAAGGGGCTGTAATTTATCTGGGAAGGCGGTTCCGCGGGAACCACAGAGACTGCTGCTGGAGCCAGGAGAGGTGAGTTCCCCAGCGTAGAGGGACATGGGTGTGCCCGCGATCTGAGTCAGGGATCGCGGGAGCACCCGTGACAGTGCCCCCCCCTTTCAGCCTCCCACTCTTCTGGGCATGAGAAATCACTGAAGCAGGCCCCTTAGGCTCCCACGATCTCTCCTCAGGACCAAATTCTTTCCAGTCTGCAAGAAAGAACTGCCTACCTCTCATGTCTTCATATCCAGGATTTCCTTCACCTCGAAGACATGGGTGGAATCTGCCTGTGGCGCCAGAGGAGGAGGAACTTGCTGGGCAAAGCAATTGAAGATAACTGGTTTGAGGAGAGAAACGTGGAAGGAGTCGGGTATGTGCATGCTAGGAGGCAGTCGCAATTTGTAGTCCACTGGGTTGATGCAACTGAGGACTTCAAATGGACCCAAGAACCGGGGTCCCAATTGTAGCCAGGCTTCTTCAGCCAGACGTATCTGGAGGATAACCAGACCTTGTCACCAGGAGCTAAAACAGGAAATGGTCTGTGTCTTTTGTCCACTTCACGCTTGGTCTGAGCAGAAGCTTGGAGCAATGAAGTACAGACTTGTTCCCAGATAGCTTTTAGATCCTGTACCAAGTCCTCCACAACAGGAACATCAGCAGGCACGGGTAACAGAAGGGGAGGCCGTGGATGCAGTCCAAAAATAATAAAGAAGGGAGCAGAACTGGCAGAAGTGGAATCCAGGGAATTGTAAGAGAACCCCGCCCATGGTAGAAGAGAAGCCAAGTCGTCCTCATGGGCGGACACAAAGTGGCGGAGGTAGCAACTATTCACCTTCTCCACTTGGCCGTTAGACTGAGGGTGATAAGTGGAAGAATAGTCCAATCTCACCTGCAGCTGGTTACACAGAGACCTCCAGAACTTGGACACAAACTGAACACCTCAATCCGAAACGATGTGCCGGGGAAGGCCATGAAGCCGGAAGAAGAGACTGGATAGACATGGAGCAGAAGGCAAACCTTGTAGAGGGACATTTTGGAAAACCAGTCGGTCACCACCCAGATGACGGTATTGCCAGATGATGGAGGCAGATCCATAATAACGTCCATAACCACATGGGACCACCGGCAGGTAAGAATGGGTAACGGCAACAAAAGACCAGCAGATTTTTGTAGTGAGGGCTTATTGCGAGCACAAGAGGCAAAGGAACCCACAAAATCCTGAACGTCCTTGACCAAGTCAGGCCACCAATAGAATCAGGAAATGAGGGCCACAGAGCGCTGCACCCCAGGGTGCCCAGCCACACGAGAATGTCCCCAGGTCAGGATCCTCTTTTGAAAATCAGGTCGCACATAAGTCTTGCTGGGAGGTAGTTGCCGGAGGTCCACCGGCGCTGCCAGCACAAGCCTCTCTGGAGGAACGATATGTCTCGGAGCAGAGTCCTCCCCCATAACCTCGGAAGCAAGGGACAAGGCGTCAGCCTTGATGTTTTTCTCGGCAGGATGTAAATGGATCTGAAAGTCAAAGCTGGAAAAGAAGAGGGACCACCGGGCTTGACACGGGTTCAATCCCTGAGCCGTCTGAATGTAATGAAGGTTCTTGTGGTCCGTGTAAATGCTGACTGGAAATCGGGCTCCCTTAAGCAGATGGCACCATTTCTCTAATTCAAGCTTGATAGCCAGAAGCTCACGATTTCCAATAGAATAGTTTCTCTCAGCGGAGGAGAAAGTTTTGAAGAAGAAGCCACAGGTAAGAGTTTGGCCCTTAGGCCCTTTCTGGGCAAGGACTGTCCCAGCTCCCACGGAGGAGGCATCAAATTCCACATGAAAAGGCCTTTTGGTATCAGGTTCGGGTAAGAACTGATGTAGAGGAAAAGGCAGTCTTTAATTTCGTGAGGCCTCCTCTGCTGCAGGAGACCAGACACGGGGATTGGCACCTTTCCTCGGAAGCGCCACCATTGGAGCTACCAGAGACAAGAAATGTGGGATAATTGTCTATAATAATTTGCGAAGCCCAGAAATCTTTGAATAGTACGCAGTCCATGGGGCGTGGCCAGAAGAACTGCAGAATACTTGGCCGGATCCATATGCAAGCCTTATCGGAAATTATGTAGCTGAGGAATTCAAGGTCAAGTCTAAGGCTCTTCTGATGAAACCGTCATTTATACAGTTTGGCTTAGAGATGGTTAACCCTGAGGCGACAGGGACCCGCGTGCCGGACTGCAGGAGCCAGGAGAGGTGAGTTCCCCAGCATAGAGGGCCCTGGGGCACATGGAGGGACACGGGTGTGCCTGCGATCCAAGACAAGGATCGCGGGAGCACCGGTGACAGCATCTAGGGAGCAGACCTACTGTTTTTTCCTATGAAACCCTTACTATTCAAAAATTTCAGTGTATATGTAAAAGGTAAGTCTCAGTACAATTCCCTTTAATGTACTTTCTGAGGCCAAAAACCAGCAGGTAGTAAATATCTACTTGCTATTCCCTCCTTGGGGATCTACATTCACATGGCTGCCTGCCTCTACTAATACTATATGAAATGAAAAGGTCAACTCAATGAGCCAAAACATCTTTCTCAACCTTGATACTTATTTATCACCACAATTACAGCTAAGGCTCATTAATCCAATCTGTCCCAGACTCTGTCTTTGGTTTATATATGTGTGGTGTAGTATCCAAAGTCACTTGTGAATAAAAAAGAGTCACATACAGAGGAAACATTTAAAGTGCACCTTCATCCAAAATTATTATAAAACTGTAAAAATAAAACTAGCATATAAAACCATCCAATAAATGAACTCCCATCAGATTAGAGGTTCCAACCCAAAACTAGGACCATTCCAGGGCTGCTTCATTAATAAGGATGCCAACCTCAGGCAATGAGATGTTAATGTGAAATGTCCCTAAAGTTTGAAAACCAATTGATAAAAAGCTTTTACTCTAGAATTCTCTGGGGTTTTAGAGACACAAGATTGTGTAGAATAATTTTTGCAAATGTTATTTAAATTATGCGAACTTGAAGAAAGCTATGAAATAACATCAAATTAAGACTGCAAAGAGTAAATATATGTCAAGAATTCATGTAAAAACTTGCAATCACCTTGAGACGATGAGGCTGATGCTGTGAAAAGCAGAAATCATCATATATAGACACTTAACATTGCAACTCATCAGTGCAAGCTGATTACTACTTATCATGCCTTACCCTTGGTGGAGGTCTGAGGTTACCGGGGTGTAGGTGAGATGAGACATTTGATGGTTGGACTGAGAGGTGTCTGTTTGACTTTTATCCTGGAAGCTGAGATGCAGGTAGCTGTTAGATAGGATCCTGGTTCTACCATGGGCAGAAGAGTAACTTTGGCCTTAAAGGGACTCTGTCACCCGATTTTACCCTTATAAACTACTAGCACCCCAGGTAGGGTTAATATGAAATGTCCTATCTAAAATTTTATCTTTCACATGAATTATTGCTCATAAGCCTATAAAAAAGGTACTTCAAATGAATATGCAAATGAGCAAAGAAGAGTTATTGCCTGAGATGAGTCACTTTTAGAGGCTGGAGTGGAATATGATTTTAAAAGCACCTACCGTTAGTTCTATATGCCCTAGAACCATAGTGTCATATAAAAGATAAGAATCTGATCTTTCAGACGTCATCAGGCTTGGTTCTAGGTACTGGAGCTGAAGATATGGGCTTCTGTGACACTTTCCATCCAGCCAATACATGACTCTTTATGACTCTTTTGAGCTAGACTTCACATAAAAGTGGGAATTCTTGAAAGAATATTTCATACCGTAATATATGCTGGTAGTTTAATGTGTTAAAATTTAGTGACAAGTCCCCTTTAAAGAGGACCAGTCACCCTAAATAAACCCTCTAGGAGCACTTACTAAAGTTAGCAGCTCTCTAGCCATACCCCAACAATAGCAGTGTTAAATAACTGGCCTTATCGGAACATACCGATAAGCTAGCAAACACTGCACTACATAGCCGCCTGAAGGCTGGACCAAGCTAGCAGCGATCCGGAAAATTCATGAGGAAGGGCAACCCTCACTGTAGCTTCTCCACCATTTCCTCGGACCACTTTAAGCTTGGTCTGGTGTTCAGAGCAGTGTTTGCTAGCTTATCAGTATGTTCTGATAAAGCTAGTGATTTAACACTGCTATTACTGGGGTAGGGCTAGGTAACCCCTAGAGGGTTTATATCGGGTGACAGGTCCTCTTTAAGAATGACTTCCATACATATTAACAATAACAAGGTGCATATGCAAATTCAATTGTTTAGTTGCTATTTTCCAACAGAAGGCAAAGTCTTTCCTCTACATTTAGATGCCATGAAAAAACATATTTTTTATGGCTCCTGATCAATAATCTAGTAAAAATGAGTGGTGTTTCCCTTTGGGGTTGGTTTAGGGAACCTAAGACACTTGGAGACCCCGCTGAATGACCCCCTAATGATGTGAATGAATTTCCCTTCTGTGCTGGAGTTGCCAATATTCTCCACTTTTGTCCAGGAAATAATTGCTTATTTAAATTCCTTCTCCCCTCTCTTCAGATTAATTCGGCATGAATAATTAACCATCTCTTATCTCTCCCGGAGTTATATTAATACTGTTCACCAGATCCTGGAGGAGCCCATGGTTGTAAACATTCATAAATGAGGCAAACAAACAGCAACGTCTTATGCTTTCCGAGCTTCATGCAATTTGTAGACTCATATTCTGTAATTTAATCAGAGACGTGTATTACTTGTATCAAATTTACCACCATCTATAACATAAGTGGAAAGTAGTTACATGTTTGAGATAATTCAAAACTGGTGCAGTAATTTATTTGCCTTGATTTAACCCCATATCTTCACACCTGTTTTCCATGTTATTATCCAGGCCATTTTTCATTTTTTTTAATCAATTCCTTCAATGAGCTATAATTTTTATATTTTTTCGGTCACTATAGCTGTATGGGTTCTTGTATTTTGGGGAGAGAAATATAGTTTTTAATAGCATAATTTTGTCGTTCATATGCCTGCTGGTAACTATTATTAACTCATTCTGTGCAGTTTATTTTAAAAAATAACACAAATAGGATGTTTTTTTCCAATAAATATATTCTGTCTAACTTTTAACTTTAGAAATTTTTGTTAATGTGGCTGTTTAAGCACTTCTTTTTGCAAAAAAAAAAACCAAACAACTTAAATATTGAGGCACTATGACTGTTGTAATCTACTAATATTTGTAATTCATGGCCTCCTTTCTTCTAAAATCAACTTTTAAAATTATGCTAATAATCCTGAGGGGCTACCCTGGCCCCTCTGTGATCTGTCACATTCTCCCCCTGAACCCCCATTATTAACCCCTTAAAGCCACTTTTCACCATCCTGACCCGGCCCATTTTTTCAAATCTGCCATGTGTCACTATAAGTGGTTATAACTTCAGAATGCTTTAACATATCCAAATGATTTTCTCCAAATTGTTTTCTCATGACACTTTGTACTTCATGTTGGTTGCAAAATTTTGGTGGTATGTTTTGCATTTGTTTACGAGAAAATTAGATATTTGGTGAAAATTTAGAAAAATTCTCGATTTTCGAAATTCAAAATGTTCTACTTTTACCACACAAAAAGTCATAACAGCAAAAAAATGTAAAAACTATCATTCACTTAACATCGTCTTTATGGACATGGTTTTTTATGCATTCTCTCATTTTTGTAAGATGTTATGTGGCTTTTGAATGTTAGGTGCGATTTTTCACATTTTCATAAAAATCCTGCTATTGAGGAATCTGTTCAGGTTTCAAGTACCTTTGAGAGGCCTAAATAAAAGTAAAACCCCATAACTGACCCATTATAGAAACTACACCCCTCAACGTACGTAAAACAACTTTTATGAGATTTGTTAACCCATTAATTGTTTTACAGAGGTTAAAACAAAATCGGATGCAATCTTGAAATTACATTTTTTTTGGCTAAATTAACGTGTTTTTCATAAAATGTACAAATTCTCAGTGGAAAAAATACCAAAACGCTCCACAAAGTTTGATACCCAATCTCTCCCAAGTATAAAAATACCCCATATGTGGTGGTAACTTGCTGTATGGGAACACGCCAGGGCATCGAAGGGAAGCTGCACCATTCAAAGCACATAGTCAAACAAACAAATGAACACATAATGCATTGTCACTTTTTATTGTCTATAAAATCTTTATTTTTTGGTAATTTGGACATATAAGGACTTATTTTTTGCGACATGAGATGCACTTTACAAATACTTCCTTTTAGTGGGTCCGTAGCTTGTTGATGAGATTTTACTAACTGTATGGAGGAAAAGAAAATCGCCAATTTTGTCGTTGCTTTATTTGTAAAATTTAGGGGTCATACACCGTACACTAAAAATACTATATTATCTTAATTCTATAGATAACTACAATTACGGGGATACCTAATTTATATAGTTTTTTTTATATATTTTTACAATTTTACTGGAAAAAACTAATATAAAGAAAATCTGATTTGTTTTTGTATCGCCATCTTTTCGGAGATATAACTTTAATATGTTTTGGTTGACAGAGGTGGTATAGGGCCTATTTTTACGTGTTGCATTGTCCTTTTCAGTGGTACCATTTTGGTGCACATAACTTTTTAAATAACTTCTTGGAAAATTTTTGTGAAGGGATTTTGTGAAAAATTTACATTTTTGGCAAATTTTTCGGCAGAATACTGTGTTATCAAGGTGGGGGTCCGATTCACTTCAGATGCCACTTACACGCCGCATGTAAACGTTTAATAATATAGTGCAAATGTTTGGTTAAATCTACATGATCAACTTAAGATGGTACTGAACGATAGTATACTACCTACACAAAGAAGGACCGCTCATAACAAATGATAACCGTAATGTAATTTGGAAAATCAGCTACTCGGCCAGGTACAGATTTGTGCCTAAAAAGTTGCAAAAACAAGCAAAATAAGTGATACTTAAGTGAAAAGTTGCACAAAACATCTGGGAAGTAATGTCCAGAGCAAAAATTTGTAAATCAGCTCACCTAGAATGCAGATAAATTCCTCGATGACATGATCCAGCATTGGTCTCTCCAGCTTCTTTTGGAGTGTAAAACTAATACAAACGAACAAGGACCTCCTCCGGGATCAAATATCCATAAAATTTTCAATCTTTATTTTAAATTTCAGGTAAAAACTTTACATCCGAACAGGAGTCCAAGTATGAGTCAGGAAATATCGCCTACGTGTTTCGAATAGATACACAATTCTTAATCATGGCTAAGTTTACTTACAACAATCACGATCTTATGTGATAGCAGAGCCCGCCCCCTAACCGGAAGCCATCTCACAATCAGAGGCAGCTGTGGAAGGGGCTCGGCACCGTAATCATTCTAAATATTTTAAACATTTGTTAAAACATATACAAGTCATATTGGTAAAAACATGGATGACCTAAAGCATGAACAAAGAGGTAAGTATATATGTATTATAAATATCAATACTGGCATATCACATCTACTCTTTTATTTAACCCTTTCGGGACTTTTATTTGAAAATGACGGAATGCCATGGAAATATTAACCCCATCCTTATTCCTAGCGTCTGAAAGGTGCCGACGAATGCGTACCTTTAGAGGTCCACTGGTACAACCCACATACTGGACTTGGCAAGCACTGCATGTAATAAGGTATACAACAAATGTGGTATTACAGTTGATAAAATTGCCAATCTTAAACTGCTTGCCCGTACTGGCTGAAAGTAATGATACATATGGCACACTGCACAAGGTGCGGACCGAGGTGCACTCGAAAAGCGCCAACAAAAGTCTCAGTGAAAAGTCGCAAAAATGCAAAAAGTTGCAAAAAGGAGACAATTCAGCACGCCAAAATAAAGATACATGTCCTTCATTATCTTGAGCCCATCCTGGATTGGAAAGAATTGGTGATTATACCATTGTGCCACTTTGTTGTATTGACACTAAGGGTGTGTTTAGGAGCCGGTGCCAGAAGCTTGAGGTAATATTACTGCATAATGAGGGAATGCACCTCCTGCTATGCAGTACTATTACGTCAAATGTCGGTAACGGGTTAAAAGCAATATATAAAAAACATGACAATTAAAAACAATGTGACAATGGAAACCATGACATATCTTTCTTCTTAGTATTGTTGACAAGCAAACTTATCTAATATACATATCATCTCGGCAAGGGATTAACCTAAACAATTAAAGACATATTTATAGAACCTATCCAGTGATATTTATAAAAACATTCTTATAATTTTGTCCTATTGGTCCTTCTGCTTCGGTCCTTAAAATTCACCCTGCCTCACGTCGGAGTAAATCTCTATGTCTGTCTCTTCCTCAGCCTTATACAGTATTGTATAAGACGAGGAGATCCTTTTCCAGTATTTGTAGACTTATAATGTACAATGGCGTTATTGTCTCACTGATATAAAATCGGTTGCACAGACAAATGATTTTGTATGCCAGGTTTTCAGTTTTGCAAGTGATGAAGTGTATAACACAAGTGACAACACTCCCCATCTGCATATTTTTCATCTTTAAATAAAATTTACAAAAATTGCATTAGGATCTGTCTCCAATTACCTCCCCTCGCATCAGTGAGTACCCTGTCTATCCCTCTTACCTTAAATTGAGATTCATCGGAGTCATGGTATTCTGTGTCAAGGGATGGTTTTCAATTTGCTTGGGTCAACTTCCTCCTTTGAAGCTCTTATATCTAAGGCATGTTTGCGAACTCTGCGTCGAAATTCTATGGTGGTGAGGCCAATGTAGATAAGACCGCAGGGGCATGTGGCAAAATAGATAACGCCAGAGGTGGTACACGAGATAGCATGCGTGATCTCGTAGTGTCGTTGCCTACTGGAGTTAAAAAAAGATGTGGCAGTTTCAGCATTCACACAAGCAACACAATTCCCACATGGACGACATCCCCATCTAGGACCACGTGATCCAAATATGTTGTGGGGGGTCTGACCCTTGTATGTGCTGTGGACCAGATAATCCCTCAGATTCTTATATCGATGATATGTAATCGAGGGATTTTTTTGTGTGTATTGGTTGAGTGTTTGATCCATACGTAGGACCTGCCAGTATTTGGACAAAATGTCCCTAATCTTTGCCCATTGTGAGTTGTAGGTAGTAACAAACCTCACCTGGTTGTCCGTGTCTTTATTTTTAGTTTTGGGTATGAGTAGATCCTTCCGTCTGGTCCGTTTCGCTCTCTTATAGCCATTGTTGATGGCCCGGTCAGAGTAACCCCATTCTTGAAATCTTTGTTGGAGATCTCTGGACTGGATCTCAAAATCTGCATCATTAGAGCACAGTCTTTGGTTGCGGAGAAATTGCCCAATTGGGATGCGCTCAATCAGCTTCTGAGGATGGGAGGAATTAGCATGGAGTAAGGTGTTACTGGACGTTTCCTTCCTGTAAACGGTGGAGGAGACATTGCCCAAATCGTCCACATCAAAGAGAATGCCTAAAAATTCCAATCTGCGTCGTCCGGCTTTATATGTCAATCTGATGTTTTTGTCATTTTGATATCTGAATAAATTCCTGGAGTTCGCTTACCTCCCCCCGCCAGATCATAATGATGTCGTCTATATATCGTGCGTGTAGACATATATTATCAACAACTCTGGAAGGGTTGGTAATAAAGATTTCCCTCTCCCACAGCCCCAGGAAGAGATTAGCATAAGAGGGGGCACACGCCGCCCCCATAGCTGTCTCCTGGAGCTGCAGGTACTTTGTACTTCATGTTGATTGCAAAATTTTTGTGGTATGTTTTGCATTTATTTATGAGAAAATCAGATATTTGGTGAAAATTTTGAAAAATTCTCGATTTTCGAAATTCAAAATGTTCTACTTTTCCACACATAGTCATAACAGCAAACTAAATGTAAAAACTAACATTCACAGAATATCGTCTTTATGTGGACATGGTTTTTTATGCATTCTCTCATTTTCGTAGGATGTTATGGGCTTTTGAATGTTAGGTGCGATTTTTCACAATTTCACAAAAAACGCTAAATCCTGCTATTGAGGGACCTGCTCAGGTTACAAGTCACTTTGAGAGGCCTAAATAAAAGTAAAACCCCATAAATGACCAGTGATGCCCCGTTCTAACCATGTAATTCTTTTATTGTCATTAAACCAACATCTGACCAAAGGTTCTTTAATGCTGGGGTTCCTCCTAAAAGCCACAAATAGTTTGTATAACGTAACATTTTTAAAATTTAGGTCTCTTTCCAAACACCAGTTCCAGACATCAATTTGTTTGGATTACTGATTGGATAACTTTGAGCTAAAATCAAAGGTGAATCATTCCTTAGTTGAGGTTGTCTTTGGCAAGAAGTGTCTTTCTGTCTAATGAGGCCGCCCTCTCATATGCCTTCGTTATTATGTTTGCTCTAAGTCTATCCCTTAATTTTAATGCCTGTTTGTGACCCAGACCAAATCATGAACGCATTGGGGCAGATTTACTTACCCGGTCCTGTCGCAATCCCCAAGGTTCATTTAATAAATGAATTATCGTTGTTCACAATATACCTTGTTTAGAAGACAGCTAATAAATATTTGCAAAGGTAAGACCATTGTTACCATAGCTGTGCCTATGCCTGAATCAGTGGTTGTTGAATAGAAAAGCATTGTGAGTCAAGATGTATTCTAATGCTTCACAGATTAATTAGATGATGACTGAGCTTTTTCCTGCTTTTTCCAGGACTAGATAAATTGATTCTATGCTCTTCAAATGTGGAATTATGGTTTAAAGATTCTCAACATCTAGCCTGGAGGAAAGAATTAGTATCCTTTAGGTATGAGGGGATATCTAATAGAATAGGTAACCAGTCTATATATTGGGTCAAATATTCAGTCACAGAGCCGATCCCTGCAACAATGGGTTGACTTTGGGGTCGGCTCAGTGATTTATGAATCTTCGGTAAAAAATACCATGAAGGTTTTATTGTGTGTGTAGGTAGTAATTTTTCTGCCGTTTTTTCTTATAGTATTTTATTTTCTACCACACACCTCAATAATGGATTTAGCTGGTTATTTAGTTAGTATATAGTGGTGGGGGTCATTAGGGAGTAAAACATACGTGGAAGTGTCATGTATTTCCTCTCAGCTTCCTCAATATAATAGTCCCTTGACATAACTACGATGTTGCCCCCATTGTTGACTGGCTTCACTACAAGGGAATCCTTGTATCACCTCCCATTCTTCTTTAGAGAGGTTATAGCTGGTGTTAAGATAAATTAGTGCTTTACCATCTCTGCACACATGTTCATGAAAAATGTAAATAGAGGAGCCAGCCGGCAAGGGGGGACAGAGCGTGGAGCGATTACCACCTTTAAATTCTCCCACACATATTTCCCCAGTGTCCAAAGTCCCAATATTAGTCATGCCTTTATTTTCTTCTAACAGGTCAGATAACATTTCCAAACAGGTTAAATCAGTACCACTCGGGGGTTATCAATATGCAAACCAAGAGGACCTATGCAGGGTACTTCACCTTCCATGCGATTTATTGATCAGTCATCACGAGGGGTGATACTTTCAAACATCTTGTGTAATGCTAGCAAGTCAGGTGATATGACCTAATTTCGCTACATGCTCAATTTTTCCTTAAGAAGCGGGATTCATTGAATCTGAAAAGGAAGAAATAAGGAGAGAAAGAGGCAAGTGAAGGAACAGTCAGAAAAGAAAGAAGGTCTCCTGGCGTTAAACATTCCTTAGGACATTACATTGAGAAATGAACGAGAACCAATGTAGTAAATTTATCTACAGTAACACTTAGTGATACATGTCTTTCTGTACTAAGGGTTTAAATCATAGTCTTCCTAAAGAATTAGATTTTGTACAGTGTTCAGGGTAGAATTTATACAAATCACTCAGTATAAAGCTAGCATTGAACACAAATGTGGGAAGTATCACCCCCGTGAGGACTGATTCAATAATCGCATGGATGTGAAAGTGACCCTGCATAGGTCCCTTGGTTTTTTCCAATATTGATAACCCCCGAGTGGTACTGATTTAACCTGTTTGGAAATGTTATCTGACCTGTTTCGAAGCAAATAAAGGCATTTTTTACCTAAGATTCATAAATCACTGATCCGACCCCTATTCAAAAAAAAACACCATGTTGCCGATCGGCTCTGTTACCGCATATTGACCAATATATAGACGGTTACCTAGTCTATAGATATCCCCTCATACCTAAAGGATCACTTATTATTTCCTTCCTTCCTCCAGGCTAGATTGTTTAGATCTTTAAACCATAATTCCACATTGAAGAGCATGATAATCAAATTTGTCTAGTTCCGGGAAAAAGCAGGCAAAGCTCAGTCCTCATCTAATTAATCTGTGAAGCATTCTACTACATCTTGACTTCTTGACATCTTGACAATGGGGCTTTTCGTATGAAACACCACTGATTCAAGCATAGGCACAAGCTATGGTAACAATGGTCTTACTTTGCAAATATTTATTAGCATTTTCTTCCTAAACACAGGTATATTGTGTAACAATGGTAATCCAATTTAATTAAGTATCATTCACATGTGGGGGGGGACGTTTTTAAGGTACAATTGGGCACATTGGCCATCCGCTAGGGCGCTTTTCAATCGGGTTTCCTGACTAGTTTCCTGATTTTCCGATGCCAATGTAGTGGGGTTTTTTTGACGCATGCGTCGGATTTTTGGCGTCAATCGCGTCGACTTGACAATGCGATACAATCGGGGGCCGGGGCCTACGGACAACCCGTTTATTCTGACTATTGCGGGAATTTGCAATTCAAATTGTGTCGCAATCACTCACTCACATGCACCGGAAGAAAGGGTAAACTCCGGCGAACTCAGCGGGAAAGCACAGATGCGGACAAAATAGACCACAAGTCTTGATAATCGCTCCATACTTCACCTCGTCATAGAACACACTTATGGATTGCGACAGGGACCGGGTAAGTAAATCTGGAATTGCCCACTGTGTTCAGGTGTTTGGTCTAGGTTCACAAACAGGCATTAAAATTAAAGGGATAGACTTATAGCAAACATAATAACGAAGCATATGAGAGGACGCAGCCGCATTGAACAAAAGACACTTCTCTGCCAAAGACACCGCACCTAAGGAAGGATACACCTTTGAATTTTAGCTCAGTTTATCCAATCAGTTAATTCCAAAAAATTGATGCTGAACGGTGTTTTCGGAAAGCGAGCCCTAGATTTATAAAAAAGTCACTTATACCAACCATGTGGCTTTTAGAGGGACCCCACATAAACATAACATTTTTTAGGTCAGAGGGGTTCGGTGTAATGACAATAAAAAAATGATATGGTATTAGAACGGGGCATCACTAAGGTCATTTTGCTTGTTTGAATAGCAATTTTTGTAAATTTCATTTTGAAAAGATTAAAAATATGCAGATGGGCAGTTGCTTGTCGCCACTTGTGTTAATCCACTTTAGTAACTTGTCAAAACTGGTAACGTTAACGTGGCATACATCGGGCCGATTTACCTTATCCTGTTCCGTTCAGCGATCCAGCGGCGCGTTCTCTGCGGTGGATTCCGGGGGTCCGGCCGTGAATTCCACTCGGTAGTTTCCATCCCGCCGTCACCAGGTGGCGCTTGCTGCGCTGAAGTTCCCCGGAGTGCCCGTGCTGGAATGCCCTGAATTCATCGCCTATACTGGTGAAGTAGGTTACTTTTTCGCGACACATTTTTTTCTTAAATGCGGCGGTTTTATTCCCCGATTCCGTCGCGTACATCCAGCGCCAAGGCCGCCACAATCCGTCGCGTGCACCAAAATCCCGGGGAATAACAGGGAAAATCGGCGCAAATCGTAAATATTCGGGTAACAACACTGCAGGAAAACGCGAATCGGGGCCCTTTAGTAAATGACCCCTCATAATCTACTTTGTCCTGTTCAGCCGATTTTATATCGTATGACAATAAAGGCCAATGTACATTATCGCGTCCTAACAAATTGCGATAAGGACTCCTCTCTCATTAACTCTCTCTCCGTGCACCAATTCCCTCTGGAATGCCCCTTTCCCCCGACTCTGATCGACTAATACAACACCTCTCTCCAAACTGCTTTCAAACTGCTCCTTAAAAAAAAACCCATCTCTTTAGGCAACCACATATCACACTCACTAACCTGCATGAAATGTCAACTTCTCTCTGTTACCTAATCCCATCCAGGGCTATCCTAACTGTTTTCACATGGGGGCAAGAGTCATCCGAAGTACTTGAATCGGATTCTGTAGTCCAGAAATCGGATGTGTTACACTTATTAAATCTACTGTGTTTCGTCTGGTTCTTGTTAAGAAGCCAATTGAAGACATGACCTAATTCAAAATCTTTCTTGTCTCGCATAAATTTGTCTCTCTTTTTTGCCTAAATCTCTGCTTGAATAGTAGGACATTAACTAGTCTTTTCTCAAGTTTTTTATGAAATTTTCCGTTTCAGTTCAGTTCCGTTTCAGGTTTTTTTCACTGATCAGTTGTCAGTGAAGTCAAAAAGGAAAGGTTGAGAATGGTTGAGTAAGGCATCTGACTGAAGCCAGGAAGCGAAAACCAATCTGTATGCGTCCACAAGCCAAAATGGGTTCAGTGATAAATCACAGATGTGAAAAAAAACTGCAATGTAAAACCACCCTAATATTGTGCTGCATCGTGATACATTGGGGCATATTTGCTAAGGCTGTCCGCCATTGTTCTGTTGGACTTTGCATGTTGTTTTTAGTGCAAACTGCTTACACGTAAATTTAAGAAGTTAGGGGGTGTTCCGGTGCTCAGTCGAACCATGCACCAGATTTAACATGCAAAGTCCGTCAGAATTGTATTGCATTCCCCATGTTAAAAGTGCACCAAAAAAAGTTGGGGTCCCCTGTTGGAGCAGTGCAGGGGGCACCAGATTGATGAAGAACGGGCGCCAGAAATAATGAATCTGGTGCAACCTGCACTATACACAGGCAAACTGCATTTAGTGCAGTTTGCACTGTTCTTAGCAAATGTGCCCCATTGTTAATTGTGCTACATAGTCATATGCAGTTATTTTCATTGCTCTTTTAACTGGTCAAGGGCTCATTTAGAAGGTGTAGCAAACTCCGCTACCAAACACATAAGTGACATGGCTAGAATGGTTTGATGTCAGGTATATATTATAGAATGGGGCACATTTACTTACCCGTCCGCGGAGTTCCCCGAAAGTGCATTATCCGACCGGAATTGCACTGTGCCGCGATTCACTAAGATCGTGTGCCCGATATCCTGCATGTGTCGCTTCCCCGCTCAGGTCCGCTGGAGTTCACTTCTTTCTTCCTGGTGCATGTAAGTGCATTGCCTTGCGACACAATTTGAAAGTTAAATCCCACGCTCAGTCCAACGGCCTGCCACCCGATATCTGTTGCATAAAAGCCAGCGCAGCTGCGCCAAAATCCGATCACGTGCGTCACAATCCCCTGCTAAATACCTGTCATGACTGCGCAAATCAGAAAAACCGTTGAACAGTCCGACAAAAGTGCAATCCGCCACCCTTAGTAAATAAGCCCCAATATGTGACCATTTGCACAAGACCGCACCATTGCATACATTTTTACATTACATTTTTAACTGCTTATTCTTATATGGTATGTCTGAACTCTGAATTCACAGATATTGAATATGTTTGTTAGTTAATAAATACACGTGTCCATTTTTTTGTAAAGTACAGTATAGTGCCTGAATTGTTTTTATGATCTGTGTAACCGTACCTTTTTGAGTGTTATTAGTAGCAGCAGGACGGTGAAAATGTTTTTATATTCCTTGGTTGTAGCTAGATTCAGAACACACTGCATTGTGTATTCTCTTTACTGTACTACTTCGTAGATCCCCCTTTCTGCATTGCTGTACCAGGTTTCTATTTGAATACTACAGCAGTGACTCATAGCCAAGGGATGAGGATTTGCTGTATTCAGTAAATAGATCTCACACCAGGGCACAAGAGTACTCAAAGTCTAGCGACAGTCCTGGAATATAAGTGCAATTTTTTTCAGTCTTGTTGGTACTAACAAGGCACAAAAATGTATGGTTAGACAGAACTCCAATCCCAATACCTAACAATGTCTGAAGCTTTATATGGTCAAAACTGCTGACATATCCCCTGTAATAAATGTTTTAAAGTATCTTCTGCACCCAAATATACAACCAATGAAATTTCCATATACTACCCCATATATCTCTGCATCTTAATATAGCACCCTTAATTCGACACCAATTCCCACCATCTTTTTGCATTTTGGTGCAGCTACAAATGTCCCCTAAGATTATGAGGATCCACCACACAGCTGTGGGATGTTCTCCAGGATCAGTGAACATGGGAGGGCAGAGAGCTAAAGACATTGGGGCACATTTACTTACCTGTCCCGTAGCGATCTCCGCTGTACGTTGTCCGACGAAGATTCGGGTCTACCGCGATTCACTAAGATCGTGCGTCCAATTTCCTGCTTGTGTCGCTTCCCCTGCTGGGTTCCGCCGGAGTTCACCTTCTTCTTCCCACTGCATGTGAGTGCTGATCTTGCGACACAATTTGCTGTCCGAATCAGTCAGGTTGTGCGACGTCCACGCTCAGCGATTTATGTCGCATGCAAGCCAGCGTCGATGTGCCACAATCCAATCGCGTGTGCCAAAAACCTGGGGCAATTCAGCTCAAAATGGAAAAAACACGAAAATGAAACATGAAAATGCGTCCGACTAACCCTTAGTAAATGTGCCCCATTATGCCAAATGGGGCATAATTAATAGAGAAGAGAACTGCATATTGCTCCAAATTAGAAGATAAAAGTAGTAAAATATTAACTATTAACAAAGATTGTGACTGTAAAGAAATACAGGCGGTCCCCTACTTAAGAACACCTGACTTACATACGACCCCTAGTTACAAACGGACCTCTGGATTTTGGTAATTTACTGTACTTTAGTCCTAGGCTACAATAAACAGCTTTAACAGTTATCAATGGTGCCTGTAATTAAGATTTATTGTGTATCCTGGTTCTTATGACAACCCAACATTTTTAAAATCCAATTGTCACAGAGACCAAAAAAATTTTGACAGGGGTTACAATGATAAAGTATACGGTTCCGAATTACATACAAACTCAACTTAAGAACAAACCTACAGAACCTATCTTGTATGTAACCCGGGGACTGCCTGTATATAAAAACTCTCCTCTATTAAGGGGTCTACCCCAGCGGCTAGTCCACTGAACCCTGAGCATGCTGTAAGCCTAGTCATGTGATGAGAATAAAGGACTTGTCACCCAGCGCCGTGTTTACCGTTTTGTGTCATCACAATTAGTTAAGATTCAGAATGGAGGTTTTCAGCCTCTGTGATTGTGTAATTCTCTCCCTGGATGTATCTCATCTCTGTTATTACAGTAATGTTTGATTGCACATTCTTCAATACACAAGTTAATTGAGGATCCAGGTCTTATTTTCCAGCGTTCACTTGTGTAAACTAATTATTTTGCCATCATTATACAAAGAGATAAAGACAAAGAGAGATAATTACTAGAAAAGATTAGAAATGAGCCAGGCAAAAATTAACCAGACGCTCATTTCTCAGCAGCTAAAGTTCTGCTTTACGGGTGACATGATGTAGCTGGGAAATTGGACAGATCCATTATTTAGGAGCCGATTGGGTTCGCAATGTAAGGCTGTTTTTTTCTCTCAACTTTATATTGCTCAGCCAGAAATATTTTTTCCTATGGAAATTTCTCATCTCATTATGGGGTAGTGAAGAAAATACAAGATGTAAGAATGTTTACAAGTAACAGTTATTTATCAACGCAGAATTACTGGAATACTTTAATACATAAAAGACATCCTGGACTGGCTTGGATATTTTCTTCTCCTTTCTCATTCAAAGTAAAGTAAACTTTCTGCTGGTTTCTACTTTTAGCGTACGACAGATGTACCGCTAGCGGGGGCGGGTCTCTGCCTGATCACTTATGCGTTTCTATGGAAACACATGCAATCAGGGGCAGACTGGGAAATTAAAATGGCCCTGGAAAAAGTTTAAAAAGTGGCCCCATGTTGTGGGTTGGTCCAAATTCTCAGAAGGTGGAGTAAACAAAAGGGGGCAGGTTCAGAATACGATCCACAGTCATGCTTGTGGTAGGTTTGCTTATGCAAATTACTGCAGTCATGAACATTCCTTTAATATAAAAAAAATATATTCTGCAGTAGCTGAGTTCTGCAGCAACGAGCTGTGTATATACGAGGTTCTGCAGCAGCTGGAGGTGTGTTATTACAAGGTTCTGCAGCAGCTGAGGTGCATATTATGAGTTCTGCAGCAAGCTATGAGTGTATTATAGAGGTTCTGCAGCAGCTAAGGTGAGTATACGAGGTTCTCAGCAGCTAATGAGTGTATTTGAGGTCTGCCAGCAGCTGAGGTGGAGTATTACGAGGTTCTGCAGCAGACTGAGGTGTGTTATATGATATCTACAGAGCGAGAGGTTGTATAAGAGTTCTGCAGCAGCTGAGGTGTGGTATTATGAGGTTCTCAAGCAGCTGACTGTGTGTTAATTGTTTTCCAGTGCATAACTGATAGTTGTAAGTGTAAACCAGCACTGGTGTCTTGTATTGTCTACAATGAATCTAAACTGAATCAAAACACTAACGTGTGACAGCACCCTAAGGGTGATGCCACACATAGCGCTTTGAACCCGTTTTTGGTCCGTTTTTAAGTAGTCTGTTAAAAAAGCTGCATTTTTTGACAGGTTTTACCAATATCTTAATTAAGGAAACCTAACCATTTCAAATGGTAGGTTAAGCTGCAAACACCGAGCACCAGCTCAGGATGAGCGGTGCCGTGCTTAGTTTCGTAGTGTTAAAACGCGGTATCGCGGTTTTAACACTTTTCAAACTTTATAGCAGAAGCCGCTTCGGCGCTGCGCGCGACGTGCCGCGCCACGCCCAGCGTCATTTCCTATGTAGGCTGACGCTGCCCACGTCGTGCGCACGCAGCGCCGAAGCAGTTCATGCTATAAGTTTAAAATGTTAAAACCGCGATACCGCGGTTTTAACACATATGAAACTAAGCACCGGCACCAGCTCACCCTGAGCTGGTGCTCGTGTTTGCAGTTAACCTACCATTTGAATGTATGTTCACATCATTAAACTGGTCAGAAATGGTCAGTGTCTTTTTCAAAAAACACATGCGTTTTTGGATGGACTGCTTCAAAACGGATTTTGGACCGTTTTAACACATGCGCCTTTGTATGTTTTCAATGCATTTGGCTGCTTTGAACCCGTTTATCTTAATTTCTAGGAATGTAGGCAGCTGTGGCTGCAGATTAATGTGGCATCACCCTAAAGCCAAAACTTCTTTTTGTGTTTATACTTTAAAAACTTTGCTGCATTTTTTTCATGACACTAAGGATAGTTAAAGGGTTATCCGAGTGTTAAAAAAATACTGATGGCCGGGCTGGGTGGGCTGTTAACATAATAAACAATGTACTTACCTCGTCCGCGCGCCGATGGTCCTCGTGTCGCGTCAGTCTGTTCTGTGCACCGGTTTTGTAACAGGGGCGCACAGGAAGCTCCCATCAACACCATCTCCTCCCAGCGCTATAACGCTAAGAGATAGGGACGGATGGGAGGAGCCGGCCACATCGCGGACTGGAAGTTCCCTGTGCGCGGCTTCTGTGCCCCTGTAAACAAACAGGGGCAGGGATCAAACGGACCGCGGCGCGGTCCTCGGCGCCGGAGGAGGTAAGTACATGTTTATTATGTCTAGCCCGCCCCAGCCAGGCCCTCAGTATTTTTTAACACCCGGATAACCCCTTTAAAAATGAAAACATCTTAAAACATCACCAGTTACAGAGGAAAATTATCCCACGTGGGGTAAATGTCTTAGGCAGAGTTATACTAGATCCAGCAGCTCTACTTAACCCTTGCAGACCTGGCAATCATGCAACCAGAATTTGAAAAAAAGTTAGCCGCTCACCTGCATCCTTGCTCGTGCTTCAGGAGTACGTCCAGACCTTGACAGGGGCATAGAGTAAAAAGAGTTTCTTTATCACTCTCCCCGGCACAGGGATTTTTTTTTAAAAACTTTTCCAATCTTTATTGTCCAAAAATCAAGAAATGTTAAAATAGTTACAAACATCCATAACGCATCACAAGTACAAATCGTGTGGAAATAGCGTAGCCTACGCGTTTCAGGTGTGTACTACACCCTTGTCATGGCAAGAAATGGAATGGGATGTGTGTCTAATTTGCCGGTAACCGGGTGACGTAAAACACGTACATCCGGAATCGGCACATCAACCCTAAAAACATCACAGTAAAACATGAAATAGGACAAAGGTATACCCATTGTATGTTATATTATAGATAGTAGAAAATATAAAATCTAAATTTGGGAAATACGTAAACACAAAAGGCTTTCCATTAAAATGCACGGTTAACATTCCTATGGAGGACAGCAGGTCACAGAGGATCAATCAATGTTGTGTCCACTGCGCCTGCGTCACAATGTAACATTAGTTTGCGATGCCTTGGAAACAACATACCCTTCTGCTCAATATAGTTGCCGCTTTGGATTATGAGACAACAGATACCTGTCTTTTAGAAACCACATGGCCATACACCCACGGAAAAAACTGCACTCAATCTCAACATCACCTCCTGGATCGCACCACTGCCACCCTCAGGTAAAAAGTAACATAAGAATTGAATGGCAGAACAGATCCAATGGCTTATTTAATTGCATGCATGTATCGATGTATCAATATATAATGTTTTCATATGGGGGGAGGAAAATGACAGTAGAGCACTAGTGAGTTAATAAAAAATTCATGTTTGTAATTTAAGCCTTTTGGTATACTTGTATCTAAGTGAAAAATCCAAAATCCAATCATGCAACCACCGGGTCCACAGAGCCAAAAGCAGCCCTGCCTCTGCTATTCACTGCATAGCGCTACTTTTCCACTATACAGTGAAGAAAGTTGAAGGCAGAAGCCGTAATAAACCGCTTTTACCCATACCTCCCAACCGTCCCGCTTTCAGCGTGACAGTCCCGTTTTTTGGGCTCTGTCATGCTGGCCCACGGAAGGGGAAGAATGTTCCGGCTACGCCCACTTTCCCCGCTTTGTCCCGCATCCTCCAGCCCCGTAGTTTTTAGAGCTGCAGAGCAGCCAAGGCATGGGGGCCGGGAGGAGGCGGGACCAGCCCCTGCTACCTCCTCACATGATGTCTGCACCAATCATGTGAGGAGCGAGCTCCACCCCCGGCTGGCCATGCCCCTCCGCGAGTCAGTCGGACTCCAGGGGAGAAGATGGAATGACAGCAGGTAAGAACCTGAGGGGACAGGGGGGGCTGGGGCACAGGAAGAGGACAGGGGGTGCTGGAAGCTACAGGAGGACAGGGGGTGCTGGAGGCTACAGTGGGGGCTGGGCACAGGAGGACAGGGGGTGCTGGAAGCTACAGGAGGACAGGGGGGGCTGGAGGCTACAGGAGACAGGGGGGCTGGGGCACGATCAGGACAGGGGGGTGCTAGAGGCTACAGGTGGGGCCTGGAGGCTACTGGAGGAGGAAAGGGGGGCTGGGGCACGAAGAGGACAGGGGGGGGGGGGCTGGAGGTACAGTGGGGGCTGGGCCATAGGAGCAGGACAGGGGGGGGCGAGGCTACAGGAGGACGCTGGTGGTGACCGGCCCAACGGGAACTTCCCGGCAGATTGCATGGCCGGTATCCGCCCCTTTATGCAATCATGCATAGGTGGCCTCATACGCGCCCAAACTGTTTTTGCAACCTAACAATTTAGGGTCATGTTCTGCATTTTGCTGCGATTCTTGGAGTAAAGTCTACACATAGAGAAAATAACCTAATGCCTCTAAGTGGATCACATTTATGGTGATTTGTAGATAATGGGGCACATTTACTTACCAGGACGCTGGAGTTCAACGAGGTATGGAGTGTCCTACGATAATGCACTCTGGCGCGATTCACTAGATATCGGGCGCCAGTATCCTGCATGTGTTGCTTCCCGCTCGGCCTCAACAGAGTTCACCTTCTTCTTCCTGGTGTATGTAAGTGCATTGTCTTGCGACACAATATGAAAGTTAAATCCCACACTTAATCCGAATCAGTTGCTGCTGCGACAAATTCCGATCGCGGGCATCACAATCCCCAGTTAAATACCTGTCACAGCAGCGCAAATCCCGAACACTTTGAAAATCTGACGAAAGTGCAATCTGTGGACCCTTAGTAAAAAAGCCCATTGATTAATTATTCCATCCATGCAATAGAGAAAGGTGCTGTCATACTGAACAAGGGCAGCTTCTGTTTGGTGAAGGAGAGGGAGAGGCTGGGCTATACAGTAATGGCCAAAAGTTTTGGAAAAATCCACAAAATGTTAATTTTTAAACCCTTCCCGCCATGCGCCGTCCGGTGCATGGAGAGAGCTCGCGGGCCGAGCCCTCTCCATGAGCCGGTAGGTGTCTTTGGCGATATTGCAGTAAGGGCTTACCGGGTAACACCCTACGGTGCTTTCACGGCCATCGCCGCGGCAATGCTGCCGGAGCCTCCAAAAGATGGCGCCGCATGGGCCCTATCTTGCCGCAGATCGCCGCTCCCCGATCGTCACAGGGAGCGGTGATCCGTTGCCATGACAGCTCGGGTCTCACAAAGGCCCGAAGCTGTCTCGTTTAAACCCATTCATTACAATGTGCTATCAGCAATGTAATGAAGAGGAGTAAAATCCCCCTATACTGCCTATTTGCAGTATGGCATTATATGGTAGGATCGATCAGACAACCACTAGGGGTTAAAAGTACCTAGGGATCTGAAAAAATAGTAAAAGTAAAAAAAAGTTAAAAAAAAAAAATTTTATAATAAAAAAACCTAAAATTCAAATCACCCCCCTTTCCCTAGAACTCATATTAATATTAATAAACAGTAAATCATACACATTAGGTATCACGCGTCCAAAAATGTCCGATCTATCAAAATATAACAACGGTTTTTCACTGCGTTTACCCGTAACGGAAAATAGTTGTCCAAAGTCAAAAATGACATTTTGCCAATTTGGAAAATATAAAAAATTATAAAAAGTGATCAAAAGGTCGCACAGTCTAAAAATGATAGCAATGAAAACGCCACAAAAGTCGCCAAAAAAAATGACACCCACCCACAGCTCGTACACAAAGTATGAAACGCGTTATTGACGCCAGACAGACCATCAAATTTGTATCCACGTAATCGTAGCAACCCAAAGAATGAAGTAGACTGTCATTTGGAGGCGCACAGTAGAACGCTGTAAACTCCAGCCCACAAGAAACACGTTGCAACTGTGTTTTTTTCACCATTTCACTCATTTGGAATTGTTTTCCACGCTTCCGATTACGCGCCAGTGAATAGTAAATCCCGTCACGTACGAGTGCAATTTGTTACGCTAGAAATAGGCCATAACACAGCTTCTTAGTGGACAAATAAAAAAGTTATAGATTTTTGCAGGTGGGGAGTGAAAATGGAAGTTGACAAAAACTAAAAAAGGCCAAGTCGTTAAGGGTTACAAGTCTACTGTATCAGGTTTTATAATGCAATTTGCATACTCCAGAATGTTATAAAGGTGATAGCTTAACAGCAATTAATTTGCAAAGTCAATATTTGCCTAGAAAATTTTTTCCCCAAAACCACATTTCAATTCATTGCAGGCGCCTTAAAAGGAGCAGCTAACATGTTTTCAGTGATTGCTCCAGTAAACACGGTGTGGGTTTGATAGACAAGGGCTGGAGATCAATCTTCATGATAGTATGAATCACACCACATGGACACTTTAAAGGGGCTGGTGCTGGTGCTCTGTTTCTGTTCTGTTAACCATGTTACTCTGAAAGAAACACATGCAGTCATCATTGCACTGCACAAAACTGGGCTAAACAGGGAACGTATCGCACGCTAGAAAGATTGCACCTCAGTCACATCTATCACATCATCAAGGAATTTCAAGGAGAAGGGTTCCATGTGTTGCCAAAAAGGCTCCAGGGGCCCCAAGAAGGCAGCCAAGCGCCAGGATCATCTCTAAAAGTGTTTCAGCTTCGGGATCAGCTACCACAGTCAGAGCGTTGCTCAGGAATGCAGCAGGCCCAGGTGTAGTGCATCTAACGCAATGTGAGGCGGAGACTCTTGGAGCAGGCTCGTGTGTCAAGAGGGCAGCAAAAGAACCCTTCTCTCCAGCAATAACACTCAGGACGACGTATATTCTGCAAGGTACATGGAGTGGACTGCTGAGGACTGGGATAAAGTAATTTTCTCTGATGAATCCCCTTTCCAATTGTTTGGAACATCTGGAAAACAGCTTGCTCAGAGAAGACAAGGTGAGCGATACCATCAGTCTTGTCTCATGCCAACTGTAAGGCATCCTGCAACCATTCATGTGTGGGGTTGTTTCTCAGCCAAGGGAATCGGCTCTCTCAACAGTCTTGCCTAAAAACACATCCATGAATAAAGAATGGTACCAGAATGTCCGCCAAGAGTAACTTCTCCCAACCGTCCAAGAGCAGTTTGGTGATCAACAATGCCTTTTCCAGCATGATGGAGCACCTTGCCATAAAGCAAAGGTGATAACGAAATGGCTCAGGGAACAAAACATAGAGATTTTGCGTCCATGGCCTGGAAACTCCCCAGATCTTAATCCCATTGAGAAATTGTGGTCAATCATTGAGAGACGGGTGCACAAGCAAAAACCAACAAATTGTGACAAAATGCAAGCATTGATTGTGTAAGAATGGACTGCTATCAGTCAGGATCTGGTCCAGAAGTTGATGTAGAGCTGCCAGGGAGAATTGCAGAGGTCCTGAAGAAGAAGGGTCAACACTTCAAATATTGACTTGCTGCAGTTACTCATTCTAACTGTCAATAAAAGCTTTTGTTACTCATAATATGATTGCACTTGTATTTCTGTATGTGATAAAGACATCTGACAAACACACATAAAAACCAGAGGGCAACAGATCACCTGCTGCCATTCCTGAGCAAGCTCTGCACTGCTGGTAGCCCGATCCCAAAGCTGAAACACTTTGAAGAGACGGTCCTGGCGCCCTGAGGCCTTTTTGGCAACAATGGAACCTCTCTCCTTGAATTCCTTGATGATGCAATAGATTATTGACTGAGGTGCAATCTTTCTAGCTGCGATACTCTTCCCTGTTAGGCCAGTTTTGTGCAGTGCAATGGTGACTGCACGTGTTTCTTTAGAGATAACCATGGTTAACAGAAGAGAAGCACCAGCCTCCTATTAAAGTGTCCAGTGGTGTGATTCTATCTTAATCATGACAGATTGATCTCCAGCCCTGTCCTCATCAACACCCACACCTGTGTTACTGGAGCAATCACTGAAACGATGTTAGCTGCTTCTTTTAAGACAGGCCTGCAATGAAATTAAAATGTGTTTTGGGAGAAAAAGTTCATTTTTTAGGCAAATATTGACTTTGCAATAAATTGCTGTTAAGCTAATCACTCTTTAGAACATTCTGGAGTATATACAAATTGCCATTATAAAACCTGATGCAGTAGACTTTGTAAACATTAATTATAATGAATTAATTATTATTCTCAAAACTTTTGGCAATTACTGTGTAAAGCATCCAGAGAGCTTCACCAAAGGTCACAGTGGGCAGAGGGGTCCATCTTTAACTAGGGGTTGTATGTAAGTCGGGTGTCCTTAAGTAGGGGACCTCCTGTGCTATGTTATACTGTGGCAGCTCTGGAAGCATTTGGCCACACATTGCAAATGCTAGAGGTTGAAGAAGCCTCCCTTACAGTGCCAGAGATCCTGCAGGTTCTAGTTCTCCAGTCCGAGTTCTGCTCACTGAGTACCAAACCCAAGGTTATGCTCTGAAGAGAGCTGAGTGAGTGACATCTTGCTGCCTCTCTGAACTTGGGGTTTATCACAGGTGCTAGTTAGAGTAACGGAAAGCTGAACCGATCAGCTGCAGGGGCGGCATACAGGCACTCCGTATAAACTCACCTGTGACTTCATTTAGTGCCTGTTAGATAAGTCTTCTGGCTCATGGTGATTACAAAATATGACTGCACTTTTGCTGTGAATGTGACTTGTTGCTTTTCACTTTTCTAGTGCCTTGAATTTTGTACTTCACCACCATCTTGATTTTGTCTTCACTATTTGTCTGTCTTTTCTCTCTTGTTTGACTTAATTTTCTGTTCACAAAACTACAGTTTTATAGCACAGTTATCACCTATGGTTTAGTTTTGGGCAGTCATGTACAGTGGTCGTGGGAAGCACAGGGCTTGTACTTTGTAAAGATAATAAAGGTTAAAAAGCTAGAAAATATGCAGAGTGGCACCACAACCGGATGTATCAACAAGGAAATGTCACAATGCTTAGCGATAGTGGCTCTGGGTTTAGACAAATTACTGAAATCCACTCTAGATTTGTGGTTACAGAAAGAACTTTAAAGGTTACAGGAGAGCACATGACTCGTGTATGGATCCCTGATTATATAAAGTAGAGTAATAATAATAATTTGTGCCCTGTCGTCTGAAGAAGTGGAAGAAAGCAGCAAAGACTCAAAGGGAATGTATCACCAATTTTCTGTTTTACTTATTGAATTCAAAACATATTACTGTTTTCTCATTAAATTTTTTCATCTATTTTCTCTCCATGATTATGGGAGCTACCATCCTGCCTTGAACTTTAATCACGGCATTTAGTGATACACTTTACAGCAGCCTCATTGCCATAGACAGCAATAGTCTACACTCAGACACTCAGTGAAGTATACTTAGTGAAGCCTATGGAGAGTTATCTAGACATGTTCTGTGCGGTTAAAGGGTGGGACATCACCTGTTGTCAGATTCAATAATGGAGTTTTTCTTACAGAGTTGTTATCTTCCATTGTAACATAATGTAAAAGAGGTAACTTCTGCATTGAAACTCAATACAAAATTTAGAAAATATCAATCTAATATTAAAGGAGTTTTACTAGATAAACACTACTTTCTATACTTTTGGCTTATCCATAGAACAGATGCAATCACTGTGCATTCACTGTCTACACTGTTACTTATGTTATAGATATACTGATATGATATATCCAGCATCATATCATTAGGCTTTCTGAAAAAGTCATGCTTGATGTTTAAGTGGCTGCCTTAGGCTACATTCCCACGATATATGCTCGCC
This sequence comes from Engystomops pustulosus, assembly GCA_019512145.1. Classification (NCBI taxonomy): domain Eukaryota; kingdom Metazoa; phylum Chordata; class Amphibia; order Anura; family Leptodactylidae; genus Engystomops; species Engystomops pustulosus. The sequence continues at coordinate 116,395,174 of CM033646.1, forward strand.
ATACAGTAGTACGATGGGCATACAACGGCTCTGGGGAGAGGAGGAGGGGATGAGCGCCGTTCACCTCCGCCCCTCTCTATAGCAATATATATCTACGGCGCCGTATTACGGGGAAAGATAGGACACGTTCGCTCTCATAGGGTGCCGTGAGCCCATTGTCACGTATGGGGGATGTTTATACGCCGTAACAGAGCAGTGTGGATTAGGCCCATGTGTAACACACCTCTTATGATAACTACATTGGTTTAGGCTTAATGTGACAGTAACATTATGTGACAGTAACATATCTTTAAGGTGTTCCCCCATTTAAATTCCGACCATCCACTTTGTTTATATCTTACTTTATAAAACCTGTATAGGATATAGACAGACATTGGGGGTCATTTTCTAAGGACCCGAATCGCATTTTTATGGCGGGTTACCCGAATATTTCCTATTTACGCCGATTTCCCTGAATTGCCCCGGGTTTTTGGCGTACGCGAACGGATTGTGGCACATCGGCGCCGGTGTGCACGCGATGGAAATCGGGGGCGTGGCCGAACGCAAACCGACGGATTCGGAGAAACCGCCGCATTTTTTTAAAAAAAAGTGTTGATGGACACGCGCTTACCTGCACCCAGCAACGGATCGTGAACTCTGGCGGACCTCGGCGGACTTCAGCGCAGCAGCGACACCTGGTGGACGTCGGAGGAACTGCCTTAGTGAATCGCCGGAAGACCCGAATCCACCACAGAGAACGCGCCGCTGGATCGCGAATGGACTGGGTAAGTAAATCTGCCCCATTGTTATGTATGCTCATACGTACCACAGGAGATAACCCTTCTTCTGTGTATCACCATCTCAGGCCTGGTATGTAATAATTATGCCATCTATATACTTTTTTCATGATTAAAGATTAACATTTAATATAAAAGGATTAATTGTCTGTTGTCTTGACGCGCCATCAGAAACAGTTTTGTGGGGCACACTACTGGTATTATATTAGATTTTGGTGTCTATGACACTGTAGTGTCTTTGGAAGAATTTGCTTTGCTTTCTCATTCTCATGATAATGGATTGTATAATGAAATTTTATAACCTTAATTCCTCACAGGTTTCTAAATTTATGCTTGTCATTCTATGGAAAGCTTTTATACTTACCTCCAATGGACAGAAATCTGTCCATGGTCACAAAGGTACACAGATTACAGTATGACAGAGAGTAATCAGAGCTGTGCATTATAAAGAGCCGAGCACCTGTGTGTCATCACATAACCATGAACAGATTTGTATTCACTGAAAGCAAACATAGATACTTTGATAGAATCACAGCAAGCAGGGGAATCAATATAGAAACTAAAGTGAAAATTTGTATAACTTTTCATTATAGAAAACAATAATATTTATTTGCTGAAATGGGAACACCCTTTTAAGTTTAGGAACATGATTAGGCTTTTACCTGACAAACTAGTATATGGAAACATTTATTTTCCTTTTTTTGTATAAATATCTTCCCTATGCATTGTACACATTGCTTGAGGCTCATACTGAGCTGAAATGTCATCACTTATCACTATGGAATAAAGTCACTACCTTTCTACCTTACCTCTAACTGCGTTAAATTGCTGCTTGTTTTTCTTTGTACATATTTTGGTGGACTTGTTTGCCTGGCCCTGGGAGCTTGCACCCGCCAATTTTATGATTGTGCTGCTGAGAACTTTCCTCAAGTAGATATAGATATGGACAGTGTACAGTTATACTGCAGATATACTGTAGGTACTGCACTTTACTGTTCTTACCATGAATATACAAGTACTGCACAGTACTGTTGCTGTTATCCTGCATTCATAGGTCTGCACAGTACTGTTACTCTTATCCTGCATAAATAGGCACCACACAGTACTGTTTCTCGTATCCTGCAGATATAGGCACTGCACAGTACTACTGTTCTTACCATGAATATACAGGTACTGCCCAGTACTGTAACTGTCATCCTGCATACAAAGGTCTGCTCAGTATTGTTACTGTTATCCTGCATACATAGGTCTGCACAGTACTGTTACTCTTATCCTACAGATACAGACACTGCACAGTAGTACTGTTCTTACCATGAATATATGGGCACTGCACAGTACTGTTAAGCTTATCCTGCATACATAGGTATGCACAGTACTGTTACTCTTATCCTAAATACTTAGGTCTGCACAGTACTGTTACTCTTATCCCGTAGATATAGGTGCTGCACAGTACAACTGTTCTTATCATGATTATATGGGCACTGCACAGTACTTATTTTTATAAGCAGCATATATGGGTTCTGTGTGGCCTACATATTAAGGTCTCGGGCAGATGACCACCTCTATATCTTCTAAATGAATATGAGTATTAGTTCTTAGTAAACCCCTTTATTATCTTTACAAAGTATCTACCATCTGTTACAATGGGATTAGCTTCAGAGAGCTGCCATACACGGTTGAATTTGTTGTTTTGTAATTGAAGGTCTGCAGCAATATCTTCATGGAAATATCTATTTTTTCTTTTGGAAAAAGAAGATGAATGCCTGTGGTTTAATTTTCTTGTGTTGAAATGTAGATTCAGATCATACATCTTACCCGTCAAGGCTCATTGCCTGATCACATCTCTGCCATAAGACGGCGTATAGGGATAATTCAAACATTTTATGAACAGCTCAGCATGGAGCTCGTGAGCGAAACCCAGAGAAAATCTATACAGGCAAAAAAAAAATTGGTTTTCACTTTATCAGAATCCTTCTATTATTCTCCTTCTTCTTGTTTCTGTAAATGAGGAAGATGCTTTATTCATAGAAATGTTTATGTAGAAGTTTGGCTTCTAATCATTTAAACCCTCATATAAAAGAATATCAGGAACATTGTGGTCATAAATTACAAATGGTTGTATAAGAAGATTTGTGTCTAGAGAGAGAAGGCTATAAAATTATCACAATGTGGAGATCTTCTTTCTAAGTAAGGGAGACTGGATTTTAGATTGATTGCAATAATAAGTAAGAGGGGATTTAGTACATGATGCATACTATAGTTGCATAAGGGCCCTAAAGATAATGGAGCCCACAACTATGGTAGATTGACCATCGTTAGTCTCCCGCCCCAAACTTCATAAATATTTCACATTAATCATAGATTATGCAGTGTCAAATGACTGCTGTTTCTTTCCCATAATACTTGTGTTCATAAGGACCTTAGCAGAACTGTAGCTACAAGACAAAAGCATAAATCCGAAAGCTACAATGGAATAGTTTAAATGAAAGCATAGCCCTGTCTTAAGATGGGCCAGCATAGTCCAGACATGAATCTCATTGAAAATCTGTGGTGTAAACATGCTCTACCCAATGCTGTGATTACAGCCAAAAGTGGTCTCACCAGTTACTGATTCAGGCACTTCTCAGTTGTTTAATTAGCAAAAATTAGCAAAAGCAAATTACAGTGGCTCCGTAAGAAGCATTTTAACATCCTGGAGTAGCCAGGATGGAAGACTGGGCTGAAGTCCTTGCTTCAGTGTGTGCAAACTTGGTTTAGCACTACTGGAAATGTCTGACCTCCATAAAGGCCGTCCCCTACTTAAAGGGAACCTGTCACCAAGGACCTCATTTTCACTAAAGGCAGGTTGCAAAAGCTCATTATAGCTGCATTGCTAATCTGCCTTTCTGCTTTCACTAAGCAATTACAATATAAATGTGTGTTATAACTTACCTTGCACCATGACAAAATCCTCTGTGTAGTATTAGGGGTCGGGCTTTGGTTTGGATGCATTTCAAAAAACCTGTGCTGCAGACTGCTCAGTTCTAAGCTTCCACCTTTGTGCTCCTGTACAGCTCCTCCCTTCCACACTGATGTCAGCTCACCAGGCAGTGAGCTCTGGAGGAGCTGTACAGGAGCACAAAGGAGGGGGCAAAGAGCTGAGCAGCCTGCAGCACAGATTAGTCACATAATGGGCAACGGTGACCTGTCTTTAGTGAAAATAAGGTTCCTGGTGACAGGTTCCCTTTTAGAACACCGGGCTAACAGACAACCCCAGTTACAGATGGGCCTCTCTGACCACTGTCATCTCTGGTGAAGTTCTATGGATGCTTTACTATAGTCCCAGGCTGCAATGATCAGCTGTAAGGTGTCTGTGATGAAGTTTTATTGACAATCCTTGTTCCCATTAAAGCAAACACATTTTGAAAATCTAATTGTCACTGGGCAAAAAAAAAAACAGAACAAACCTACAGAACCTGTACTGTACATAACCCGAGGACTGTCTGAAATTGCAACCAAATGCTTTTGCCCCAAATAATAAGTTTTGTTTTTCCATTGTGTCAAATACTTATTTCATGTTATAAAAGGCACATTAATTATAGTAAAACTTTGGATTATGAATAACCTAGTGAATGAACCTTTTGCAACATGAGTTTGCTTTTAACAAAAGTTGTAACTTGGTAAATAAGACAAATTATGTGAGGCATATTTCCTATCCACTGTACTGTACCTCTCTCTCTTGTGAAATTGAATGACACAATATTAAAGAAGATGAATAAATAAGATGATAAAGTAAAGTGACTTGATGCTTTACTATGTGGGTTTGGATTACGAGCTCTATTACAGAACAAATTATGATCCTAATCCAAGGCTCCACTGTATTTAAATTAATTAAATGTGGTTTTCTTACATTAATCACCATTCTTTGTAGTTGGGAAAACTTTCAAAATCTGCAATCTATGCACTCCACTGAAACTGCTCTTTCTAAAGTCTCTAATGATCTCCTCACTGCTAAATCCAAAGGTGACTATTCACTCCTCATTCTCCTGGATCTATCGGCAGCGTTCGATACTGTGAACCACCAGCTCCTCCTCAGGGTGCTTCGCTCCATTGGCCTAAAGGACACTGCACTCTCTTGGTTTTCTTTCTATCTCTCTGACCGCACTTTCAGGGTCTCCTTTTCTGGATCTTTCTCTTCTCATCTTCCTCTCAGTGTCGGGGTTCCTCAGGGTGCAGTCCTAGGTCCTCTTCTCCCTCTATCCTGCCGCCATTGGACAAACCATCAAAAGATTTGGTTTCCAGTATCATCCCTATGCTGATGACACCCAGCTATATACTTCTCTATGTAACATCAGCCCTGCCTTAATCCAGAACACTAGTAAATGTCTCTCTGCCGTCTCTAACATTATGTCCTCTCTCTCCTGAAATTTAATCTTTAATCGACCTAACCATGACTTCTCCATCTCGGTGTGTGGGATCACAATTACTCCGAGGCGGCAGGCCCGCTGTCTTGGGGTTGTGCTGCACTCTGACCTCTCCTTTTCACCATATATTCAATCTCTTGCCCGCGCTTGCCGGATGCATCTCAGAAACATCTCCAGTTCTGACAATTGAAACTTCTAAAATGCGAATTGTTGCAGTTATTCAGTCTCGACTAGACTACTGTAACTCCCTACTAATCGGGCTTCCACTCACTACTAAACTCTCTCCTCTACAATCAATTTTTAATGCAGCAGCCAGGATCATCTTTCAGGCCAAACGCTACACAGATGCCTCCAGTTTGTGCCAATCTCTGCACTAGCTGCCTGTCTCCTTCCGTATTCACTTTAAAATAATAACCCTCATCCACAAAGCTCTGAATAATGCTGCACCTCCCTATCTCTCTTCTCTCATCTCAGTCTATCACCCTTCCCATGCTCTTTGATCTGCCAGTGATATTATATTCATCTCTACCTTTATTCAAACCTCTCATTCACATCTCCAGGACTTCTCTCGAGTCGCTTCAATTTTCTGGAATGCCCCTCCCCGGACTCTAAGACTAATACCCACCCTCCAAAGCTTCAAATGTCCTCTTAAAACTCATCTCTTTAGGCAAGTCTATCACACTCGCTAACTGCATGAGAATTCAACTCTCCCTTTACTAATCCATCCTGTGTCCTATCTCCAGTCTGTTATCCGGCAAACAGCAGATATAAACAAGATCCAGGCTTCTCTGCAGTCTTTTTTTGACCCTGTAAATAAGATGTAAATTTTTATTTAATAATTTATTATATATTTATTTATATTGTTCCCTTATAAAGAATGTCTGGACCATTTTTCAATCTCTTTTACCTCTTGTGTCACCCCCTTCATCTTCATAGACTGTAAGCTCTTGTGAGCAGGGCCCTCACTCCTATTATTCCATATGACTGTTTGTACTTTGTAATGTAATATTTATTTGTACATGTCCCCTATGATTTGTAAAACGCTATGGAATTTGATGGCGCTATAGAAATAAAGATTATTATTATTGCTATTATTAATACTTATTTTCCCCACTCTATATTTTATTCAGGAGCACAGTGTGGCTCATAGTTGTTATCTATAGTTGAAAACTATAATGTTAGTGACTACAGTATTTTCAGAGTTACTTTATGGACATGTGCTGCAAGGAGTTGAAGACATCTGGGCAGCAAATTTAACAATGATAAGTAATTACGGGGAGAAGTCATGAAGTTAGATAACTAAAAGAGAACTAGCGTCACCATGAAGACGCTACATCTACCTCCATTTGAATAATACTGTAGTTACTGACTATACTTCTAGTGTGTGTGACAATGATATGCATATTATATTGGTTCATAATAGTAACTGTATCGTACAATTGAGTGGGGCCTACAAATTTCCTTTTATGGGGCCCCTCTAATGGAAGCCCTGGATAGTGGAGTTACTCAGGAGAGAAAGGCCTGCCTACCTACACCAGATCAGTATATGGTCAGAAAAGCATTTTGAATGGAGATTAAAAGCTGTAGATGCAAACTTTAGACTTTTCACAGAATTTATATTCAAACTAAACCAGATGTCTGTGAACATCTGATGATTTTTCAGTCTGACTGGCAGATTGGTCACACTGCTTGCTGATTCAATGCTCCATCTTGGTAGATTGCCAAGGTCACGCTGACTCAATGTAGAATACAAGGGCTTAGTTATTCTAGTGCATAGAGGGCTCAGGTGTGTGTAGTGCTGCCACCATTACATTGAGAAATTGTCTTCAAATGCAGCCCAGCAGATCTCATTCAGTAATGATGTCAGAGGTTTCTGAATGACAGCAGCCTTCTAAAATATATCATAAATTCAGCATCGGAGAATATAGACAGTAGACCAAACACATGTGAACAGAGTCTAATGGACGAAGAATGTTCTATAATGTGAATGTAAAATACAGTATATACATCTTAAGTGAGGGCTATTAGACATATGTCAACTCATAGTCATTGCCACTTTTCCCGCAAGATTGTAAGGAGCATAGATGATACACTTGGACAGGATCCAGCAGCAGCTACTAGCATTGAGAGTATTTATGAGACATACAGTTTAACTCCTTACATGCCATGTTCACTAACAATCCTAACATCTAAATAGTTTGAAAAGGGTTTCATTCTGCAAGCATCATTGGCAGCCCCCAGAACCTAACATTGCCATAGATATTAATTTCCTGCATTCATCCAACCCGAATTTTGAAAAACCGTCTACCACTAGTCTTCCGAATAGTCACCTTGTCAGGATATACAAGATATACATCCTGGTCAGGGAAAACATTAAAGGAAACCTGTCATTTTGGGACACCAAACCAACATGCAGAAAATTGTATATTGTTAGTCTTTGGGATATTTGGATATGCATAACTAAGTGATTCTATTAAAGCTATCTATACAAAGCTCAGAGGGTAATATTTAATAGATACATAATAGCCAATTAAAGTTAAGCGGCTGTGGTTAAGAACTGGCTTATATCATTGTTGGTAAATAGGAAAAACAAGTGAAAAAGAAAATAAGATACTGCAATTTATATCACAACCTGACACAGGAGGCTTTGTGTACACTTCTGTTTCCGTATGCAATTCTTTTCTTCAAACAAAAAAGCTAATAAATATTTAATTTCACATCCCTCTTGATTCGGACTGAAATAAGTGAAAATGCATCATTTAGCTTCAGAGAAGACACTGTGGTATCTATCATGGTCCATTGTGTTTCTGTCCTTATCACTTATAAATGAATGCACCAAAGATCTGTCAGACACAGAAACCTTGAATATAACCTTAGGTGCTGTAATATGTGGAGGTAATTACTGTAACATACGGCAAATGACCATGTGCAGTGATATGAAGAGAAAAATAATTTCTCCCAGTACATTGTGTCTATATTACAGGAAAATATAATAAACCACTGTACTGAGATAAGAGGGCCATGTCCCTTTAAATCTGCTGCTGGACCTTTCACCATAGCTACCGTACTAACAAACAGCTGATAGCATTGAAATACAGAAGAAAAGTTTAGTATTCATCTCTTGGAGGACGTTTGCGATTTTCTGTGATATTTCAGGTCTGATATATAGTGTAATATAAATTATGGGGGATGTATTGCATATCAGATTTTTCAGTAGCACTATACACCACACACTAATCTATAGTGATTACAGGTTCCTCTGCTGAGAACCCTGGCCCCCTTTATTTATTACAATCCCCACCATCATGGAGAGGCAGGTACCCATGACCAGACATCTGCACCCTCCACTGAGCAACATTGTGCATGGCACTATGGCATCTATGTTACTTTCCTATGTTACATGTGCCGTTATACAATAAAGGATTATACACTGAAAGTCACTCATCCCTCCACCAATTCCCTTTCCCAATATCAAAAGATTAGCTGAATGTGTCCAGGGTTTTTACTCTTTTCTGGAGAAAACTTTAGAGTTAGGTATGTAGATAACAAGGATTAGTATTAGACCAGTAAAAGGGATTTTAGTCATTTTAATATAAAAATATGAAAATAATAATAATACTGTAAGTATGATTTAGGGCTCAAGAAGAGATCACCTTTTCTCTCTGCTGGTTGTGTCCAGGGATTTTACCTTCTTCGGCATCAACATCCTTAGTAATAGGAACCTCGTCATTGACAGCAGTATATTCATGATGATTTAACAATGATTAAAACAATAATAGATCATAATTAGAGATGAGCGAGTATACTCGTCCGAGCTTGATGCTCGTTCGAGTATTAAGGTACTCGAAACGGCTCGTTGCTCGGACGAGTATTTCTCCTGCTCGAGATCGAGCATTTAATTAAAAAAACACAGTGAAGAACAATGAAGAATAGAATAAAAACAGTGAACACAGTGACCACAGGATCATTTAAGTGAAAAACACAGTGAAAAA